>JACFYI010003733.1:894492-913702 GCA_014898755.1 Handroanthus guayacan
TATTTCATTTCATAAAAAATCATCTCTATGGTACCTAATTCTTCTTTTGCTTACAATGTTGAATATTAATGTGATAATCCGTTAAAGAATGTTTAGGCATAATCCACAAATTCTGTGCCTGGAAGAAATATCTGATCTTGTTGAAATTACATTTGTTGTTCACAGATGAAGGTGGCAAGACTGTAAATGATGGTGCAGAGGTGGGTTTTATGATGGTTTCCCTGTCTCATTCAGCTTGTTAATTATAGATTTTTACGTAGTGATTTATGACTTGAAAGTACTGAATTTTGACGGTTTACCTAGCAGTGAAGCTGTCGGATGGATGATTAGAGCCTGCCATGTTATGTCTGAGGAAGAGATGATACGAAGGGTATGTTTGTTTCATCATGGTCGATATGTCCTCTATAGTTGTGTCTCTTGTCAGTCCTATGCATTGTTCACTTTTACGGTGGATGTCGTCTTGCAGTTTATATCGTATCTCCTGTTCACTTGCCTTTTCTTCTTCATTGGTTAATGCAGTAACGTTTTGAGGATTAATTTGGCCTATATAGGTGGTTTATTTTTTACGACTACCTTAGCCCAGATGGGAAATTTCTGTGTTTGTCCTTGCAGACTTAATCAATTGATTTTTACCTTCACTTTTCTGAAGAGCAAAACTGGATTCTGTTGATTTTATATAATCTGATCACAACTTCTTCGCAATTTTAACGTTTGCTTCTTGAAACTACCAGAAAATTTATAATATGGATAATTACCTCTAAAACCTCCTACGATTTGACATAAAAGTTGACAGGAAATACAATGAAACATGTGTAGCAATTACAATTAAATTCCCAAAAAATTTATTGTATTGGTTCAAACATCACTAAGTAGAACTCTTGGCAATTGGACATTCTTAAATTTTTAAGAATTTAATTATAATGTTACACAGTTTCTTAAAAAAAAAAGAGTTATAATATTACATAGGCTTTATTAATTTTTTTTTTCAACTAAATTAATGTCAATTGAGTCGACGGTAACCAGACTTGAGGGGCATTGTGGTAATTATTCCTTTAGGACCATACAAGACGTGGGATTACGATCAAAGGTTTCTCGACTGCCTTACTTTTTATTTGAACTCAATATTTTGTGATTTTAAAATTTTTAAGCTCTTCGCTATGAAATTTTCTAATAATTGGACTTATTTTGCAAGACAAGATTGTGAGTAATATAGAAAACAAAAAGCTTGGTATATTTTTTCTTGATAAAGAGCAGTACTCCGCGGAATATTAGTTATTTGGGCATTTGAAAGGTTGATTGAGTAGCATGTCGTAAAATCCTTCACCTAATAATACTAACACAAGTTTAAGAAAAGATGTCAGGAAAACAATAAGAGCCATTTCTATGAAATTAGTACTAATAATACTGTTGTGATGTATGCTATATAATATTGGAAATGATTTGACATAATTCAGTAATAAGATTGTAATGTAGGAACTTTATAAATGTATATTTATGTAACATTAATACTTAATTTTCATCTGTACTCAACAATAAATTAACATAATATCCAAGCCAAGTGCACTAATATTTGCATTTAGTAGTCAAATTTAATAGTTTCTTTCTTTCTTCTTCTTCTTCTTCTTTTTTCTTTTTTCCCCCCTTTTCAGAAAAGTCAGTACTAGAAACAATGATTTGTTGAAATACTCAAAGTATTTTGCAGGAAAAAAATATCTCTAAAGCTATTATGCAATTGAATAATATACACACATAAGTGGAATTCATATTCATAACAGTTTTATTTTTTTTTATTCACATCAATAATATATGGTGCACAGTATAATACAATAATAAAAAGTTATGTATTTATTTTTACACTTCATTCTTCGTATTTTGCACTTCATAATTCACATTCTTTAATTGCAAATGACTTAATTGCCTTAATTTATTTTAAGCTATACCTCTAAATATTTTGATGGATAAAAGTAGCTTTTTATTTTTAATCTTGTCAGCACTATTATTATATTTACTCTAATTGATTGGCCTACCAAACTAAAAATTGGAAAAATATCAATAACAACCCAACCTAATCAGTTAATTAGATATGAAGTTTCGACTATACGATTATTGAGTTATTGAAAATTCAATTTGATTTATGTTGGATTTAATACCTATCTGAGGTGCACAAATATAACTTTTTTCCTTATTCATGTTTATGAAAACCTAGCTTCAAAATTGTCCAAAGTCTCTTTAACTCACGTAGAGTCATGCATTCAAATTTAATATGGTTCATCACCCAATAGAGAGAAAAATAAAAAAAATAAAAAAAAGAGGAAAAACACACACAATTCAATTTTTAATTTTAAATATTTCAAATTAGTCTTTGATAAAATTCACATTACAATTTACTTCAAAATTAATAAAAGATTTTAAAACTGCATAATCGCCTCTAATGGTCCTAACTGCAAATGTGGCCTTGAAGGAACTGAAAAATACCAATAAATCAAAATGAGGAGTTTTGATTCTACTGGAAAAATCCCGTGTTCAGAAATTGATCTCAATCCGTTAATTTGCGCTTGCCCGACAACCCTTCACAAGCTGCGAGTTCGTTTATCTTTCAATCCATGGAACTTACGGAAGGGACTTTCTTTCTTCGCGTTAAACCAGCCGTGTTCTCTGATAAATTGGAAAAAAAAAGTGGAATTTTTCAACACTTTTGATGAGTATTATGGGTTAGTAAAAAAATGGGTCAATCGTCAATTTCATGATTGGTTTGGGATAGTGAGAGAGGAAAGCTTGCGAAAGCTTTTGCTAAGCCCGGACAAAAGGTTGTTAATGCGGAGAGGAGCACAAGAGAAAGAATTAATTGTCATAAGGTAAAATTTTTGGATGCACTAATAGTATTTGTTGATTATTTTTGGATGCACTAATAGTATTTGTTGATTTGCGATGCGTATCATTTGTGAATTATGGCTAAATCTTGCTGCTTTTGTTGCCCATCTTCCTTTTTCTCTTTCATTCTTGTCTTCCTTCTAGTTTAGCATCATGATGGTATAATATCTTGTAAAGGTTTTTGTTATGGCTTTATATGTTAGAATCCTAGGTTGGTAAAGTTTATGATAAAGGTCTTATATATGGTCTTGAAAAATCCGCTCCTTTCTAGCTAGCTTAAGGTCCATTTTAAATATGGTACTACATCCAGTCCCTAATGTTGGGCTATTTTGTGTTGTTGGGCACTCGCTTCATGTTATTTTATGCAAAAGATGTGGTGCATGGGTGTGTTAGAATCCCTTATTATTAGTTAAGTATATAAGTAATGGTTTCTATACATGGTCATGGAGAGTCCTTTCCTCTGGGACTAGTTTTGGGTTGAGTTAGGCTCAGGGTACACTGCTGGCTATCTTGTGTTGTTGGGCCACTCATTTCATTGTACTCCATGTACTATATGTCCAGAGGCATGTGGATGTGTGTTAGAATCCCATGTTGGTAAAGTGTATGAGAATTGGTCTCTGTACACGGTCTTGGACAATCCTTTCCTCTTGAAGAAATTTTGGGTTGAATTAGGCTCAAGATCCATTTTTAAAATTATTGGTAGATAGGATTTCATATTACTATATCTATCTTGTACTTGTTGCTATTTTGGTCGAAAACAAATTCGTTAGCACCTCCTTCAAAAGAATGGTTATTAGAAAATATGCTACCTGACTACCTCCAGTTTGCGGCCCCAATAAGCTGGAGTTTTCTTTTGTTGAAATCCAAGTTCATTACTAAAATATTGAGAACACGAAAATTTCTTATCAAAAACAGTATGTGATTTCATTATTTACTTGTTTGACTGCTGAGAATCTTTAAGAATCTTCTATAACATAGATTTCTAAAATTTACTGAAAGCAGAAGCACGTCGAGTAAGTAGTGAAGAGCTTAAGAATGCAATGGAGGGGAGATTCATACTGTTTCGACTATAATAAGATGGACAGAGTAAATGTTTAGGGTTCTGTTAGCTCAACCAGGTGTTTTCTTGGAAATTATCTGATGAAATTCATATATTAGTTCCGTCACCTAGATTATCATAAGATTAGGGAGATCCATGAACTGTTAGTTATGCTTTCCTTTGGATACATTGGCACCTCTCATATTCAGGCTTCTACCGAAAAGTTTGATAGTTTTACATCTCAGTACTGCTTTTAGTAATCACTATCCCATTGATGAACTTAGAAATATATGTTGCTGTAAATCAGAATGTTTGAGTAGAACAACACAAAAGATGGTGGTATGGCTAGTTTCTTCTACTGTGGAGTTTAGAATACTGCTTCGTGAAGATGCTTTTATGTAATAAAAGTAGATGAATGTATTAATGAAACAATCATAGGAAATCATGAATTTCAACTAGATGGATACACATTCTAGTTTCTGGTTCTGTAAGATCTGTACCAGAGAAACAGAAAACCGGCAAATCTGTAGCCGATGATGAAGCTAAACATCATGACTAGGTTACTCCATTTCTGTGACTCCTTAAGACCTTGCCGTATCAAGAACTGATTGCCGTAGATGAAGCATTCACCTTCGATGCTCTCTAAGCATCTGAACTTCCCTTTTTCTCCACCGAACTCGTTTATCATAAAACATTCAAATGGATACTTGAACAAACTTAGATATTGCATGAAATTCCAACACATAGGTATAGAATCCTTGGATAAGAAGTACCCAGAGAAGAGGAAAAATGACCCCATCACTCCAGCGATCACTGACATCCCCGTGATGAAATCTGGTACAAGCGTACTAAAGCATGCTACAAATGAGTTTGACATCAAGACAACCATCCAGACGACTAAAGTGAAATACAGATATCCATCAACGTCCCGTCTCAAACCGACTAGCCAGTACACTGGAGAGGTGTAGAGAAGCGCAACTATTAGAAGGAAAGGAAGAAAAACCAGAGCGTTTGCTATGACATAAGACGAGACTCTGTAGGCTCCTCTTGAGGTCTCTCTCATAAGTATTCGTCTCTCTTGTAAGAAAATCGGCAGAGCTTCTACAGTTGATGACATTAAGAATGTAAGAGTGAAGGCAAAGAAACCTATTTGGTTTTGCACCTTCATTCTCTTAGAGTTACCAAAAGCATCGACGAATATTGTGCCCAATACGATCCCCGCCAGTAAGGCTTGAATTGTCTTTGCAGCAAAAAGTTGTTTTGTTCGAAAAATGTTGTTCGAGAATCTCTGGCTAAGGATCAATACCTCTTTGAATGGAGAATTACAGTACAGCATGTGCTTTCCTTCTGCATGAGTCAAGATATGATCACTTTGTTGCTCCATTTCACATTGCTCGATGTCATTTTCGTCTTTGTGCAGGCTTTCTCTCACATCAATGGCATATTCAAGCACATTGACATGTCGGGGGATGACATGACCCGAAGACTTAAGCCGCTCCTCTAGGAGATCCAGCGAACCATTGTGAAGAACAAAACCATTGGATAACAGAATAACTTTGTCAAGTAAGTCAAGAATTCGAAATCCTGGCTGATGGATGGTTAACACTATTGTCTTATGTTGGTTCTTGGCCATGGATTTAAGCAGCGACATCACATGAAGCGCTGCGGCTGAGTCGAGCCCTGAGGTCGGTTCGTCAAGCAGCAGGACCGCAGGATCATGCACTAAATCTACTCCAATAGATAGTCTACGCTTTTCGCCTCCTGAAATCCCCCGGCTCGACTCACTGCCTACTCTCGCTCCAGCAATGTGTTCCAATCCTAGTTCCTTCAACAGCTTTTGGACTCGGGTGCTGACCTTCTCGCATCCAGTCCTCAGCCTCAGACGAGCACTGTAAGTAAGCGTTTCTTCAACTGTAAGAAGTGGGAAAAGCGCATCATCTTGTGTCACATAACCCGACACTCTTCGGAAATGTGCTACATCCATAGGGAAATCATTGACCAGAACTTGACCCGATACTCTAAACGGGACAATCATCCCCGCAAGGATTTCCAACAACGTTGTTTTTCCTGCCCCACTTGGACCAGCAATTGCTGTAAGTTCACCTGGCTTCGCTTCGCAATCTACATTCTTCAAAACGCACTTAGAATTGCATTCGTTCCATGCTAGCCAGTTGAACTCGCCATATCTTGGAGAAATTTTATATGATAGATTTTTTGTCTTTAGTTTGTACTGTGTTTCTAAGGGACTTTTCACAGGTAACTCCATAGGGAGAAAATGACTGAAAGTGAAGTTGAGAGGAAGATGATGAACCAAATCTTGAAATCATGCCCTTCTTTATACAAGTCAGTGACTGAGGTGATGTTATGTATGCATGCATGTATCTCATGGCTATAGCCCTCTTGCACCATGAAACAGCTTTCATGATGTAATTATTAGCTAATACACGACTAATCTCAGTCAATTAATGCTTGTAAATATCATGTGGGCTCAAACTGTAGGGCCCACTTAACATAAGCAATTTTTTCTTGCTCAGAGAGAGAGAGAGAGAGAGGCACATGAAATGTGTTCATGTAGTTGCTGAGTCGCATGGCTTTTGTGATCAAGAATTTGTATTCTTCAAGAAAGACTCACATGAAATGTTTATGAGGTTTATGGGCCGTTAGATTGCACATATTAATATCATGATAATATCAGTATTTTACTTTACGGTATCATTATGAGTACATATACTGATGTCACTTGGCATGAAATTTTCATATGTATTTGGTGCTTGGGAGTGTATTTTCATAATCTCCTTCTGACAAAGGGATTCAATTAGTTTTGACTTAAATAGAGTTGGTTGTTGATGTTACCAATGAGACAAGATAAGGTGTTTTTCCTCCCTGTTTTCATCCCCATTCATTTTGCAGGGACCATCATTAGTTGCATGAGCTTCATCTCCATCACCACAAACTAGGCAAGGGATGGCAAATTGGCCACAATCAGCTTAAAGAAACTGTGGAACTCGTGTTATGCAGCAACTTAAAAGAAGTGCTTTTTAGCTTTTTAGTTGAATTTTAGTTGTTTTGGAGTGTTTGAGAATAATGGTTTTCCTTTTAATTTTATAAAAATTAAATAGAAATGTATTAAAAGTAAAAAAAAAAAAAAAATCGTTACTAACTTTTGCTACTTAATTTCTATTTTAATCACTTTCAATTTTTACTAATTTTTTAATTTTTCCATAAGCTCTTATAAACATTATTTTTTCTTTGGAAGGAATTGATTTTTTTCATTTATAGAAGTTGAGCAACTAGTAATGCAAGTTGGGAGTATTTGCAACTATAAGCAAAAAAAATAAAAAAAATAAAAGTAATAATATTTCACATTTAATAATATTTGACCAAATACTTTTTAAAACATTGTCGAACAATCCAATTATATGTTCAATTTGAGCTATCATTGCCAAACATGAGCATGCGTAATTACAAGAATCGTTCAATTAAAACAAGGTTAAGACCATTATAAATATTATTTTTCGAGTTAACTGGTTCATAAACATCAGCGCAGTCATTTACAATTTATTTCGAAACAATTATTTTTCATAATAAAATATTAGCAGATATTTTTTATATAATATATGTGCCAACTTGACCCATTATGATGTTTGCTATAATTTGTGAAAAAGTCAATTCTTTGTTTAAATATATTAAAATTCCAAGAACCTGCCTCTTTTCTTGAATTTTTCAGTCAAAATAAATTAGTAAATTTCTAAAAAGGAATTAAAATTCATACATTGTAAAGGTCAACTTATTGAGCCGCAATTGGTTAGTTATGGTGTGTACATGATCAAGAAGGATTCTTAAATTGTGGTCTAATATTATAAATTTAATTTTATTATATTATCTTTATCCGGTCGGCAGTTTAATTTAATCAGGCTCCAACAATTTTGTTATTTTATTGAAAGTTAAAATTATTGATAAATACATAAATAGGTAATATACACACATATATATATATATATGTGTGTGTACATATATGTATGTATGTACGTGTTTTAATAATGAGCATGAATAGGTCAATGGTTGCGTCTCAAAGAGATTATTCTATCCACATTTCAAGGCTTGGCTTTGTACTAGTTTTTTTGTGATTTGAAGAAATTACAGTAATATGTTAATTTAGTTAAGAGAGTATAGTTGTGACTTAAGAAATTATAATAACACCATCTATATTATAATTACACCCTCTTGTGTGACAGATAATGTTTCAAACTATAAGAGGGTGTTATAATAATTTTCTAGATCAAAACCATCAATTTATCTCTCCATCAAGTTTCTTGTCAATTGATTTATTTATCTGACTGTTATTGTAATTTTTATATCATAGCTGGTGTTCTTGTAATTTGATCAGACCTTAAGAATAATCTAATTATCCGTTTATTATATGATAAAGATTATGGTACTTATCATAGAATTAGTTATTTTTCCCTGAAGAATGTATAACATCCATTATAAATAGAATTCATTCGTCATATGATTAATTCGTATCAATCAAACCCAATATAAATTAAAATTCTATGTCATATATTTAATTACTTATTAATGAATAAGTAGATGTATATTTAACCCTATTAAGATCTCTCATTTTATGTGTGTATCATGTAGTCTCTTGGTGGAGTATGGCTACTGCTATTAAGCTATTAGTTCCTACATCTTGTCATGCAGGAGTTTGGGAATATTTATCTGAAATTGATTTTCTGATAGATTTTCAAACGAAAATATATCTATTCAAAAATTTTCCTAAATAATAAATCGGTAAAAAGAAATTTTTGAAAGCCATTAGAAAAGCCTACGATCGAAATGTCCAATTTTCGATATGGCTTTCTAAAAGATTCATCGTGTACTCTCTTCAGGAGCCTTGTCAACTAATTCTCGAGGGTGTGCACCGCCAAGTACAACCTTTGTTGGCTTGAGTACAGTGAATTTATCCCCCAAAATAACTTAAAAATATTCCTGTCAAAATTATATATAATTTTATTTAATTTAATAGGAAAAAAAGACGCATGCAAGTTAAAATGAGTTAAAATGCTACATTTAGAAGATACAAGTGAGCACTTGCCTATATTCATTAAAAAAAAAAAAGTGAGCACCTGCTTATACTTTTTTGTAGGATTCTTTTTTCTTTTTCGATATTTCATATTTCATAACAGGAAAATATAATTTACTCAGGTTTTTAATAATATTTAAAAAGTTAGAAGTGTGTATATCTTGACGTAAACGACAATAGTTTAGTGTTAGTGACATCATATCATTATTTTAAATGAAAAAAATTATTTTAGGAAAGAAATCTATGTAGAAAAAGCTTAAATTTTATATTGGGATGTTCAATAAAAAGAAAATAAGAACAAAGGGGTGTTTGTGTTAATTATTGGAAATATCTTGCATTTCACTTAAAAAAAATAAACAATTTTATTTTTCAAATAAAGCGGGGAGGTGTTTGGAGATAACTTATGGCGGAAAATAAAATTCCAATCATATGCTATCCACGTGGTAATAGATCATTGGCTGCCAAGATTTGTGCATCGATGATATTGAAAATTCCTTTCCATCTTTTAACTTGATCTTCAACCGGCACAGGGCCTGAAACTTTCCCCGCCACCACCCGACCGGCGGCAAACCCCCAATCGTCCCCCGTGAAAGCTTGCAAAGATGGCGTTGAGCTCCATTTCAAAGCCAAGCAATGCGAATACCTGGACTATAACCACCACAAGATCCACCTACCACGACTCTTGCATTCATAAAAGAAATGCGCCTCCGAGAATCCGAATGGCGGCGGCGCAGTCAAGTGGCGGCGGACTGGCGGTGGAATTTGAGGAGGGTCAGCTAGAGCGACCCAAATGGACTGGGAAAACGCCGCTTTCTCAGCTTGTCGGAGCTCTGATTTCCTTCAAGCCTCTGTATTCTGTTCTAAAACTTGGTGCTAGACAAGTTCTCATTAGGTAAACTTTAACTTTTAAGCATTCTCGAGAAAATTTACATTCATTTCTTGGTTTAGACTCTCTTATGCTATGATTGGATCTTAGGTTTCATTGGAGAAAAGGAAGAGTTAGTGGAAATGCATAAAAATGCAGAGTACTATTCCTGTTTTGTCCGTGTTTCTGTCACTTAATTTCAATAAAATTTTGTCTGTCTGAATGTATGGTAGATTGAACCAAACAATTTGTCTGTCTGAATGTATGGTAGATTGAACCAAACAATGTCTAGTGTATTTATGTGCATTTCGAGTTTGATGCTTCCTCTTATATTCCAACTTGTTAGCTGGTGTATGTTTTCTTTTCTCACACACATACACAGAAATGTGTGCATCCCACATGCAAATATGCAGTTCAGTTGTCTTTGTAGAATCGATTCAGTATCCTATTGGAAGAAGGTAAGTTTCGTCGAGTTGAGTCATGTACATATAGTTTTGTTTTCTACTGTTCTTTGCTGGCACTTCATGAGATGTTCTTGGTAATCAAAGTTTAAGATTTTTAGTTTTTGTGTTGATGGATCCATAACATGTGAAATTTGTGATTTGGATTTGGATTTGGACAGTACAGCTGAGAAAACCAACATTCCTTGGAGGGATATGACCAAGGAGATTTTGGAGTCGGATGTTTATAAGGAGAAGGATGCTATTGAAGATCCATCAGTTGTTTATCCCGATTGTAATCTCCTCAATCTCACGAATACTTGTGCTTTTCATGCATAATTGATAACGAATTACTTGATTTTTCTTATTAAATTTATGACTTAGCTTCAAAATACTTTGTCCTAGTTTCTTCCTATATTTACTTTCAAACATTAATGGTAAGCATTGGAAAGCATGCATCGTTGATTTGCATTCTGAAGGATTTGTCTTCTCTTTTCTGTAGACTATCTCAATCCTTTCCATGCATATGACGAGGGAAACCTTTCTTGGCTGGTAATATATCTGTGACCTTTCCTCTTAACATCGATCATTTTTGCTTGCGTTTGCTCTATAGTGAGCAGATGATTTTCTTGGATTAATCAACTTAAAGTATCCTATATAGCTGCCTATGAAATCTTTACATGGCTTGCATGCATCATTGTTCTTGCACTGTTACCTTTTTATTTGAAATGATTGCATATGAAAAGATGGAGTTTTTTTCAAAATTGGACAAAAAGAAACAATGATATTCTGAAGGTATTTCTCTAAAACAGGCCGCAGCAGAAGCAGAGGCTGCCACTATGTCAATGGTGAGAAGGGCAATACCGTATGCTTCATCGCTTGATGAAGCAAACCAAATAGTTCGTGGAAACTGGCTTCAAGCAATTGAAAGCCATCACAATAAATATTCAGCAAATTCTATGATTGGAGACATTCTAGATATTGGATGTTCTGTTGGTGTTAGCACGAAATTTCTAGCTGACAAATTTCCATCAGCCAAAGTCACTGTACGTATGGATTACGAGTCTGTTTATTCAAGAATATGATGATTTCTGTAAATCTTTTTCTTATGATATTAGTGATAGAAAGTTTGACACGTATACATACCGTTTATAATGGTTGTTCATTATTTTTTACTTGGGCAAATATTGCAGGGAATGGATTTATCTCCTTATTTTCTTTCTGTTGCTCAATATAATGATAAGAAACGAAACCAGGGAAAAGAACAAATAAGGTGGATCCATGGAAATGGTGAAAGTACTGGCTTGCCCTCAAAGTCCTTCGACCTCGTTTCAATTGCTTATGTGGTATGTCTCATTTGCTGATGAAAATCCTTTTTCATCAGCATAATAAAGCAAAGGGATAATTACCTCAACATCCCCGGGGTTTGGCTTAATCACAGAAGCACTCCCTATGGTTTGAGAAATTACAATAATATCCCTTCGTTGTTAGATTTAAATGGGTTAATTAGTAATCCTACTTCATAACATGTTATTTGCTTCTCTTTTTGAGCTTACACACATATATCATGTTTATACCATGCATGAATGCAGTTTCATGAATGCCCTGAAAGAGCAATCAGGAATATGGTGAAGGAAGCATTTCGGCTACTTAGACCTGGAGGCACTTTTGCTGTGACCGACAATTCGGTAACTATCAAAAAATTCATATTTCTCTATGAGTAAATTTTAATCTGCTTTTCCAAAGCTGTAACATATGCAAGTTGAGTATTGCTCACTTTACTTTCTGTCATTTTTGCAGCCCAAATCGAAGATTCTTCAGGTAACGCTCGTTCTGCCTTTACGTTGTCTTCTGAATTAGTTTTGGGTGAATGGACAAGTAAAAACTATATTAAGAGAGGTTTAGGGACTTTGCATTGTCTATATTTTACAAAGAATCACGTTACATGCAACGAAAATGACACACTACTCTTGCCTTTCTTTTCACACATTTCATGATGAAGACTGATTTGATTTCAGATGATGATCCTAGTTAGGAGGTATTTGCAATAATCTCAAAAAGTTGCTTCGGATTTTAGTTCAATTTTAGCTATTTTTGAGGCATGGAAGTAGCGCTTCTACATTTTAGTTCTCTAAAATTAAGCATGAAATGGAAAACTAAAGGTTAAAAGCAACCCCACCCATCTTCTACAGCTTTCAACTTTTATTTTCGTACACTAACTTTTTCTACGACTTTTCACTTCTCGGAAAGTATGAACTCTTGCAAACCCCAACTTTCATTGTTTCCTTGCCATGACAAGCTTTAAGAAATCTGTCACCTTTCTGAATCACCTGACTGTAAATTATGTTCCAAAATTTTTAAAGCTTGAAATCTCAATGCTATTATGTGCAGCATAAGCTAAACAAGCTTCTCTGAATATCATCACGAGCAACTTAGGGCATGTTTGGTTTTCATTTATTTTCAGGAACTATCACCGGTGCTGTTCACATTGATGAAGAGCACAGAACCTTTTCTGGACGAATACTATCTTACCAATCTCGAAGCAGCTTTGCAGCAAGTTGGCTTTGATAATGTGCAGACTGTTTTGACAGATCCTAGACACAGAACTGTCACTGCTACTGTCCCATATTGATCTGCTTCTTTTCTTTGTTAATTTCTAAGCACAAATCGTTTCATTACTACTTAGTAACATAGTGATATTTGTAGACAAGTTCCCAAGGTTTTTGTATTTAAATTTATGCATCTCGTTATCACACTGTATAAGTTGGCCTAAAAATCCCTCCATAGCCGATGTGGGATGGGGATTAGTTACTTTCTTTCCTGCCCGAACCTAGGCACTGGGTCAATCTTAGGCTGGGGGAATGATATTACACTATATAAGTGGGCCCAGAAACTCTTTTATAGTCCAAGTGGGCTGTGGACTCATTACATTCTCCCCGGTCCAATCTAGGCACGCTCTCAACCTCGTGGCTTGTTCGACTTCTCCGGGCTTTGGGAAGGATATCATACTACATTAATTAGCCCAAAAGCCCCTCTATAACGGATGCAGGAATTCATTACATTCTCCCTCACTCAATCTAGGCACACACAACTGGCCGATCGTACTTCAATACTCACACGTAGGTCCCATCTCCAAGCATCACAGGTTCTTTCTCTATTACTATTTTATCAATTGTCCAATCCATCTAGAAACACTAATTACTAATTGGGAAAGATATCTCATCATATGACGTGATTCACCGACCTTCTCGTAAATGATATGGGATGAGAACACGCTGCATCCTCCCTCCAAACTTATTTTCCGTGATAGTTTTTCAAGTAGCATATGAAAAATGGAACTTTTGAAAAGGAGATCAGAATGGCTTCAATCTCTTGGATTTTCTTCTTTTTCTTTTTTCAAAATCATTAATATTATGAGAACCCATATCAACTCATCTATAACCCTAATTAAAATATTGAAAATCACAGTCAAGAGTTTAATTCATTTACACCCCTAATGAAAATAACTCTATATTTCAATGCTTTAGCCAATCAATTATTTGTAAAGGTCTTAATTCAGTCTGAAAATCTTTGTCACACCGTACGTAAATCATATGTTTCATCAATAATCAAAGATTCAAAGTATTTGGAGTCAAAAAATAAGTTGAAGTTTGTTCCCTTTACAAATGTCTAATTTGGTTGGATTTTTGACTGATTCGATGATTATATTTTCCATGATAATTAATATGCTTTGTAGTGATTATTTCATCTCCTTCAAGTTGTTTCGGTGGCATTACAAGTTTTCACAATCCAATTGAGCTCAGTTTGATTGACTTAATTTCACTGGATAATGACTTTATGAAGAAATAAATAGTGCTTGATAAATAAATCATGGGGAGGCAGGTTCAATGATCATCCATTTCCATATCACAATGTCAAGCCTTAGATCAAATTGTGGGCTCAAGTGTTAATAATCAAACCAATCAAACGAATTGCCAATTTGCCATGCTTTGTTTAAAAGCCATTATCCCTTGCGATTAGACTGGGAAAAGTAAACTTATATTCGCTTTATAAAAAGAAAAAGGAACCTCAGGCATCAACCGACCTTAGCTCAGTTGGTAGAGCGGAGGACTGTAGTGGGTAACCAAGCCTGGCAGCTAAATCCTTAGGTCGCTGGTTCGAATCCGGCAGGTCGGATCCTCTTTTTTGCCCTTTTCCATAATTTATTTTATTTATTTTTATTTTTTCCTTTTTCCGTCCTTTTATTTTTTGTTTCTCTATTTTTAAAATCCAATTTGATGTCAGGTAGTTTTCTGCAATATTAACTGAAAATATTGAAATTATCCATGCACTTCTTGAGAGTCTTGATTTTTGAAAAATAGAAAAAGCTAAAATCTTTTAAGGATAATTACAGCAACATTCCTAGAATTTGATCTAATTGAAAAAAATATCTTCCGTGATTTAAAATTATTTTTAGTAGCGCCCATATTATAATTGTAGTGTCACACACATTTTTTTTTTTTTAAATTTTTTGTCTTTTGAACTAAAGTGGAGAATGTTATTATGATTCTTGAACTATGTTGAATATTTTCGAAAGCTAGAGCAAACTTTGGAGGTACACGACTAATTCTTTTTAATAATATACTTGTGCTTAATTATAGATAGCAACTTTTGAAACCACCAAATTTAATTGTGAAAGTTAGTTGAGCAGCTAACCCTCGATAAATTTTGTTTTCTTATTCATATTAAGAAGGTATTTGACATTGAAAATTTTGTTTCCACTAACCATGTTTAATGAAATTGTGAAAGAACACTTATCATTAGCCTTTTTAATTTCAAACACTTTTAACTTTACTACTCAATTGTGCTACTAACTTATCTTAATAAAAATAACTTCTTTTTGAAGAAGAAGAAGTAGTGCCAAACACCCTCAATCATATTCATCTTGTACTTGAAAAAATATATTTATCTTGTGTGTAAAGTTTTAATCCATTTACAATATCTCAATCATGTGATAAATTTTCCCAAGTTTGTCACTCCAATAAGTCAACACTCTTTGATTTTGGTCATTAACAAATCTGACTATATAATTATATTTTCATTATATTAACATTTTAAAAAATTAATTAAACATAATCAATAATTATAAGATAAAAATTATAGATACAATAGCTAATACCCAATCTCAAAGCACACCGGAAAGGAAAAAGAATATATAATAAATATACCCATAATTAATATACGAGATTCTTATCCAGATCAATGACGATTGCTTGCTAGCAACGGGATGCGATCTCCTATTCCAAATGGTATTTCATCTCCTATTCCATACTTTTAAATACGTGCCACGTGTATTAAATATTTTCTTACAAAAATATTTATAGAAAAGTATATTAAGCAACCCGAACTATGGGCGTTTTTGCACTTTGTAACCTAATAAAAAAATGTTACATTTTTTCATTTCAACTTTGCAAAATTTTTTACTCTGCAACTCAATCTACTTTCCAATAAACATATTCCATCGGTAGGTGACATTGTACAAAATTTCACGAAATTCAAATGGTAAAATGAGACGTTTCCTATCTTAATATTCAGATATATGTCCAGCGTGCGAATATTCCGGTTGAATATCCCCTGAAAAATGTATTGAGGTTGTAAATTGAAAATTTTGCAAAGTTAATATAGTAAAGTATAACATTTTTTTGATTCGGTTGTAAAGTGCAAAAATACCCATAGTTCAGGTGGCTTAATGTGCTTTTCCCAAATATTTAGTAATAAATGCAATATACGTATCATGTATTTAAAGGCATGGAATAGGAGATAAAACACCATTTGAAATAGAGAATCTCATCCTGCCAACAACCCTCTACAACATCATCATTACATTGTTAATCCTGAAAACCTATTTCAACTATATTAAACAAAGTTATTTGTTCTTCTCTTTTAGATTAAATCTTGTGGTTGTTGATTAATTTAAATAATAATAAGAAGCAACTGAGCTGGTTTTGTTTCAAGTTTCCGGATGTTATGTCGAATTGGGTAAATTTTGTTTTCTACTCCAATAACTTCTTTCCTTCTTGTGCATGAATATGTAGATATGTAGCCTAAAATGTGTTTTCGATTTATTTAAAAGGATTTTAAATGGCAATGAAATGAGTTAATATAGCTTTAGGAAGAAAAGGCTGAACATGGTGCAGAAATTGGTAATTTTCCTACCAGAACTAATATACTGTTTTTTTTTTTTTTTTTCCTGGGTAGGTAATCGTTCCCAAGTTGATCTGGGTACCCCCATGGCCTTGAACCCATCCTCTATCTAGGGCTAAAATGTAGTACAAACTGTTTTCAGCCAAGAGACATCGCCTCCGCTAGGGTTACAGGCCTGTACCATTGGATTCGGCAACAAAATTGATATACCGTTAAGTGTGAATAGTTGACTCGACAAAAGGACCTAAAATGCTTTAATTTGGAAATGCTGAGGTGAAAATTGATAGGATTGAGACTTTAAGGTGAAAAGTAATTTAGTATCTTACTTGAGAGACTAAAAATAATCTTTTTCCTAAACTCATCTTATTTATAGTTTAAATTCCCAATACTGATTAAAGATTAATTTAATTAATTCTCAAGCGCAAATTGATTAGCCTAACTAATCAAATCTCCATCTAGGCTAATCTCATCTCGTACGTGGAAAAGAAAAACTCATTTACTTGGATCAATTTAACTACTTAAATCAGTTTAATTTTTACTCAAGTTATTTCACCAGTAGTCCTCACCATTATATATGTGCTCAAAGTTGATTCAAGATAAATTGATTTTTGCCTATGACCACTAGGTTCATCGTATAACCCTCTAAAATAAACTTATTTTAATTTCTTTTAGGTCATCTATGTACTATTTTGGAATATTTAGTATTAGACTTTGCCAATTAGGCCTTATCTTATTAGTAAGATGAAGGTTTCATAATCTCTCGATTGTGAGTTCAATTCCTACAGATGGTGCATGAGTTTTTTCTATTGTATGATAGTTTAAACGTTTTTTTTTTTTTTTTTGGTTAAACCGCAATGACTTTGTCTACTGTATTGATATTTGATATTTTAATTGTTTTTCTTAAAAAAATGTTAAATTTCACGTATTTTTCATAATTTTTATGTTTATGAGTATTTTGTCTAGTTTTTGTCAAGTTCCAAAGCATGAATACAAGAAGAAAGACCTTAGCACAAGCCAAAAACATGTCCTGAAAGTAGAGAGCCGCGGCCATGCAAGTGGCACTGTGACCTTGAAGAGTTACAAGCCAATTAAGCTTTGAATACATTTTGATAATTTATTTAATTTACACTTGTTTTTCTGCAAATTGAAAAGATTCTGAGGACTCTACGCGAACGTTTCTCTATCATATGGTAATTTAGAGGATTGTGTCTATTAAAGGATATTTTGGAAAATTGATTATTTCATGTCTTTGATTTTTAACGTATTAACTTATTGATATTATTGTAATGATTTAAATATACTTACTTCCCATCTGAAAAAGAAAAAAAAAAAAGGAACACACTAAATATTTATGACTTTAATTTTATACGTAAACAAAACTTCAACCAATAAATAAGATAATTAATCTTCATGTTTTAGGGAATATGATGCGTTCAATTTCAACTATAATCTTTAAATAATATATAAACAAAACAATATCTATAAACAAATAAATTTTATATCCAAAGATTTCTATCAAAGAGTGATTTACTAATTTTGTTATTCAAAATAATTTGATATCATTTCTTGTATGATTCTTAGTTAATAATTATGGTATTGGACTTAACATAGAGTGACTACACCATTCTTTTTTCTTCATTATAAAAAGGAAGACGATGCTATTTATCCAAAGGATGATGATTTACCAGTAGAGAGAATTTTTATAAATAGATCGAATATTGGGAGAATTTTCATAATTAACCCAACTTCTTAATAATAAAATTTGTGCTTACCCCGAAGGCATCAAGACAAAAACATTGAGAATGAAGAGGATAAAACTAAAAATATGTTGAAATAGGATAGGAAATGAAGGTTAAATTCACTAAGTATTGCTGGTCATGCAGCATGACACATGTTATACCCCAAATCATATTTCTACTGCTTACTCACATCATTCTTTGCTGCATCCCCAAACACGTCGCTACAAGAACATTCCACCTGTCAATCTTCACCCCCAACTAGTCAACCGCAAAAAGCAAAACCTCTTCTCACGGTACCGTTGTTATAGCAAATATGTGTACGTATATATATGGTTTTGCTTTTCCATAATCACAAATTCACAAGCATTGAAAACCAGAAAAGATACATATAATTAGTGGGTTTTAAGTTGTTTCTATCCTCAAAAAAAGAAAAAAGAAAAGTTTTAAGTTGTTTCTTGAAGTGTTTAACAATGGCGTCGGAGCAAGCAAGAAGAGAGAATATTACTGATGAGCGTAAGATTGAGGTGGAGAAAGATAGAGTTCCAAAAATGACGAGCCATTTTGAGTCTCTTGCGGACAAGGCTAGAGAGGAGCATGATGTTCCTCGTCTTGTTCATGGAGTGCAGCAAGTTGATGTTGTTCATGTTAAATTTGGAGGGCAGGAGAGTGATCAATTGGAAAGAATGGGAAGAGAAAAGGGGCAAGCATCTGAAACGGGTTCGCAAATGCAGGCTGGAAGAGGAAGAGAACAAATGCAGCAGGAAAGTGGTGAGATTGGCCATGGAGGAAGGCAGGAAGTGCAGGGGAAACAGGGGCCATCATTGGAGGAGATTTCGAATATGAGGTCGATGGCGCAACAGAAATCTATGGAGGCCATTAGGGCTGCCGAGGAACGCCATCAGAAGGCCAAAGAAATGGAGACTTCGGCGGCAAAGGAGAAGAAAGGAACTAAAAGGGTCCATGGAGGAAGCAAGTATGCCGCGGGGAAGG
>JACFYI010003733.1:920851-934395 GCA_014898755.1 Handroanthus guayacan
TTCTGTAATTAAATCAAACCTTGGGTGGTGTTGAGATAACTATATATCCAATACTAAATTTTACTTGTGCTGTGAGGACTATTGTTTCACAGGTCTTTGAGAATTTGTTTGATCATATTAGTTAAAAATTTACCGTTTTACTTTTAAAATGGTCGTAGGTATGTGACAGACTTGCTTGCATAATCTCTATGGAACAAGAAAATTCAAGTTTGGGGAAGTCATTAAATGATTATTATGCAACTGAACTTCATCAATGGATCAATGTCTATTCAGGAATTTGGATCTCCAAGTTTTGTGCATTGGTTTGGATTTAGGATTCATAAGTTAAATTATGCATGTTTGAAAATCCGTATTGGCCTTTGTATAATCTGTACAAGTGGGATATCCTTTTGGATCGAGACTAAAACAATGTGTACCCCAATAATATAAGAAATTTAATTTAGCAGTTGTAAATGGACAAACCACCTTTCGTTCTCACAGAAAGTTGCCCATACTTAAAGGATGTCTCAAAATATTTATTTTATGTCTGGATTCTGTTGGGATATATTTTGACTTTGTCCCTCTAATTAATTAATTAAGCCATAGTTTAATTTAATCTACCCTTCCTAGGTGGATCCAAGTCATACAAACATGGTCTTGTCGGTCTATAACACACCTGTCACCTTGGCCTGTAAAGTTGCCCAATGGATGTTCTGCAGAGAGTGTCCAAACATGCACCAGTGTTGGTCTATCCATTAGAATATTATGTAGGTTTGGTTAGAAGTAAAATTTTAAATATTGTAAACGAAAAATAGTAAAAGTTAGATAAATTAAGTTATCTTTAAAAGTAATAATTTTTTTTTTAATGATTGATTAGTTTAAGTGGGTGGTTGATTATGAAAAAGAATTTCCATTATACAAGGTATATACATTGTTATGTTGAATTGTTTCAAAAAGAAATACAACCACAAAATTTGTGACATCATATTTCTAACAGTCAAATTAATTACAAAATTAATGTGTCAAAGAGAATAAAAAAACAAACAAATACCTGAATTAGAGAAAAAAAATTAGAAATTAGTTACTTGAAAAAGTCATTCAGTAAGGTATTTATGGTACGGAACAGTTATGAGCTTGTACTGGAAGAAAGAATCCAAAAAATCAGAGTGAACGATAAGACAATTTGACAAAATCAGGTTATCGTGGCCTTAACTTCATCATATGGAATGTCTAGCAAAATATCCTTGATGGAAAAAACGTAAGGTGATGAATAATGCATTCCAAGCAAAAAATAATTCCATGGTTCTTTTTGAAGTCTTGGATGCTGATATATGGATTGCATGTGAAAAAATTAGGACTTTGTGAATCTTAGTATATAAGATTCTTTTTTTGGTTATTTTTTAACTATTTTAAATTATAATGCTGAATGATCATGAACGTTCTGCACTATTGTAATGGAACTAGAACACTAGTCTCCACTCCAATCCTTGTGGCCGTCCCTGTGAAACAAGCTTGTCGGTGTAAGCATAAGTCAAGCCCATGCCTTGACCGACAGATGCCTAGCACGTGGAGGTAGAATCTATACCGATGTGCGTTGTCAAGGTTGGGTTTCAACCAATGTAGATACGTTGCTTGTCTATGATATATCTTATTTGATGTTATACAGCCATATAATAGGAAATTCAACAATTTAGATAGTATTCTCTCACTAAGAGGATTCAGGGTAAAAGGTAGACCCCAATAGTAGAAAAACCTCATAACTTTGCGACCATAAATACCTTATTTGATCACATTTTCAAGTGAAATTCTAAACTTATCTCTAATTCTAATCTTCATTTGCTATTTTTATCCTCTTTGATATGGTTAACCAATTTCGATGTTGAAGGGTTATTAGTCTCTAGGCCCAAATTAACCTGACACTCTTCATAGTTTGTCAGTGTTCACAGCTTTGAGGCCTTTGCTGATTTTTTTTACAAATTATTTAGAAGTAAATTCTCGAATTAACCTCCTTATAGTTCTTTGACCACATTAGAATTTAAACATCATTAGACCATAACGATGCGGTGAAAAATCTAACACTTAGGTTTTTCTAATATTGAGATGGATTTCAGTAATTTTATGCGTTCATCAATTTTGTATGAGTTGGTTGTTAGTATTTTTCATTTTATTTACAAATTTGGCATACAAATTCAAGGGAATATATGTAATTTCCAAAGGATACATACATGTGTGTGTGTGGTATATTAAGTCCGTTTACGTACTAATTTGTATACTTAATGTCGCCCCACAACTAGTTATGTTGTTTTGCGAGCTCATTTAACAATATTACAGCATAAATTAATCATATAAGTACTTAAGCTATTTACCAAGAATATTAATTCAGCCTTATAATGATCAGCATGTGGCTAATTAAAGCCAACACTAGTTGATTGATTAATGAATTGAGACTATATATACATGCATGGATTCTTGATTAAAATCAAAATCTCAACATAGAAAACAAAATGAAATGAAAAATAATGTAGATTCATCTGCATGAAAATTACATTTTTCAGGGACATTGCATAATTAAATAGACTACTAATTAATTTTCAAACTGGAGACAACTCAAAGTTGTTTTCTACCTGAATTTGAACTCTATTCCAAAATAACGTTCGTCCATTCTTCCATTTCATGACTACATCCTAAGTGTATTAAAATTTTCCTATAAAAACATTTGATTTTGGATATAGTAAATGAAACAAGAGATAAAAACACATATTTGTTTCATCTCTATTTCATTCTACGAATGCAAATCAATTGTACTACACCCAAATTCAATTATTTCTAGAAAGAAATATTGAATACACTTGTCATGTAAACATCAAAACAGAATAAGAAATAAAACATATTTCGAAATAGAGGATCTGAACAGAAACTTCACATCCCTGGCCACCCCCTGTCGATACAACCTTAGCAAACACAAACCTAGAAGATTGACAGAAAATTGTAGTTAATCAGTCAAATGTAGGAAGAGCATGATGCTGCCCATCGGGGCCACCAGGCACAACTGTGTCGTAAACTACAAGCGATCTTCTTCTTATGTACTCGTTGAACTCAGTTGGTCCTAACCCTAATTTCCTCTGAAGAAGTTTGTCATTTTTGGGCATCATCAACAGGACCCTAGCCTCTGTTGTTAAGAGGCAAAACAGAACGAAGAAAATCGTAGAGAATAGTTTGATAAATATTCTTGAAAAAGCCATTACCAACTTATAAGAAGCTTAAAGCTGGACAAAGAAAATTAAGCTAATAAGAGAAGCAGATAATTAAGGGAATGTAATGGTGTGCATGGATAAGGATATGGGTTGTTTTGCATGCCCATTTATAGAGTACAAAATGTGAAGAGAAAGGGACAGATAATAGTGGAGAAAATTTGGTTTTGGATTTTTTATTAAAACGGACAAAAGTTCTTGCGTGGATAAATGTCTTTTCCACAGAGGAATTTAAGCTATTTATTTGAGGAATTTAAGCTATTTATTTAAGGAATTTGAGGTTAATTTGATTGATGAATTGTAAATACAAATTTTCTTATCTTGTAGTTTCATTTGTAACTTCTACTTTGGATCAATTTTAATCCGGGAAACATACAAGTTAAACATTTTGTTACACTTTCATCATGCAATAAAGCTTAGTTTTAAATGGGGTAATGGAAAATCCACATGGGACATATACCTGTAAAAAATTATCTGAATATTTGTTCAATCATCTGCATCCATATTAGAAATTGATGTATATTATCCATATCAGAAAATATATGGATCTATCCGTATTCATATTTTTTGCTAAAAGTTTCAGATATTGACATAGTAGTATTCGCATTTGAATATCCACATCTAAAAAATTATCAACATTTGTGCAAATTTTTATATATAGTTACTATAAATAATATGATGCATAGGTATTAAATAATATAAAACAATAAATTTAAAAATCATACACCACAAATAAAAAACTGACGCTACATTGGAATATTTGAAGTAATTTCTACTCATGAATTTTAATTTTTGGCCATTAATATAACAAATTCGAATATTTGAAAAAACAAATTCAGACACTGAATGAAGAATGCAGATAATGGATACCAAAATATCTAGATATTATATGTATTTGTTGAAAAAATGAACAGTTTTAGATTATCAAAAATATGAGTTTGTAGATAATCACAAAATTAAGAGGCATTTTTTTAACAGTTCATATAATTGTATAGATCAAGGCATGCAAAAGAACGACGATATAGAATGATCATGATTCAAATTTGTTTTGAAACCAAAGGTTAGCAAACTAATTTGAAAACAGAAACAAGTGTGCAATCAGGAAAAATAAAATCGTAACTAGCGTAAGTTTAAACAGTAAACTTTTCTGGCAGTTCTGTATGATAATAGAATTGTTCAAACTAAATCATAAAACAATTTTCTGTTTGCCTTGAAGAAACAGATGTCCCGCTCATGGGTGCCACGGGTTGAGCATCGCCTCTCCCAAGGTAAGGCTGTATCAGAAATTCATTTGCTGCACTGCAACTGAATTCACCTCGATCAGCAACTCACTTCACTGGACGCAAAACATCCCAGAAAACTCTTCATGAATTCAAAGAGAAATGTGATAGAAGAGGATTTTTCATATGTGTTTTTAAGACCTGGAGGAGAGGGGAGTTTGTGCAGTAAATGTTAGGTAAAATTAAATCAGCCATTAAGCTGTAGTCATTATTCAGACTTAATACAACAATAACAGGTGAGGCAAATCCGTTTCAATTATGGCAAAGTGCAATAGTCAAAATTTTAAAAGTTTAAAACTTTAAAATTTAAATTCAAAGTTCAATAGAATTTTCAGCAAAAAAATTAAACCAAGACTAAGACATTTGTCTAATGCCCAAGATGGGCCGAGTTTTGCAAGCAGTAACAACGCATGTGTGTTGCACCCCTTATGAACCCCTTAGCGAACAATATAATAAACATCTACACTTGGATTTCATATGTACAAGTCCACACTTTGTCATGAAATTAATGTGGGACAAGTAAAGAGTTTAACCAACTCTTCAACTCCTCCACAAGATACAAGTCTTCTTGTCTCAACCAATGTGGGACAAACCCCCTACATAACTAATCTCTTGTTGGTCTTTCCCCCTCATTCACTCACCACTTTATTTATGGATTCCAACCAAGAATTCGTATACATCCAAAGAATAAAGTACATATACACCTAACAATGTATATTATTCACATGAAAATACTAATTGGATTAGATACATCAATATTAGTATTTTAACTATAGAAATAGATATCGGGTACCTGAATATCTAACAGATGCGGATATGGATATTCGTTATTAATATCTGGTGAAATTTGCATACAAATATTTGCATTCGGATAGTAATTGGGTGCAGATCTAGATCTACTAATATCCACAATTGAAAATCCGATTTATAGGCCTATTGTCATATAATCATGGCGAATGTTTTAACTTCAGTATAGGTAATAACAAATGATATTTTCATCTTGTTAATTTTGAACCGTTGGCTATCGATTTCATCATTAATGTTAAATTTAGGTTATTGACTACAACTTTCACAAAGAGTGTTAATTTTTCTATTACCAAAACTCGATTATTTTGTAGTGATATTTTATAACTATACGACAAAGATATGGGTGCGGAGTATTTGCAGGCTATAGAAACTAAATTTTAAAAATATTATGAAAGAAATATTAGGTTTTATTTTTTTTATTTTTTATTTTTGAGAAAAGTGATTACATTCGATTATATATCAATATTATTGCAAGAATATATTTTAAAGACCAAATATATGACTAGATACAATTCAAATAATCTAAACTACTATTTGGTAAACAAAGACTCCCTTACAGTAGACAGATACCCATAGGTTGCCAATGGAACTTGACCTAGATCTCTATTATGAAAAAGTGAAAGTGGTGCCACTGCATCCAAAGTATGGTGGCAAAATACATATATATATATATATTAAGTTTGTAAGTGCTTAGAAATATAATCTTTACAAAACTTTCAATTCTTGATAATAATACTAGGACTTAAGATATGAAAAACGACAAAATTATTATGTCCACAAATGGTTTTAAAGAATGCAAGCGTTTGTCCAAATGTTGAATTTAAGATCAATAAAGTTCCGTAAAGTTTCGAGTTTTAATAATGCGACACGTTTGCCTCAGTTAAGCCCTAGAGCCACATAAGTCTGGACCTGTTTATTAGGGGTCAACAAGGCCCGACCCTTTTACCTGTCCACGGGCTTTATTGGGTAAAATATGTTCTGGCTTAAACTTAAAATATTAACAAAAATCATATTGATGCAAAAATTTGGACAAGCAACGAGCTAGGCATTTACTTAATAATATTCGTGATAAAATTTTATTATAATCACTCAAAAAGTTATCAATCACTGCAAAAAATTAATAATAATAATAAATAAAATAAAATAATAATAATAATAAAAATAATATGAGTACAAAAAAATATGTGACAATATAAAAATAAATCTTAAGTGACTGTAACTTTGATTTTGTTACTAGTAATACGAGTTTGGTGACAATTCATATGTATTAGCACTATATATCCTTAGTGACAAAAGTGGCATTTTGAATTGTCGTTGTCGGTAATTAGTGGTATATATATACTGACAATCTAGTAACAACAAAAATTATCACTAAAACTTAGTGACAAGATTTTTATTGTCACTAAGTAGTCACTAATTGTTTATAGTGACAATATAAATACATCGTTGTCACTATTAAATTTGTTAAAAACCATTTTTGTGACAAAATATAATTTCTTGTGCTATTTATATAGAATTGGTGGCAATTTTCACATTGCCACTCAATTTTTTTGTTACTTTTGCTAAGCAATGATATGTCAATTAGCATGAGGTGATAAAAAATTAGTGATAAAAATTGTCACTAATTATATGTAAAAAGTGACAAAAAAAATTACAAATTTTCAAGAAAAATGATACGTGTGTAATGACGGCTTAGTGACAAAGAAAAATCTTATTACAGCTAAACTATAGTGACAATTTGTTTATCACTAAATTTTACTATAGGTGTCACTAATTTTTTATTTTGTATGAATATGGCCTAATAGTAACAAAAGCCAATGTTTCATTATGTCATTGTTGGCAACTAGTAATACATGTATAATTCCGATCTTGTACCAATAAAAATTATCACCATGATTTGTCGCAAAAGTATTTTTATTATATCATTGTTTTACATACGTCACTAGTTATTATTATAGTGAACATAATTTATGACTATTGAATTTAATAATTATTAGCGTGATAAAAACAATTTTTTGCTTTTAGGGTATAATATTATAATCATAATAATTTTCGTATTGTTATCCAATATTATATCACAATTTTCTTTTTCTAATAATATATTTCAAAGGGCCACGTACATAGTAACCCTTGGTTGACGTCGATTCACCGTGGCAATCCTATTACAGATTCTCACATTGGTTCGACGGTTTCTTCAATTATGTGCCTTTAGTTTCCTCCTTTCTGATTCAGCTTGTTTCTATCCATAAGGTTAAAGTTAAATACGACTGCAGAATTCTATCATGCATTGGCGGCGGCCAATTATTGAATTAAGACAAACCAATATGTAGATTCCAATATATATTATAATGATGAGAGTTGAGGTGCCATGAATAGTTTGATTGTTTTTGTGTATTTCTTTTCATTAATCCATTTACTACAAAAAATTTGGGCAATTATCACGATTAAAAACTAATGATAATAAAAAGAAGTGTTGGTGAAAATTCATTTGCTACGGCTTCACTATGGTAATAACTTGTAATTTTTGTGATGGTAATAAAAAATCTACCATGATATATAGCTATCATGGAATATTTTTTTTTTTTTTGTCTCAGCATAGTCACGACAAATGATGTTTTCACAATGACTTTTTGGATCATTAACAGCCACATCTATCGTGGTTGTTGATTTTGGGTTATTGACTACTATTTCCGCCATACCTATTAATTTTTTGATTGCAAAAAGAATCAATAATTTTGTAGTGATTATGAGTTCTTTTTATTTTAAATTATTGTTTATGCTATTTGATCCGTTCTTACCTGGCTCTGTTGAAGGATTTCATGCAAATTATTATATTGATGGGATCAAATTCCAACAAGGAGATTGAATTGAAATTCCTTTTTAGATTGCCGTTGATCAAGCTAGAGAAATGGATTTTGACTTGCGAACACGAACAATATTTCTATTAAGGTTTTTGAGTGTGTCTCTAATGAAAACCCTCCAACTATGAAGTAAATAATTAATCGAAAGGATATTTGAGAAGAAAAAATATCAGACATCAGATGTTTGTTTAGTATGGCAACGTGTCAAGGGCCACTCCATGAGACGAGGGGAGGTCATAAGAGTCTATATTGTAAAATCGATTTTTGATGGAACAAAAACGGCATATATGGTAGAACCGTAACTATGAATACGACCCTAATTGAAGTACATATTTTTGTCTCATACACTATAGGGATGGTGAGAAGAGATATATTTTACATCCTAAGAGGGCTAGCTATAATTGGAGATACCGTTGTTTCTAGTATAGAAGTTCCTATAAAAATAGGAAACACCCTGCCTTTATATGTGATAGGTCTTTGCAGGAGTAAAGGCATGGGATTCTATATATTATATGGGGCATTGATACTGTTGAATTACCATTATATCCTCAAGTTTAACATGACATTAATTATGTATATGCATCTCTGTCAAAAAGAGCACGTACAGGTTCATTAGACTGCAATGGTATTCGTGAAATTCTATCAATGAAGAAAGGCAAAAATAAGGAGTACCAGGAGTCACTACTCGTCAAAATCAACACATAGAGAAACAATTATAATCAATGAATAATGGCATATGTCGCCACTTTCCATTTTATCCAACTTCGATTTTCACCAAATATAATTCTTATGTTTTTTGATTAATTATTATATACATTACTTACTTTATTAGATTATATTATTCTATTTTCATGGTTTTGACAGTTCTTCTTTCTTTCTAAAATACAAATCCACCAGTACATGGTTCCTATTTTCTTCTAATAGACATAGCTACACTTAATGCATCAGCTCCTAAATTGGAAAATTTCTTTCCAAATATAATTTCCACTTAAAGTAAAAATATCATACGACATTAATTTCTAAATACCTTTTTAATTTAATATTCTAACTCTTGGGCTATTACATTTATAAGGTTAAAAAATGAAGGGGAAAAAAAGAATAATAATAATTATAAAAACATGAAGAATATACTACTTCATGTAATTCCTCTAAGAAAATTGCAGTTGGAGTCCAAGTTAGACCAATTTTAGTTTTCAATCCTATTCCTTCGAAAATTTGCATTTTAGTCCCATAATTTTTTAAGACGTTGCAAAGTTAGTCCTGTCATTAGTTTTTGGACGAAAAAAGCATAAGGCATTTGCTGGATCTGTTAAGTCTTGAGAAAATTATAATTTTAGTCTCATAATTAGGCCAATTTTGATTTTCAATCCCAACTTATGGTACTAAAACTAAAAGTTGACCTAATTTATGGGATTTAAAATCAAAATAATTGGCATAACTTTGCAACATCTTAAAAAGTTGTGGGACTAAAATGCTAATTTTTAAAAGAATGGGACTGAAAACTAGAGTTAATTTAACTTATGAGATTAAAATTGCAATATTTCTTGATTGCTCTACTTAGTATATTATATATCCTTACTTGCAGACGAGAGATCCATAACCAGATTTGAGAGATTGCAGAGGACCATATGCAAGTTCGTAACATGCAGCTGCTTTTAAGTTGTTTAGTATTTAGAATCATGATAATGTGTAGCTCTGTCATCATATGTCGACTAGATTTAGTGAGTTTTCATGTGCATCTTGCACTAAAGCATCCATCTTATGTTTTTGCTTCCTTATTTTATGCATTAATTAATTGCAACATATTACATATATCATGTGTATTGTCTTTTCTCTTATTTGGATATGCTTGTATTACTGTAAATGGTATCGGGTCATGAATTAGGATTGTTCAAAAGGGTTGATTGACCAATTAATTCTTCTAGAATTCCAACCCCACTAAAAAGATGATACGATAGTAGAGAATTAATCCACTCAATCAAAAGCATCAAATAACTCTTTCTCCTTTTGTTTTATATCACGTCTCAAAAGAAAAGCAAAAGAAGTTCGTAGCGAAAAACCAAATACTAATTGATATTGAGCTACGAATGGAATTTTTCTTTTTTCATTTGATGATTAAGTTCAAACCAAAGAAAGCATTCTAAAAGTTAATGTTCAACCTACTGATCACATCTATGAATAACGATTAATTTTAACTATTTGGGAATGCTTGGAAAGTTGGAATGGACTAAGAGTTGATAAGTTTTGGAATGAGGAATCCCAGAGAGCCGGATGACATTCGGAGCAGGCCTCTTTCCGTCTTTCGCAATTCTTCTGGAGCTTGAGGAGTATCGAAGCCTCTTTTGGCTGGATTTCTGACATGAATTTTTCTTTATAATTCGATTCTAGTCACACACACTAATTATATTATTCATCAAAAGAAAAATACATGGTACAATAAAAACACAAAAACCAAGGAGTTGATTATCTTCCCATGACATTTTGGATTGGTATGTTGTCTCATTTTCAATTTTTGTGGGTCCAATATAAACAATAGCCCATACAACAAAATGTGTTGTACAACTAGAAGACCTTCCCTTGCAGTAAAAATAAATAAATTAAATTTCGGAATGCTACAAGGGGCCAATATGTGAGCATGCATGCTCATCATCATAGGACTAATTGAAAAAAAAAGGGAAAAAAAAAAACAAAAAAACAAAACGAAAACAAAATGGAAGTATATATATTCTATTGTCACTTTTTCCACCAAAGCGGCCCAAACATATCCTCGTAGAGTCAAGAATATGAGCATTCCCAACTTAAAGAGTCAAATGTTATTCAATTGGAAAAGCAGGGAATAATTTGAGTAGACAACATGATCAATGTGTGTGTGTGTGTGTATATATATATCAAAACATAGATACTCTTCATGAACCTCTTGTGCACAGCCACTCGCTATTTAGTTTTGCAAAGGAACATTTTTTTGTGTGTTCTTAATTCTTTTTGGGGATATATGTGTGTGATGTCACATTAGAGCAAATTGTTGTATACTTTGATATTGTTAAAAATTCTATTCAATCGAGTATGAATCACATAACAATGTATATAGGGTATGCATGCATATATACAAAAAATTATCTATTAACATGTGTTGGATTAGATTTCTTTATAAATCCCAAGTTAATCAAATCACAAACATTTTGTCTTCCCGTTTTGAATCAACCATAAACATCCTTACTCTTGTTGGTGAATAGCCATAAAAGGTGGCCAATATTTACAACCTCAAATCCATGGAGAGTTTCCTTATACTACTCCAACAAAAAATATGTAGAGAAACTACTGAGATGCTTTGTGTTTGAGATGATCTTTTTAGGAGAAATGAGTATTATTTTATTTGTGTTAGGAGAGAAATCGACAATAACTTCCCACTTAAGGAAGAGTCTGAATCTAATAAGAACTGTAATTCCACCAAAATATGGGTTGTGGTCCTGCAAAGCATGGATGTCAATTAGGTCATGGGAGCAAAACCTGACTTGATTTTCAACATTTTTCGCCCATACATATTTGACACGATTTCCATGAATCTTTTCCTCATACAATTTATCAATCAATATCCCTTCTTTCATACTGAAAATGAAGCGCCCAACCAAGGGAGAAAGAATATTGATTGGATTTATATTGTAATTACCAAACTAATATGATCATACCACTCAATAACTAACCCTATATCCAAACTATGCTTCATGCCTGATCAGGCATCTCTAGATTGCATAGTAGAATTATGTAGAATATGCTTTGATTTTCTCAAATATGTACCTACATTATATTCATGACTGGTTGAACACAATTTCATAAAATCATTTGGGTTATGCCCCATATATACGACATAGGCACATTATCAACTTCATTCTTTCTTGATCTCTCATGTAAAAAGTCATTTTTCTAGCATTATTTGAGAATGTCTTTCCTTGCAAAGAGAATAAAGAAGCCAATTATTGTGCATAATTAGGAATTTGCAAAGTGAACATATTGCAACTATTAAAGCATTATCCAATTTGAAAGCTCTTGCTTCATCTAGAATAAAGACAATCTTTGCGATGAGATTGGAAGCTCATGCATGAAATGTGAGCTCCTAACTTTACATCAAACTACAAAAAGCGGAATGACTGCATCAACATTTGTTATGAGCCCATTCTGCTTAACAATAACTTGCTATCACAATGAAATACAATTATGGGCATTGGCTTGCTCTTTTGGCCTTTTCAATAACTAGCCATCACAATGAAATACAATTATGGGTATTTGCTCCTTTGTTCATTGTTGGTGTTAGCCAATGCGCATAATTGCATTTCATTGGGATATGTAGTTATTGAAAAGGCCAAAGGAGCAAGCCAATGCCCATAATAGTATTTCATTGTGATAGCCAGTTATTTAAAAGGCCAAAGGAGCATGTTTAATAGTAAGTGAATATGCATCGTAGACATAATCAGAAAGCTAGTCTCTAATAGTGTTGTCCCAAAGCGAATAGAAAAAGTCTATGACAAACGTTTCTCTAGAAATTAGATGAACTCCTTTCATGTAGAATGTGCTTAACACCCATAATCCAAGGGCTTTGTAGTAGAAACACAAGGATAATGATTGATCCAAGAACTTGGTTCAATGTAGCAACTATGATAGGAAGGGCCTATTCCGGCACTTAGAGCTTTACTCCTATCCATTCTATGAAGAAAAAGTGATATCTACTGAAAACATAGAATATTAAGTTTTGGCTTTTAATGATTCCCATGGTTATCAAAGGGAAGCAAGGTCGATACTCTTAGTAGGAGATCATCAATGTAATTGTGATAACGGGTCAAGGTTACATAGAATCATGAGAATAAAAGGTGTGAGAGTAGCGATTGGATGGATATTGTTTTGTTGGTTTACACAAATGGTTGAACAGTTCAAGATATCATCTCCACTAATTAGCTAAGTAAATCCTATAATAATAACTACTAAAAAGTATTCAGAGTCACAGGCTACCTTCTAATATATTGACTTTTTGCTTAAACACTCTTTGTGTCAAAATGATAGCGTGCATTAATTTCATTTATGTGATGAATTTTTTAAAAATTATCGATTTTTCTATATTAGATTCTAATAAGAACAAAAATTTCTTTATTGATTTCTTTTATTGGGTAAAATCCACTAGAAGATGGGGCTAGGCAAGGACCCAACCTGCGTAACAGGCCTTTAGTTAGTTATTTTTTTTGGGATATCTAGTATGCTAATGTTTGCACAATAAAAGAATTGTATGACATGAAATCCAGTGGGACATATTAGGCACGAATTTGTGGCATGTGCAATCCATTATTTACCTCTTCCAAAAAGAAAAAAAAAAAAAAAAA
>JACFYI010003733.1:951250-964712 GCA_014898755.1 Handroanthus guayacan
ATTTTTGAGCTAAAGTTAGGACCTCAAATGGGTGTTTACATCAAAATTCTCACATGCTAAATTTTACTTTTGTAGTAAAAACTAGTGTTTCATATGTTTCTAAGAATTGGTTTGGTTGTATTAGTTACAAATTTACCGTTCTAACCTTCAAAATGATTGTAGGTATATGACAGACTTACTTGCATAATCTCTATGGAACAAGAAAATTCGAGTTTGGGGAAGCTATCTAAATGATTATTATGCAACGGAAATTCATCAATGGATGAATGGCCATTCAAGAATTCGGATCTCCAAGTTTTGTACACTGGTTAAGATTTAACATTCATTAGTTAAGTTTTGTATGTTTGAATCTTTTGGCCTTCGTATTATCTGTACTAGTGGGATATCGTTTAGAATCGAGCATCTCAATAATTTCCTAATCTATGTATATATAGTAAAATATATGTGAATCATGTTTTGGTGCACCTATAGGGCCTTTACTCAAGGGATAATTCATTCTTTGTAAGTTGGCCTGATTGTAGAAATAGATCCTATGGTTTAGAAAATCACAATTACACGACCGTTAATTTAGATACCTATTAAATAGTCAAATACCTAAATGATATTGTGTCATTGTGTGATTGAGACGTTAAATCAAGACTTCGAATTGATTTACGTGATAAAATAATAGACAGATCTTGATATAAATATAACAGTTCATGAAATTTGATTTAATTATAGAAATACTCAATCCCTATAATTTAAGAAATTAAAATGATATACCTATCATTAAATTCATAAAAAGTCTACTTTTAATATTTCAGTCAATTTTGCTCAAGAGGTCTTATTGTAATGTTTAGAGTATTATTGTAATTTTTAAATTATAAATAATATTTTTTTTTAGAATTAAAATAAATGTGAGAAGGTTTTGAGTATTAATATAACTATATATCACATATTTTGATGACAAAAGTATTTTGTCTATTTGAATTTTGAAGTAAGTAAAGAGTTACACTCGTCAACCTCGTGCCAATTCATGTCGCAGGGGACTTAACGACATTAAATATGGACAATGGAACATGATCCTCTATTTCAAAATGGTGTTTCATCTCACATTCTATACTTTAAATACATGTGCGACATGTATAAAATATTTTCATATAAAAATATTTAGTAATAAATGCAATACATATGTCATGTATTTAAAGGCATGGAATATGAGATGAAATATCATTTGAAATAGAAGATCTCGTCCCACAATGGAACATGCAAATATATGTCATTAAAATGTCAGTAAAATAATTAAATGATAATATCACAAATTATAATTAAAAATATTAGCAGTTGCAAGCGGACAAACCCCCTTTCGTTCTCACAGAAAGTTAGCCCTACTTTAAAAGTGAAAGGATGTCTCAAAATATTTAGTTTATGTCTGGAAGCTGTTGGGATTTATTTTGATTTTGTCCCTCTAATTAATTAATTAATTAATTAAGCCAAAGTTTAATTTAATTTATACTTATTCCTTCCTAGGTGGATCCAAATCATACAAACATGGTCTTATCTGTCTGCAACACACCTGTCATCTTGGCCTGTAAAGCTGCCCAATGTATATTCTGCAGAGAGTATATAAACATGCACCACAGTTAGTCTATCCATTAGAATATTATGCAGGTTTGATTGGAAGCAAAATTTTAAGTATTGTAAATAAAAAATAGTAAAGTTTGACAATATAAAATAAGTTATCTTTAAAAATAATGATTGATTAGTTTAAGTAAGTGGATGATTATGAAAAAGAATTTCCATTATATAATATATATTATATGTATATGTATATGTATATTGTTATGTTGAATTGTTTCAAAAAATAAAAAAGAAAACCACAAAATTTGTGATATCTATATATTTCTAATATTCTCTGTGTTTTCAAATTTTCTGAGAGTATTTACACTTTCTAAATTGAATTTTGAAGACGTTGAATTTGGGCACGATGATAACTCTCTAACGGTCAAATGAAATTATTTATTAATGTGTCAAAGAGAATAAAAAAATGAACAAATACTTAAATTAGAGGGAAAAAAAATTACAAATTAATTAGTTATGTGAAAAAGTGATTCAATGAGTTATTTATAGTAGTAGAAATATTGGGGTTTTTCACTGTATAAGTGGTTCACCCTATTATCCTGAGTCCTCTTACAGAATAATATAGATGGAATGTTTCAAGGAAAATTGTAATTTTAGTCCTAAAATTGTGGGCGTTTGAGATCTTAGTCCAATTCCTTTGGAAATAGCCACTTTTAGTCCATAATTTTTCTAACTTTTGCAAATAAAGTCCCGCTCTTAAAATTTGAATGGAAATTTACAGCATGCGCGTGCTCTCTGTTAGGCATGCACCTTCTTTTAGAGGGAAAATCACAATTCAACTTATTTTCCCTCAATTTTTGCATAGAGAAAAATTGCAATTTTGGTCCCACCATTGTGAGTGTTTCCAAATTTTAGTCCCATCCTTTTCAAAATAGCTACTTTTAATCCCATAATTTTTTTTAAACCCTACAAACTATGCCCTCTATTAAAATGGTGGAAAAGTTGAGGGTAAAAACTAACAGAAGAAGCATGCGCTTACTGCCATTCCGGTCCAAATTTTAACGGTAAGACTTAGATTGCATGGATTAGAAAATTTATGGGACAAAAAGTGGCTAGCTACTTCCAAAAGAATGAGATTAAGATTTAAAAAACAGCCATAGTTGTGAGACCAAAAATACAATTTTCTCAAATTTTTCCTTATGCCTTTGAAATGTAACATATATGATACTCATGATGAAACTCCCACTCCTAATTGAATACATCCAGAGGAAAGCTTCACTTGGGAGTGGACAATTTAATAAATATAACCTTTATTTTTCATTTTTTTTTCTCTTATTTCTCTCCAATAAATATAAATGATATTTCTGGTCCCTCGAGTATATACAACCTTGTCTTGTAAGTGCTTGTTGAATTCCTCCTGATACCCGAACTCTTGATTTTTTTTTTTATTTTTAGGAAAATTAATTTAGTTGAATGTGAGACGGTTTCCTCAAGCCCCCATGATAAGGGCCATTCCAGAATTGTAACGGCCCTCAGAGTTTTACCGCGACGATGTGGAACAATCATAAGCTTGAGCTGGAAGAGAGAATCCAAAAAACTGAGGTGAGCGGTGGGACATTTTGACAAAATCAGACTATCGCGGCCTTAACATCGTGGAATGGAACGTCTAACAAAATTTTCTTAATGGAAAAAAGAAAGAAAAAAAAAAAAAGTAAGGCGATCAGTGATGCATTCCAAGCTAAAGATAATTCCATTGTTCTTTTTGAAGTCTTGGATGATGGTATATGGATTGCATTTGAAAAAAATTAGGACTTTGTGTGTAATTCTTAGAGTATGTAAGAATTTTTTTTTTTAAAGTATTTTAAATTATAATGCAGAAAGATCACGAACCTTCTGTGACATTGTAATGGAACTATATAGAACACTAGCCTCCATCTAGTCCTCGAGACCGTCCATACAATAACATGGTCTTTGTTCCAATCCTCGCGATTGTTGGTGTGAAACTAGCTTGTTGGTGTAAGGGTCAGTCGAGCCCATGCCTTGACCGGCAGAGACCTAATCTATGGAGGCATAACCTATACCGATGTGTTGTCGAGGTGGGCCTTCAACCAATGTAGATATGTTGCTTGCCTATGATATATCTTATTTGATGTTATAGGCCACATAATGGGAAATTCAACAAGTTAGATAGTATTCTCTAACTTAAACAATCTAGGGTAAAATTAAACCTCATATTTTTGCTACTATAAATACCTTATTTGATCATATTTTCAGGTGAAGTTCTAAATGTATCTCTAATTCTAATATTCATTTGCTATTTTTATCCTCTTTGATACATTTAACCGATTTGAACATTGGAGGCTTATCAATCTCCGGACTCAAATTAAGCTAAGACTTTTCATAGTTTGTTCGTGTTCGCAGGTTTGAGGCCTTTTGCTTATTTTTTTTATAGATTATTCAGAAGTAAATTCTCTTATTAATCTCCTTATAGTTCTTTGATCACATTAGAATTTAATAATCATTAGACCATAACGGTGTGGTGAAAAAGCTAACGCTTAGGTTTTTATAATATTGAGATGGATTTTAGTAATTTTATGTGTTCATTAACTTTATTTAATTTGGTTTTTAGTATTTTTCATTTTACAAATTTGGCATACAAATTCAAGGGAATATATATTTCCGGAGGATGCATATACATATATATATATTTATATATGTTGTATATTAAGTCCATTTACGTACTAACTTGTATACTTAATGTCGCCCCATAACTAGTTATGTTGTTGTACGAGCTCATTTAATAATATCACTACACATATCATACAAGTACTTTAAGCTATTCACCAAGAACATTAATTCAGCTTTATAATGATCAGCATGTGGCTAATTAAAGCCAACACTGGCTAGCTGATTAATTGATGAATTGAGACTATACATAAATGCATGGAATCTTGATTAAAATCAAAATTTCAACATAGAAAAAAAAATGAAATGGAAAATAACATAGATTCATTTGCATGAAAATTACATTTTTGAGAAACATCTCATAATTAAATAGACCACTAATTAATTTTCAGACCAAGGACAACTCAGAGTTCTTTTCTACTTGAATTTGAACTCTATTCCAAAATAACGTTCACCCATTGTTCCATTTCATGACTACATGCTAAGTGTATTAAAATTTTCCTATAAAAACATTTGATTTTGGATATAGTAAATGAAACAGGAGATAAAAACACATTTGTTTCATCTCTATTTCATTCTATGAATGCATATCAATTGTACTACACCCAAATTCAATTATTTCTGTAAAGAAATATTGAATACACTTATCATATATATATGAAACAAAATAAGAAATATTAAACATATTTCGAAATAGAAGATCCGAACATAAACTTCACAACCCTGGCCAACCCCAATCGATACAACCTTAACAAACACAAACCTATAAGCCTAAAAAAAAAAAAAGAAAAAAAAAAATGCCACCCAAACACAAACCTAGAAGATTGACAGAAATTGCAGTTAATCAGTCAAATGTAGGAAGAGCATGATGCTGCCCATTGGGGCCACCAGGCGCAACTTGGTTGTAAACTACAAGCGATCTTCTTCTTACGTACTGGTCGAACTCAGTTGGTCCTAACCCTAATTTCCTCTGAAGAAGTTTGTCATTTTTGGGCATCATTAACAGGACCCTAGCCTCTGTTGTTAAAAGGCAAAACAGAACGAAGAAAATCATAGAGAATAGTTTGATAAATATTCTTGAATAAGCCATTATCAACTTATAAGAAGCTTAAAGCTGGACAAAGAAAATTAAGCTGATAAGCAGAGGCAGATAATTAAGAGAATGTAATGGCGTGCATGGATAAGGATGGGGCTTGTTTTGCATGCCTATTTATAGGGCACAAAATGTGAAGAGAAAGGGACAGATAATAGTGGAGAAAATGTGGTTTTGGATTTTTTATTATAACGGACAAAAGTTCTTGCGTGGATAAATGTCTTTTCCACAGAGGAATTTAAGCTATTTATATAAAGAATTTGAGGTTAATTTGACTGATGAATTGTTAATTCAATTTATCTTATTTTGTAGTTTCATTTGTAACTTTTACTTTGGATCAATTTTTAGCCGGGAAACATACAAGTTAACATTTTGTTACACTTTCATCATGGCAATAAAGTTTAGTTTTAAATGGGGTTATGTAAAATTCACATGGCATATAAACTTGTAAAAATTATTTGAATATTCGTTCAACTATTTGCACACATATTAAAAATTGAAATGTATTATCCCTATCTGAAAATATATGCATCTATCCTTATCCATATCTGTTACTAAAAGTTTTCGATATTGATATAGCAGTATCCGCATTTGAATATGTGTATCTGAAAAATTATCCACATTTGTGCATAATTTTATATATAGTTATCTATATAAATAATATGATGCATAGGTATTAAATAATATATAACAATAAATTTAAAAATTATGCACCACAAATAAAAAACTCAGGGTACGTTAGAATATTTGAAGTAATTTCTACTCATGAATTTTAATTTTTGGTCATTAATGTAACAAATTCGGATATCTGAAAAAACAAATTCAGACGCCGAATGAAAAATGCGGATAACGGATACAACAATATCTTGATATCATATATATATGTTGAAAAACAATGAACAGTTTCATATTATCAAAAATACAAGTTCACAGATAATCACAGAATTAAGAGGCATATTTTTAACAGTTCATATAATTGTATAGATCAAAGCATGCAAAAGAACGACGATGTAGAATGATTACAATTCAAATTTGTTTTGAAACCAAAGGTTAGCAAACCATTTTGAAAAGAAAAACAAATGTGCAATTAGGAAAAATAAAATCGCAACTAGCGTAAGTTTAAACGGTAAACTTTTCTGGCAGTTTTATATGATAACAGAATTGTTCAAACTAAATTGCAAAGCAATTTTCTGTTTGTCTTGAAGAAACAGATGCTCCACTTATCGGTGCCATGGGTACAGCATCGCCTCTCCTAAGATAAGACTGTACCAGAAATTCATTTGCTGCACTGCAACTGAATTTCACCTCAACTAGCAACTCATTTCACCGGAACCAAGACATCCCAAAAAACTTTTCATGAATTCAAAGAGAAATGTGATAGAAGAGGATTTTTCAAATGTGTTTCTTAGACCGGTCATATGGCAGTCTATTTATAGTGGAAAAGGGAGTTTGTACTGTAAATGCTAGGTTAATTACAGAATTAAATCTAGCCATTGTGTTGTTGTCATTATTCAAACTTAATACAACAGTAAAAGGTGAGGCAAATCAGTTTCAATTATGGTAGTGTCCAACAGTCAAAATTTTAAAAGTTTAAACTTTTAAAATTTGAATTCAAAGTTCGATAGAATTTTCAACAAAAAGATTAAACTAAGACTAAAACAATTCGCCCAATGCCCAAGTTGGGCCGAGTTAGGCAGGCGGTAACAATGCATGTGTGGTGCACCCCTTATGAACCACTTAGTGAATATTTTAATAAACATCTATACTTGGATTTCATATATACAAGTCCACACTTTGTTATAAAAACAAGGTGGGACCAATGTTCAAGAAATCGGACTGGTGATCGAACCGGTGGCCTTACTGGTTACTGGTTCAACCGGTTCAATTAGTTTAACTACTAGTTCAACCGGTATGACGTCATAATTATATTTATTTTTATATAAAATTATATATATATTAAAAAATATGAAAAAATGCAAAAAAATAAATAAATATATATAATGAAAAAAATAAAAATATGCTAACTATTTATAAAATTTTCTCCAACTTTACTCCATAATAATATCCAAGGATCAATTAATATCATTCATTAAAATGTCAAATCTTACAAAACAAAATATCTTTAAATATCTATTACAATACCAATAATACCAACACCAATATTACAATAGACAATAAAGTAACAATACACAAATTTTCAATAATTTTCCGAGCTCACACTCTCATCAAATCTTATCAAATGAACAATATTCATAGTATCATCAACATCATGTGAACTAGCCAAATTGAAATTTTTATTGAAGACAAATTGAAATTTTTGTACTGAAGAATAGAAGAAGAAAGAAGAAGGCAAGATGTGGCTGTTGTTGTGAGTGGGAAAAGAAGAAAAGTAGATTGAAAATTTTTTCTTTTTTGGCCAGGCTGCTAGGGTTGTAACAACTTTTTTATGTTAACTTATTGAATATTTTTTATTACAAAATTTCAATAAAAATGTCACTAAAAAATTTTTATTACAAAATTCTTCTATTGAAAAAACTGAAAATTTTTTCTTTTATTGCAAAATTTTCAATAAAAAAATTTCAATGTCTTTTTTTATGAAAAATTTCAATAAAAAAATTTGTTCAGTTATACAATTTTTTTTTTTTTTTATCAAATACAAAATTTTCAATTACACAAAATTTGTAACAAAAAATTTAGTATTTTTCAGAATTTTTCAGTTTTTTCTTTTTTTTTTTCTTTTCTTTTTAACTGGTTTAAAAACCGATTCAACCGGTTTTGACCCGTCGGGACCGGTTTTTGACCCTTCCAATTTTTATAGTCAAATCGGACCGGAACCATAGCCGGTTCCCAATAGGACCGGTCGAACCGGCCGGTCCGACTTGGTTTCTTAATCATTGGGTGGGACAAGTAAAGAGTTTAAACCAACTATTCAACTCCTCCCCAAGACTTTTATACTCCATACAAGTCTTCTTGTCTCAATCAATGTGGGACAAACACCCCACATAACTAATCTCTTGTTGGTCTTTCCCCGGACCCTCATTAACTCACCACTTTATTTATGGATTCCAACCAAGAATTGTCATACATCCAAAGAATAAAGTACATATAAACCTAACAATATATATTATTCATCTATCAAACATATAATTACATGAAAATCCTAATTGGATTAGATGCCAATTACATCAATATTAGTATTCTAACTATAAAAATAGATATCGGGTATCCGAGTATCTAATGGGTATTTGGCAGATGCGGATATGGATATTAATTATCAATATCTGGTGAAATTTGGATACAGATATTTGGCATTCGGATAATAATTGGACACGGATGTGGATGTACTAATATCCATAACTGAATATTTGATTTACAGATGTTGTTGTCATATTTTTAACCTCAGTGTAGATAATGACAAATGATATTTTCTTCTTATTAATTTTGAATCGTTGTCTATCGATTTCATCATTAGCGTTAATTTTAGGTCATTAACTACAACTTTCCCAAAGATTGTTAATTTTTCTATTACCAAAACTTGATTATTTTGTAGTGATATTTTATAGCTATATGACAAAGACGTGGGTGCGTAGTATCCGCATGCTATAGAAACTAAATTTAAAAAATATTATGAAAAAGTATTAATTTTTTTTTTTGTTTTTTTTTGTTTGTTTTAGAAGTGGTTACATTCAATTATACATCAATATCATTACAAGAATACATTTTAAAGATCAAATATATAACTAGATACAATCCAAATAATTTAAACTATAATTCGGTAAACAAAGACTATCATACAGTAGTCAGGTACTCACATGCTACCAGTAGAACTCGACTTGCACGTCTTTCATTATAAAAAGGTGGAAGTTGTGACACTGCATTCAAAAGGACGGTGGCAATATATATATATATATATTAAGTTTGTAAGTGCTTAGAAATATAATCTTTACAAAACTTTCAATTCTTGATAATAATGCTAAGACTTAAGATATAAAAAACGACAAAATTATTATGTCTACAAGTGCGTTTTAAAGAATGTAAGCATTTATCCAAATGTTGAATTTAAGATTAATAAAGTTTCATAAAGTTTTGAGTTTTAATAATGCAACACGTTTAGCTCAGTCAAGCCCGGGCGCCACGTAAGCATCGACCTGTTTATTAGGGGTCAACAAGGCCCGACCCTTTTACATTTCTACGCGGGTCCACGATCTCTTCAATAATAAATTATGTGCTTTGACTTAATTACATATCAACGGGCTTTATTGGGTAAAATATGTTGTGGCATTAAACTTAAATTACAAAATATTAACAAAAATCATATTGACGCAAAAATTTGGACAAACAACGAGCTAGGCTTTAAAATTTTATTATAATCACTCAAAAAATTATCAGTCATGGCAAAAAAAAAAAAAAATTAATAATCATAATAATAATATTACAAGTACAAAAAAATATGTGACAATATAAAAATAAATCTTAAGTGACATTAACTTTGATTTTGTTACTCGTAATACGAGTTTGGTGACAATTCATTTGTATTATCACTACAAAGTCCTTAGTGACAAACGTGGTATTTTAGATTGTCATCCAGTAACAACAAAGATTATCACTAAAATTTAGTGACAAGATTTTTATTGTCACTAGGTAGTCACTAACTGTTTATAGTGACAATATAAATACATTGTTGTCATTATTAAATTTGTTAAAAACTATTTCTATGACACAATATAATTTCTTGTGCTATTTATATAGAATTAATGGCAATTTTCAGATTGCCACTCAATTTTTCTGTCACTTTTGCTAAGCAATTATATGTTAGTATAAAAAAATAGCATGAATGATAAAAATTATTACTAATTATATGTAAAAAGTGACAAAGAAATTATAATTTTTCACGAAAAATGATACGTGCGTAATGACTACTTAGTGACAAAAGAAAAATCTTATTACAGCCATGCAGTGACAATTTTTTTATCACTAAATTTTACTATAGGTGTCACTAATTCTTTATTTTGTAATAATATGGCCTAATAGTAACAAAAGCCAATGTTTCATTAATATATCATTGTCAGCAATTAGTAATACCTATATAGTTGTGACCTTGTGCCAATAAAAATTATCATCAACAAAAGTATTTTCATTATATCTTTGTTTTATATATGTCACTAATTATTAGGGAACATAATTCATGACTATTGAATTTAATATATAATTATTAGCGTGATAAAAGCAATTTTTTGCTTTCAGCATATAATATTATAATCAGTAATAATTTTGGTATTGTTATTTAATATAATATCACTATTTTTTTTATTTTTTTTTTTCTAATAGTATATTACAAAGGGCCACGCAGATAGTAACCCTTGGTTGACGTCGTTTCACCGTCGGCAATCCTATTACAGATTCTCACATTGGTTCGACGGTTTCTTCAATTGTGTGCCTTTAGTTTCCTCCTTTCCTCCTTTCTGATTCAGCTTGTTTCTATCCATAAGGTTAAAGTTAAATCCGACTGCAGAATTCCTTAATACGTAGATTAACTTTTAATTAAGTCCTTAATATATGTGATGGGGCACCATAATGTCAATCAAATGTTCTTGAATGTTGATGATTTGGTTAATCCTATCATGCGTTCGCGGCGGCCAATTATTTAATTAAGACAAACCAATATGTAGATTCCAATACATATTATGACGATGAGACTTTGGGATTAAGGTCCCATGAATCGTTTGATTGTTCTTATGAGTTCTTTTAATTATTTTAAATTATAGTTTATAGTAATTTTTTGATCCGTTGTTACCTACCTTTGTAGAAGGATTTCATGTAAATTATTATATTGATTCGATCAAATTCTATCCAAGAAGATTGAATTGACATTTCTTTTTAATTAAATTGCCATTAATCAAGTTAGAGAAATGGATTCTGACTTGTGAACATGAGCAATATTTTTATTCAAGTTGTCGGATGTGTCTCTAATGAAAACGCTTCAACTATTAAGTAAATAATTAATTGTAAGGATATTTGAGAAGAAAAAATATCAGAAGACAAAGATTAGATACTTGTTTATGGTACGGCATAGACGGGGAGGTCATAAGCATCTATATTGTAAAATCCATTTTTGATGGAATGAAAATGGCATATATGGTAGAATCGTAATCATAAATACGACCCTAATTGAAATACCTACATTTATCTCATACACTATGGGGATAGTGAGAAAAGATATATTTTACTTCATAGGGGGGCCTATAATTGGAGATGCCATTGATTCTAGTACAAAAGATCCTATAAAAATGGGAAATGTCCTACCTTTGTATATGATAGGTATTTGTAGGAGTAAAGGCATGGGATTCTATATTATATGGGGATTGAAGATGTTGAATTACCATTATATCCTTAAGTCTAACATGACATTAATAATGTATATATATCTGCCAAAAAGAGAACATACAGGTTCATTAGACTACAGTGGCGTTCATAGAATTCTATCAATAAAGGAAGGCGAAAATAAGGAGTACCAGGAGTCACTAGTCGTTAAAACCTACACGTAGAGAAACAATAATGGTCAAAGAATAGTGGCATATGTCGTGCCTTTCCATTTTATCCAACTTCAATTTCCACCAAATTCTTATGTTTTTTTTATCCATTATTATATACATTACTTATTCTATTAAATTATATTATTCTATTTTCATGGTTTTGACACATTTTCTGTCCACAAGTAAATGGTTCTTTTTTCTTTCTAAAATACATATCTACGTGGTTCCTATTTCCTTCTAAATATGCATAGCTACACTTAATTATGCATCATGTCCTAAATTGGAAAATTTCTTTCCAAATATAACTTCCACTTAAAATATCATACGATGTTAATTTCTAAATACCTTTTTTATTTAACAATCTAGCTCTTGGGCTGTTACATTTATAAGGTTAAAAATGAAAAAAAAAAGAAATAATTAATAGAGTAATAATAAGCATAAAAACATGAAGAATATACCACTTTATGTAATTGCTTTACCTGGTATACTTTATATCATAGCTTACAGAAAAGAGATCCTTAACTAGATTTGAGATATAGAAGGGGACCATATGCAAGTTTGTAACATGCATGCTTTTAAGTAGTTTAGTATTATGAACGTGTAGCTTGGTCATCATGTGCCGACTAGATTTATTGAGTTTTCATGTGCATCTTGCACTAAAGCATCCATCTTATGTTTTCTTTTCTTATTTTATGCAATAATTTATTGCAACATATTACATATATCATGTATATTGTCTTTTCTCTTGTTTGGTTATGCTTGTATTGCTATAATTGGTATTAGGTCATGAATTAGGGTTGTTCAAAAGGGTTGATCGACCCAATTAATTCTTCTGGAATTGTTAGGATGGAGTTATAATATGACAGAATTCCAACCCCACTAAAAAGAAGATAAGATAGTTGAGAATCCATTCAATCAAAAGCATCAAATAACTCTTTTTCTTTCTGTTTTATATTATCGTGTCAAAAGAAAAGTAAAAGAAAGTTCTTAGCGAAAAACCAAAAACTAATTGATATTGAGCTACGAATGGAATTTTTTCTTTTTTCACTTGATGATTAAGTTCAAACCAAAGAAAGCGTTCTGAAAGTTAATGTTCAACCTACTGGTCACATCTATGAATAATAATTAATTTTAACCATTTGTGAATGCTTGGAAAAGTTGGAATGGACTAAGAGTTGATAAGTTTCGGAAAGAGGAATCCCAGAGAGCCAGAGGGCACCCGTTGCATGCCTCTTTTTGTCATTCGCAATTCTTGTGGAGCTTGAGCAATATGGAAGCCCCTTTCGGCTGGATTTTTGACATGAATTTTTCTTTATAATTCGATCCTTGTCACATACACTAATTACATTATTCATCAAAATTAAAGAGATATAAATGGTACAATAAAAACACAAAAACCCAGGAGTTGATTATCCTCCCATGACATTTTGGATTAGTATATTTTGTCATTTTCAATTTTTGTGGGTCCAATGTAAACAATAGCCCATACAACAAAATGTGTTATACAACTAAAGGACCTTCCCTTGCAGTAAAAATAAGTAAATTAAATTACGGAATGCTACAAGGGGCCCATATGTAAGCATGCTCATCA
>JACFYI010003733.1:1075183-1087694 GCA_014898755.1 Handroanthus guayacan
TTAATTAACCCATAATTTAATTTAATTTATCCTTCCTAGGTGGATCCAAATCATGCAAACATGGTCTTATCTGTTTAAAACACACCTGTCAGGTTGGCCTGTAAAGTTGCCCAATGTACACCCTGCTGAGATTATCTAAACATGCACCACTGGTAGTCTATCCATTTAGAATATTATGTAGGTTTGGTTAGAAGTAAAATTTTAAATATTGCAAATAAAAATTAGTAGAAGTTTGAGAATATAAATTATCTTTAAAAATGATGATTGATTAGTTTAAGTGCGTGGGTGATTATGAAAAAGAATTTCCATTATATAAGATATAAATATATATATATATATTGTTATGTTGAATTGTTTCACAAAGAAAATATGACGGGTAAAACGCAATTTACCCCCCTGTGAAAAAAAGGCAGAAAGTCCCCTCCTGTTTTTGAAAAATGAGCTCACTAACCCCTTCTGTCCGAAAGTGTTATGCACACTCGCAAAGTGCAACTTTTTATGGTTTCTGGAGCACAAAATGTTTATTTTGCCCTCTCCTTAAATTATTTTTAAACTAACATGACTAATATTCCTTTCAGCCACAAAATTAAGTTTCATGAATGAAGATTAATTAATTATAACAAATATTTTTTTCTAGATATGTGTATATATATATATATATTTTCTTTTCTCTGAACTACTCATCACTAAGTACTTACAAGTTACAATAAAACAACAAGCAATTCTTAAATCCCAATTACTATTTTAAGAGCAATATTATAAAAATAGCCACAAAAATTCATTTAATTAATTCTTTAAAACATATCATAATTAAAATAAAACTTTAACCTTTCCTATTTTCTTTCATTTTCTTGATCTTGGCCTGAACAATCACCAATTTATAAAAAAGAACAAATTGACCAATCACCGACATGCTCTAATACAAATAAAACATACCCCAAAGTTCAAAATAAAAACAAAAAATAATAATAATAATTTAGAAAATTGAAAGAAAAAAAATTCCAATGTCTCAACTCCTACCATTTTCTCACCACTGTAGGAACTCTATCTATCTTCCTCTTTTACAACTGTAACTTTTTCATCTTCCTCATCATAAATATCCCTGAGCAAAATTACCTCTTCCGGAGGTGTATTTTCCGACTGCTTCATCTGCCCAGAAAACCCAGTGGGCTAGCCATACCTTGATGCTATTATCTTGTTCCATGAAATGGTGAGAATGAGGCCAGCCTTAGCTTCAATTTTTATTTTGTTGATTTAAAAATAATTTAAGATGGGGCAAAACAGACAATTTGTGAGCCAAAAACCACAAAAAACTTACAGACGGAGGGGGTCAATGAGCTCATTTTTCAAAAACATGAGGGTGCTTTCTGCCTATTTTTTTTTTCAGAAGGGGGTAAAGTACTATTTTCATATTTTATAGGGGGTAAATTGCATTTTACCCAAAATATGACCACAAAATTTGCTATATTATATCTCTAATATTCATTGTACTTCCAAATTATTTCACAGTGTTTACACTATATGATATACCTATTATACCCCCACAAGGGTATAAGAGTAAAGTACCAAATTAAACACGAAATATAAGCAATTAATTAATCAATTTATGAACAAGGGAGATGGGCCTGTAGGCCCATAAACCCGCTAATCCCTAATTTTATCGCTATAAATACTCCCTAACGACGAGTAATTAGGGTACGCACACTTCTCGATACACTAGAGCACTAGAGAACATTTTTGGGAAAAGAGCGTGTTTTCTTGATTGAAGTTTGCTGCGTTCTCGAATCAAGATCCCAAGAATTTCCTTGCTGATCCCTAATCCAAATTTTGGGCTACATCACTTTATTTAAGACATTTCACCTTGTAAATTGAATCTTTTTCAGACCTATACTTTCCATTTGAATAATGATATATATATACACAATGATATATATGTGCGCGCGCACTCACACACACACACAAAAACACATATATCGCTGTTAGTTTTGATTACTTTTAATTTTCTCATATTCCACCTAAAACACGGTACCATATTGACGGAAGAGTCTCATATTTTTCACTATAAATAATAAAAATTTTGAACTTGTATCTTTTAAACATGATGTTAGTAAAATTGACCATGTGCAACTCACAAAAGTGAACACAAAGACGCTGTTAAAGACGTTGAATTTGGACCCGATGATAACTCTTTAATGGTCAAATTAATTACAAAATGAATGTGTCAAATAGAATAAAAAACAAACAAATTCTTGAATTAGACCAAAAAAAAAAAAAAGAAATTAGTTACCTGAAAAAGTGATTCAATGAGTTATTCATAGTAGTAGAAGTATTGAGATTTTTCACTGAATAAGTGGTTTCCCTATCATCCTGAGTCTTCTCAATTAGAGAATAATATAGATGGAATGTTTAAAGGAAAATTGCAATTTTAATCCCAAAATTGTGGGTGTTTGAGATCTTAGTCTAATCCCTTTGAAAATAGCCACTTTTTAGTCCTATAAATTTTCCAACCTTTGCAAACGAAGTCCTGCTATTAAAATTTGAGCAAAATTTGCAACAGGCACATGCTTGCTCTGTTAAGCACTTCCTCTTGGAGGGAAAATCCCAATTCATCTTATTTTCCCTTAATTTTTGTATTGAGAAATATTGCAATTTTGGTCCCATAATTGTGAGTGTTTTCAAATCTTGGTCCCATCTCTTTCAAAATAGCCACTTTTAGTCCCATAATTTTTTTAAACCTTGCAAACTACGCCTACTATTAAAAAATTGGAAATGTTGTAAGGCAAAACTATCGGAAGAAGCACGTGCTTACTACAATTTTCATCCAAAATTTGGCAGTGGGACTTAGCTTGCATGGTTTAGAAAATTATGAGACAAAAAGTAGATAGAAGGTCTAAAATGCTCCCACAATAGTGAGACAAAAAATGCAATTTTCTCCAATTTTTCCTTATACATATAACATATATGATACTCATGATGCAACTCCCACTTAGTTGAATACATCTAGAGGTAAGATTGACTTGGGAGTGGGCAATATTTTAAAAAATAGAATTTTTATTTTTTCATTTTTTTCTTCTTCATCTTATCTTTTTCCCCCAGTAATTAAATATAAATAAAATTTCCGGTCCCTCGAGTATCAACCACCTTGTCTTGCCATAAGTGCCAAGGTAAGTGCTTGTTGAATTCCTCCTGATACCAAACTTTTGAATTTTTTTTTTTTCTTTTTAGGAAAATTAATGTAGTTGAATGTGAGAAGGTTCACCCGAACCCCCCTGATATTGGCCGTTTTACAACTGCAATGGGCCTTGCAGTTTTACCACGATGGTGTGGAACAATCATGAGCTTAAAATAGGAAGTTAGAATTTAAAAAATCAGGGCGAATGTCGAGACAATCCGAAAAGTCAGATTATCGCGCCTTTAATGTCATCGAATGGAACGTCTAACAAAATTTTATTGATGCAAAAAAGGGAAGGCGATGAATAATGCATTCCTAGCAAAAAATAATTTCATGCTTCTTTTTGAAGTCTTGGATGATGACAAATAGATTGCATTTGAAAAAATTAGGATTTTTTTTTATGATTCTTTCTGCATAAGAATTTTTTCATATTTCTTAACTATTTTAAATTACAATGTGGAACAATCATGAATGTTCCATAACATTGTAATGAAACTAGAACACTAGCCACCGCCCCAGTCTTTGCGGTCATCCCTGTGAAATGTGCTTTTGGTGTAAGGATCAGTCAAGCCCATGCCTTGATCGAAGGAGACCTAGTTCATGGAGGCACAACCTATACTTATTTGTGAGGTTGGGCTTCAATCATTGTAGATATGTTGCTTGTCTATGATATATCTTATTTGATGTTATATAGCCATATGATGGGAAATTCAACAATTTAGATAGTGCTCTCTAACTAAAAGGGTCCAGGGTAAAAGGTAGACCCCTATAGTAGAAAGACAACATATTTTTGCTAGTATAAATACCTTATTTGATCACATTTTCAAGTGAAGTTTTAAATTTATCTCAAATGCTGATCTTCGTTTGCTATTTTTGTCCTCTTTGGCACATTTAACCAATTTGAACGTTGAAGGGTTAACAATCTCCGGGCTCAAATTAACCTAACGCTCTTCTTAGTTTGTTAGTCTTCACCGGTCTGAGGCCTTTTGCTAATTTTTTTACAGATTATTCAGAAGTAAATTCTCTAATTAACCTCTTTATAGTTCTTTGACCACATTAGAATTTAAAAATCATTAAACCATAACGGTGAGGTGAAAAAGCTAACACTTAGCCTTTTCTAGTATTGAGATGGATTTCAGTAATTTTATGTGTTCATTAACTTTATTAAGTTGGTTTTTATTATTTTTCATTTTATTAACAAATTTGGCATACAAGTTCAAGGGAATATTGATTTCCATAGGATATATATATATATATATTTATATATATATATGTATATATGTATATATGTTGTATATTAAGTCCATTTACGTACTAATTTGCATACTTATTGTTGTGTGAGCTCATTTAATAATATCACTACATAAATCATACAAGTGCTAAAGCTATTTACCAAGAATATTAATTCAGCTTTATAATGATCAACATGTGGCTAATCAAAGCGAACACTGGCTGATTAATTAATGAATTGAGACTATGCATATATGCATGGAATCTTGATTAAAATCAAAATTTCAACATAGAAAACAAAATGAAATGGAAAAGAACGTAGATTCATCGACATGAAAATTAATATTGTTTCTACCTGAATTTGATCTCTATTCCAAAATAATGTTCGTCCATTGTTCCATTTCATGATTACATGCTAATTAGTTAACTAAAATTTTCCTATAAAAATATTTGATTTTGGATATAGTAAATGAAGCAGGAGATAAAAACACATTTGTTTTATCTCTATTTCATTCTATGAATGCATATCAATTGTACTACACCCAAACTCAAATATTTCTATAAAGAAATATTGAATACACTTATTATATATGTATAGATGAAACAAAATAAGAAATATTAAACATATTTCGAAATAGAAGATCTGAACATAAACTTCACATCCCTGCCAACCCCAGTCGATACAACCTTAACAAACACGAACCTAGCTAGAAGCTCAAAAAAAAAGAAAAACAAAAACAAAAAACAAAAAACAAAAAAAACAGACAGACAAACAAACAAACAAACACAAACCTAGAAGATTGACAGAAATTTGCAGTTAATCAGTCAAATGTAGGACAATCATGATGCTGCCCCGCGGGGCCACCAGGCACAACTTTGTTGTAAACTTCAAGCGATCTTCTTCTTATGTACTCGTCGAACTCAGTTGGTCCTAACCCTAATTTCCTCTGAAGAAGCTTGTCATTTTTGGGCATCATTAACAGGACCCTAGCCTCTGTTGTTAAGAGGCAAAACAGAACGAAGAAAATCATAGAGAATAGTTTGATAAATATTCTTGAATAAGCCATTATCAACTTATAAGGAGCTTAAAGCTGGACAAAGAAAATGAAGCTAATAAGCAGAAGCAGATAATTAAGAGAATGTATTGGTGTGCACTGATAAGGATAGGGATTGCTTTGCATGCCCATTTATAGGGTGCAAAATGTGAAGAGAAAGGGACAGATGATAGTGGAGAAAATGTGGTTTTGGATTTTTTATTAGAACGGACCAAAGTTCTAGCGTGGATAAATGTCTTTTCCACGGAGGAATTTAAGCTATTTATTTAAAGAATTTGAGGTTGATTTGACTGATGAATTGTTAATACAATTTTTCTTATTTGGAAGTTTCATTTGTAACTTTTACTTTGGATCAATTTTAATATGGGAAACATACAAATTAATATTTTGTTACGCTTTCATCATGGCAATAAAGCTTAGTTTTAAATAGGGTTATGGAAAATTCACATGGCATATAAACCTGTAAAAATTATCTAAACATTCATTCAACCGTCTGCATCCATATTAAAAATTGACGTATATTATCCCTATTCGAAAATATATGGATCTATCCGTATCCATATCTGTTGCTAAAAGTTTCGGATATTGATATAGTAGTGTCCGCATTTGGATATCCGTATCTTAAAACTTATCCACATTTCTGCATAATTTTATTCATAGTTATCTATATAAATAATATGATGCATAGGTATTAAATAATATATAACAATAAATTTAAAAATTATACACCACAAATAAAAAACTTGGGCTATATTGGAATAATTGAAGTAATTTCTACTTATAAATTTTAATTTTTGGCCATTAATATAACAAATTTGGATATCTGAAAAAAATGAATTCAAACACCGGAAGAGAAATGCGGATAATGGAAACAACAATATTTCGATATTATATATGTCAGTTGAAATAAAAATGAACAGTTTTAGATTATCAAAAATACAAGTTCGCAGATAATCACAGAATTAAGAGGCATGTTTTTAACAGTTCATATAATTGTATAGATCAAGGCATGCAAAAGAACGATAATGTAGAATGATTATGATTCAAATTTGTTTTGGAACAAAAGGTTGGCAAACTTGAAAACTAAAACAAGTGTGCAATTAGGAAAAATAAAATCATAACTAGCATAAGTGTAAACGGTAAAGTTTTCTGGCAATTATGTATGATAACAGAACTGTTCAAACTAAATCACAAAACAATCTTCTATTTCCTTTGAAGAAATAGATGCCCCACTCACCGATGTCACAGGTACAGCATCGTCTTTCCCAAGATAAGACTGTATCAGAAATTCATTTGTTGCACTACAACTGAATTTCACCTAGACTAGCAGCTCACTTCACTGGAACCAAGACATCCCAGAAAACTCTTCATGAATTCAAAGAGAAATGTGATAGAAGAGGATTTTTCAGATGTGTTTTTTAGGCCTACCATGAGGCAGTCTATTTATAGTGGAGAGGGGAGTCTGTGCTGTAAATGCTAGGTTAATTATAGAATTAAATAAACCATTAAACTGTTGTCATTATTCGACTTAATACAATAGTAACAGGTGAGGCAAATCCATTTCAATTATGGCAAAGTCTAGCAATCAAAATTTTAAAAGTTCAAACTTTTAAAATTTAAATTCGAAGTTCAATGGAATTTTCGGCAAAAAAGATTAAATTAAGACTAAGACAATTCGCCCAATGCTCAAGATGGGCCTAGTTAGGCTGGCGATAACAATGCGTGTGTGGCGCACCCCTTACGAACCAATTAGTGAACACTTCAACATTTATACTTAGATTTCATATACACAAGTCCACACTTTGTTATAAAAGCAATATGAGACAAATAAAGAGTTTGATCAACTCTTCAACTCCTTCACAAGACTTTTATACTCTATACGAGTCTTCTTGTCTCAACCAATAGGGGACAAACCTCCCACATAACTAATCTCTTGCTGGTCTTTCCCCCTCATTTACTCACCAATTTATTTATAGATTCCAACCAAGAATTGGCTTACATCCAAAGAATAAAGTACATATACACCTAACAATGTATATTATTCATCTATCAAACATGCAATTGCATGAAAATCCCAATTGGATTAGATGCCAATTACATCAATATTAGTATTCTAACCATAAAAACAGATATCGGGTATCCGAATATCTCTAACAGGTATTTGACAGATACAGATATGGATATTCATCATCAATATCTAGCGAAAATTGGATACGAATATTTGCATTCGGATAATAATTGGATACGGATACAGATATATTAATATCCACAATTGAATATCTAATTTACTGGTCTATTGTCATATAGTCGTGGTGAATGTTTTAACCTTAGTATAGGTTATGACAAATGATATTTTTATCTTGTTAATTTTGAACCGTTGGCTATCAATTTCATCATTAGTGTTAATTTTAGGTAAGATTGTTAATTTTTCTATTACCAAAACTCGATTATTTTGTAGTGATATATTTTATAACTCTAGGACAAAGACGTGTGAGCGTAGTATCCGCATGCTGTAGAAACTAAATTTTAAAAACATTATGAAAAAAATAATAAGTTTTTTTCTTTTTTGAAAAAAAAATGATTACATTTGACTATACATTAAAATCATTGCAATAATAAATTTTAAAGACCATATATATGATTAAATACAATTCAAATAATCTAAACTACCATTTTGTAAACAAAAACTACCATACAGTAGACAGATACCCACACGCTGCATGTGGATAAGGTGAAAGTGGTGCCACTGTATCCAAATGATTATGACAATATATATATGTATATATTAAGTTTGCAAGTGCTTAGAAATATAATCTTTACAAAACTTTCAATTCTTGATAATAATACTATGACTTAAGATATAAAAAACGACAAAATTATTATGTCTACAAGTGCTTTCTAAAGAATGTAAACGTTTATCCAAATGTTGAATTTAAGATTAATAAAGTTTCATACACTTTTGAGTTTTAATATAGCGACACGTTTAGCTCAGTTACGCCCCGGCGCCACATAAGTCTCTACCTGCTTATTAGAGGTCAACAAGGCCCGGCCCTTTTACGTTTCTCCAGGGGTCCTTCCTCAATAATAAAATATGTATTTTGACTTAATTGCATATCCACGGGCTTTATTGGGTAAAATGTGTTCTGGCATAAACTTAAATAACAAAATATTAACAAAAATCATATTGATACAAAAATCTGGACAAGAAACGAGCTAGGCATTTACTTAATAATATTAGTGATAAAATTATATCATGATCACTCAAAAAATAATCAGTCACTGCAAAAAATAAATAATAATAATAATAATAATATGAGTGACAAAAAAAATGTGATACATTAAAATAAGTTTTAAGTTGCAGTGACTTTGATTTTGTTACTAAAATAAGAGTTTGGTGAAAATATTTTTTGTATTGTCACTAAATAGTTCATTGTCACTATATAGTTACTATACATGTATCACTAATTGTCTATACTTATAGTATAAATATATTATTATCACCATTAAGTTTGTTGAAAAGCTTTTTTGTGACAAAATATTATTTCTTGCATTATTTATATAGAATTTCTGACAATTTTCACATTGCCACTCAATTTTTTATTTTTTATTTCTTTCACTTTGCTATATTTTTTTGTAGTGCGTAACGATATATCAATTTAAAAAGATATACTATGAGTGATAAAAAGTTGAATGATGATGTAAAAATTATCACTAATTTTGCGTAAAAAGTGACAAAAATTATAATTTGTCACGAAAAGTCATTTTAACAAACTTAACGGTGACAAAAATATATTTATATTGTTACTATTGATAATGATACATGTGTAATGACTACTTAGTGACAATGAAAATCTTATTACCAAATTACAGTGACAATTTTCGTTATCACTATATTTCTCTATGCATGTGTCAATAATTTTCTATTTTCGTAACAATATAGCTAATAGTAACAAAAGCTAACGTTTCATTAATATGTAATGTCGACAATTAATAATACATGTATAGTTTCAACCTTGTGCCAATAAAAATCATCACCATGATTCGTGATTAAAATATTTTCATTATATGCATCATTTTACATATGTCACTAATTATCATTTTAGTGAACATAATTTGTGACTATTGAATTTAATAATTATTAATATGAACAAAATAATTTTTTGCTTTTAGCATACAATATTATAATCAGTAAAAATTTTCGTATTGTTATTTAATATAATATGACTATTTTTTTCTAATAATATATTTCAAAGGGCCACGTAGATAATAACCGTGGGTTGACGTCGATTCAACGTCGGCAATCCTATAACAGATTCTCACATTGGGCCGACGGTTTCTCCAATTATGTGCCTTTGGTTTCCTCCTTTCTGATTCAGCTTGTTTCTATCCACAAGGTTAAAGTTAAATCCGACTGCAGAATTCCTTAATACATAGATTAACAATTAATTAAGTCCTTAATATATGTAGTGGGGCACCATAATCTCAATCAAGTGTTCTTCATTGTTGATGATTTGCTCAATCCTATCATGCGCTGGCGGCGGCCAATTATTAATTAATTGAGACAAACCAATTATATGTAGATTCCAATACATATTATAATGATGAGATTTTGGGATTAAGGTCCCATGAATAGTTTCATTGTTTTTGTCTATTTCTTTTCATTAATCAATTTACTACAAAAAAAAAATAAAAAAAATAATTGAACAATTGTCATGATTAAAAGCTGATGTTAATAGAGAAAAGTAATTTGTTACGGATTCATCACGGCAATAACCCATAATTTTTGTGAGGGTAACGAAAAATCCATCATAGCATATAGTTGTGGTGGATGTTTTTTACTTCAGTATAGCCACGGTAAATAATATTTTTTCCATGACTTTTGGATCATTAACAAACACATATGCCACGGTTGTTAATTTTGAGTTATTAACGACTACTTCCGCCATGGCTGTTAATCTTTTGATTGCTAAAAATCTATAATTTTGTAGTGATTATGAGTTCTTTTTATTTTAAATTATAGTTTGTAGTAATTTTTTGATCTGTTCTTACCTTGCTTTGTTGAAGGATTCATGTAAATTATTATATTGATGCAATCAATTTCCAACCAAAAGATTGAATTGAAATTCCTTTTCAGATTGCGGTTGATCAAGCTAGAGAAACGGATTCTGACTTGTGAACATGAACAATATTTCTATTAAGTTTATTGGGTGCGTCGAATGAAAACCATCCAATTGTTAACTAAATAATTAATTTTAAGGATATTTGAGAAGAAAAAATATCAGAGATTAAATACTTGTTCAACATGGCAAGGCATAGAAGGGGAGGTCATAAGCGTCTATTTTGTAAAATCTATTTTTGATGGAACAAAAAAGGCACATATGTTAGAATCGTAACTATGAAAATACGACCCTATTTGAAATTGAAATACATACAGTTATCTCATTCTCTATGGGGATGGTGAGAAGAGATATATTTTACATCCTAAGAGAGCTATAATTGGAGATCTACAAGAAAAAGTGGCTTTAGAGACGGAAAATTAGAGACGGAAATTTCTGTATCAAATTAGAGACAGATTAGAGAGGGAATAGAGAGGGAACAGAGAGGGAACATCCGTCTCAAAAGAAACCATCGGAAATCCGTCTCAAAACCGTATAAAAATACATTCAGTCCATTTGATACGATAAAATCCGGCTCAAAATCCGTCTCTAAGTGGCGTATATATTTAGCGACAGTAAGATTCATCTTTAGTCCATATAAAATTTTTGAGACTGTCAAACCGTATCAAATCCGTCTCAAATTATAATTTTTTAGATACAGTTTAGAGACTGAAAATACCGTCTCTAATTTCGTCCCGTTAATTTAACAAGAAGATGTGGAAATCTTTTATATATATATATATGTATATTAATTTTTGATGTATTATTGTGCTAGATGTATAGTGTACGTATTATTTATACGAAAAACTTAAGTTGATCGCATTATTTTTTTATTTATTACCATGCTAAATCTATAATATGCATATCATCTGGATGAAAAACTTAATTTGAATAAATATTGAAACCAAGTTAAGTGATGGTATAAAGTTAAATATGTATAATAGTTATAAAAAAATTCATAACTCCAAGCTCCCATGATAGTTAGGTTTCAATAGTAGGATCATAAATTACCAAGTTGCTTAAAAGGATTATCTCGTAAAATGTTATGAGATATATGTATGTATTATAAGGATGAAATATAATTGCACATCGTAAATTATTATCTAATTTTAACTCTCACTCCTGAAACTTTAATTTTTGATAGTGACACCATCTCCATCCAATAATTATTTTTGTATCCTTTTTTTCGTTTAAAATACAATATAAAAATGACCAAAATGCCATTGATCAAATAAATTAATATGCATATCTTTAAAAATTTTGTTTTTATAGTAGATTGTTTTCACTTTTGTAATTTACTTATCAACACTCTAGATATTTATATATAAATTTATTCTTCATATCTTTCTATAATATTTTTCTCTTATATATATATATAATTTTTTATATCTTTCTATATATCTCTCATCAACAATCTATTCATTATTTTATTTTTTATATATTATAAAACTTATAAAATATATATAATTAGATTTAGAATTTGATATGTAAATTTCATCAATATAAATAATATGTTAATTAGGAGCTCGTTTGCTTCGTAGGATGAGATTAGATGTGATTGATAAAGTGAATGCTTCCTTGTCTAAATTAATTAGTATCAATCCAATTCTATAATATGTTTGGTTCCATAGATTTAAAATAAGGATATCCTAAGTATTATTTAATTCATTGTTTGGTCCTTTAGTGATAATTATTGATATGCCATAATTAACCTGTACTTTATACTATATATATAGAGAGAGAGATTTCTACATAAATTATTTGAGAAAATTAGAGAATAGAAGAAGAAACTTAAATATGTTTATGACATAAACTAATTTTTTCCCTTAATATTTTTATTACTGCATTAGTGTATCAATTTTTGCCAAATTAATTAAACTAATTTTAATTTGATTAAT
>JACFYI010003733.1:1111192-1121473 GCA_014898755.1 Handroanthus guayacan
TGTAATTTGAAAAATTACAATAATATTTTCTGTCATTAGTTTAGTTGATGAAAAACTTAACTGGACACGTGAAATTAGTAACATCGGGTGTTTTTATAAATTTCGAACCAAAACGGGTACTTTTATATTTAGATTAAATATTAGGAAACGTTGAAATTAATAATTGCCCAAAATATATGATGTAACGAAACATATGATTTTGTATTAATTTTTTCCATCTAGTACTTTGCATCAAATTTACTTTATAATGACTCACCACGTTCATGGAAATTACTAAAGTCGCAATAAGCCCTCCTTATTTTAATGTAACAAAATTTTAATATTTCAATGTCGAAATAAATCTTATGTAAATTAATAGGTATTTTCCAGAACTTTAGGCAGCCCCTACAGAAAAATTGCAATTCACATTTGGTGTAAATAACCAATTAAATCATAATTGACTACATTAAACACTAATTAAACACATGGAGCTTATTTTCAATGGATCTATTACATGTGATCCCCTTCTAATAATTGTGTGGAAGAATTTTGGTAACCTAATTCTCTTGTTCACACCACCAAAAAAAAAAAAAAAAAAAGAAGAAGAAGAAAAAGAAAAAAGAAAAAGGAAAAAAAACACGATAACGCAAATTTCGTTACTATATATATTAAGTGACAAAAAAATTATTTTGTTATTGTAATAATAATTTTATAAATTTAGTATCGACAAAAATTATATTTAAGTTGTCGTTATTAATGAATTGTGAGCTATCTATAATTACAATAAGAATTTTTTTACCAATTATAGTGATAATTTTTGTATTTATTTAAAGATTGTTGGATGATAGCTCTTAAATCTTAATCTTTTTTAAAGCATTTTATAAGATATTCGATAGGTTATAAGTGTTAAAATTTAATATAATTTTCAGGAAAAAGAACTTATTAGCGTCAAAAAATATTATATGTTAGGATTTCATAAGTTCTATTAAAAAAAATAATAAGAAATTCCTAGTTTTTTTTAAGATCTGAACATACAGTTTTTGTTTAAACCATATTAATTATAAAATTATCATTACTAACATCTTAAAAGCCTTATAATTTATCCACTAAACATTTGAAGAACTTATTTTAAAACAAGATCCAATATATTATAAGCTCTAACGTCATTATAATGTATCACAAATCATCACCCATAACAGTTTAAAAACATCAATTTTTGTCACTGATTACAAACATTTTGACAAAAAGTCACAAAACAATAAAAGTTATTGTCTTTTAATAATTATGCGTAATAAAATAAAAAACAGTGTCACCAAAATACATATTAAAAAAAAATTATTACATCACAACTTAATTTTTCATCACTAAAATTATATTTTCCCCCAAAGAATCAATGCCCAAGAAACTACGTTACCAAATAAAGAGAAAAAAAAAATTATTCAAAAATTTGTCTAAGTATTCCCACAAGCCAAGATGAACATAAAATGAAATTTGTCCAAAAGTCAATATTCCACAGTCAACCCCCTTGAAATCTGTAATTTACATCTTTGATTTCCTCATTCCATGGAAACCCATTCCCCCACGCAATAACCCAAAACCTCGATATTAAATCTCACTAATCCATCCTTAAACACGTCAAAAGAAAAAACACCAAATCCACCATGGGGTTCGACGACGACGATGATTTTCATCGGAAAAGCAGCTACGATGTCAACAGTAAGATCATGTTGACAGCCATAATTTCCTTATCCTTCGTTGTCTTACTCGTCACAATCCTCCACATATACGCCAGATGCGTCCTCCGTCGCCAGGCCCGCCGTCAGGACGCCCTCCGCCGTCTTGGGTTCATCACTACCTCCGCCACCACTCACGTGGAGCCACCCAAAACTGGCCTGGATCTGTCGGTAATCGCCGCCCTGCCCATATTCATATTCAAACAGGGAAATGAAATGGGCTTTACAGAGTGCTCTGTTTGTTTGAGCATTTTGGAAGATGGTGAAATGGTTAGAATTTTGCCGAATTGCAAGCATAATTTCCATGCGGAATGTATTGATAAGTGGTTTGGATCAAACACGACCTGTCCGATTTGTCGGACGGAGGCGAAGCCGCGGCTCGTGGTGGAGCCAAGAGAGGGAGTGGTGGCCGGCGGTGGAGCGCCGCCATCTGCTCCGCCGCTGGAGGGGACGTCGGAGGGTAAAGTTAGTGGATCGAGCTCGAGATTAAGCTCGTTTAGAAGGATTCTTAGTAGAGAAAGGTCATCTAGGAGTATGCGGATTCAATCTTGTGGGCAGGAAGATGGTTTACCAGACCTGGAGAGACAGTGATTATATTTTTGGAAGGTATAATTATCGGAATACCATTTAAGGTTTGGTTTATCTGAATAACATTTCTTGTGATCTGGAAAGTTACGACAACACCATTCGCTATTAATGGAAAATATAATAGGATCATGATGCTCTTGGGATTCTCTATTCTGATTCGTGTTTCATTTTTTCTTCCACTATATGATACTTTCTAAGTGTATTGTATCCATGACCCTGTCTCTTAATAGAAAAAGATATAATACACTTGGCATTATTTAAGATAGGGGAAAAAGATGGAACGCCGTCATAGAATAGAGAACCCGAATTATGATCGTTAAATTTACAATAAAACTCTTTATGGTTTGGATTATTATAATTTCCCAAATCATAACTATATTTCGTCAAAATTATGTCAATTGAACTAACGGCATAAAGTGTTTATTGTAATTTCCAAATCATGTAGAATGTAATTGTAATCCGACCAGAATCTAGGGGTGTTATAGTAATTATTCCTTAATTAGTTAAAGATACAAGCATCACTTAGCTTTTGATGCTTCCATGTTTTGTATCTATCAATTCCATTTTGTGATTACACATACTACAGATTATAGAAATAGAACATTGATGACTTGAACCCTTTTTTTTTCCCTCTTTTTCCTATTTTTTGTGGTTGTATGTTTTTTTTGATAATTTATATATAATATTCAAACTCACGGATTTTATTGCGGGAATAAATGAAGTTTTAGAGTTCTCTGGATCTTTGAAGATTAGTATGAGTAGTTAGTAATTAAAAATTTATGACAAGTAACAATTAATTGATGGTGGGAAATATTCTTTGAATTTGGTAACCTAATATTAAGGTGATAATTAATTATTTAATTAATTAGGTGGAAAAGGATAAATCAAGTAATCAACTTCATTAGGTAGGGTGGCGCCATGTGAATTGTAGACTATAAAGGCATCTTTTGATTGTCAAACCATTGACTTTATTAGTATCTTTATTATTATTTGTATAATACCACTTACCGACCTCAGCTTTTCTCAAAACTTCGGTTTTGTTAGCTTCTTGCTTTGACATGTATTGGAATTTAGCCGTTCGATAAAATGTATGTATTGTGGTCTTTTAATGTGATTTTGAACAAAATGTTAGCTTCTTGCTTTGACATGTATTGGAATTTAGTCGTTCGATAAAATGTATGTATTGTGGTCTTTTAATGTGATTTTGAACAAAATTCACTTATTGAGCTAATTTTAGGGGTGACTTAGGTTCAAGGTTCAATTTTAATAATACGAAATTACATTTTGATTAATTCCTAAAATACCCCTCTTTTTAGCCGTATTTTCAAAAACAACTATCATATTCTTCAACAAATTATATAGGATGAATTAGAAAAACTACCCCTGAGGTTTAACATAATTACAACAACCAACCATGTGTTTTGTTAAATTACAAAAATCACCCCTAACTAGCTAATTGCATTAATAAAATTTAATGAGAAGATGAAATATCGAATATTTTAGTATTAATTACAAAAGACAATGTTGGAATTTAAAATTTGTCCATATGTTGGCATAACCAGTTGCCGTTAAGAACTAACACAGTCAGCTAGTTATGGATGATTTTTTTAACTTGACAAAATACGTGATTGGTTGTTATAATTGCACTAAATCTCAGGGATAATTTTTGTAAGTTATCCAATTATATAATATATATTATAATTAACTTTGAATAAAAAAAATGTTCTCTACTAACCCGATAAGAAACTAAAAAAGTAATTAGTTTGATATTTATGGTAAATATTGTATCACACAAAACTAAATCAAACACTCTTTCACTTCCAAAAAATATTTCTATCTACTATCATTAGCAAATAGCCATCAGATCCCCTTCATAAAATTGTGGTATACTTATCTCACCACCCACTTAAGTTTGGCATAATTATCAAAACAATCAGTAAAATTCAATAATTATCATCGCACTTCTTGTTGTTAGTTCAGTTAACAAATAATTAAAATTATACCCCTTAAAAATTTTGAAACAATACAAGTAGACTCTCTAAATAAGGGCATGTAATTGTAATTATATATCAATTTTATGAACTCAAAAAGTATAATTGTACTTACGCATTAACTAACTAACATGAGGAATATAATTCCAAGAAAATCCTTATGTATGACGCTTCCATTCCTTAAGTCTACCATCCCATGTCAACCATTTGCCTTTGTTAACACTTCACCGAGGAACAAATGTCTATGGTTTAATTTTAAATAAGATAACAATTTTACTGCAGAAATTTAATAATAACTTTTCAACTTATGTGTTCAAAATTTATTATTCGTACTTATATATGCATTAGTGTCCACTACACATTCGATTCGTCTTCATAAACTAATCGATATGTTTCATATATATTAAAGTATAATGCAAACTTAATTTATCTGAATTTAGTAATAAGAATGTTATTGATATACTTGATATAAATATATACATAATTTAATATAAATACATAAATTAATGAATTTTTGTTAACATTTGAAATAAGGGTTCATTCCTTTTCTCGAATTACTAGCTGCTACATGCTCACTAAATTCGGCATTGAAGAGTTTCTTATGGATAACTATTGCAACCCTAAATTCTTTTATGTGATTTAGGGCAAACTCAAATTTGTTTGGATTTCAACCCAAAACCTAAACTTGAACTAACTCCAAATTAAAATTGTATTTCTCCGTCTTACGTTCAATGTTGTATTTATTTGGCATTTAATACATCATACTCAAAATAGGAAAAAAAAAAAAAAAACCAATTTTATATAATTTTCTCAGTTAGTGACTTTTTTTATCCAACTTGAAATGGCTTACAACAATAAATAGAAATCACATAATATACTCTATACATACAACTAATACAAGTATTTAACGAAAACCTATATTGTTTACGCTAATTAATTACAATAAAAAAGACCTCTTTATTAATAATTATACAACATAATCTTTATCAAACACCTATAATCTTTTAGCAGTTTCATGCCATGCTCAACATGCTAATTTTTAACATTGTCATGTCTAGATTCTTGAAGAGACATATATATAGCACATGCCAACGTTGTTTGGCTGTAGCTCGTGGTCCCATGGTCACCATCCAAATCTTTTTTTCCACTACTCTGCCACCTTCATTGAAAACTACACAATACAAATGGTGTTGAAAAATTCCAATAATTCATTGAAGTTTGAACTGTCAAAACAAAAAGGGACAACAGCCTCTGTACACTTTTACACTTTGAGGTTTACCATAATTATCAAAATACCCTCTGAAGGTTTGAATAATTACTGTTACACCTCCTATTATACAGTTCAGCTAATGTATAATTACAATTATATTCCCTAAATATATACATATATTACATTTATATCTCTTAACTTATGCATATATTGCAATTATATTCCCTTATCCTGGGAGTTTACTTGTAATATTTTAAATCAAACATCACATTGATATTGACGCGCACAATTGTGGTTCTGCAAATACGGAAAAAAAAAATTAAGGGCCAATTTAATCTTTAGTGGGCTATCTTTCCAAGGTCATGGAATACGGAATCAAACGAGGCCCAAAACATGAACAAAAAATGCATTGGCTTACAACAAATTCAGCCTCACATATCAACAACAGAGTGAAATAATATGAATGAGATTTCATCTATATATCAAAACCATAACATTTTTTTTTTCTTTTTTGAAATTTTTCAAGAGGATCGACACTGTTCTCCAACCAATCCAGTAATAACTTCTACACATAAAGTATAAAGTAAAATCTTCACTAGTTTCAACAAAAGCCTTTGCTTTTGCCAACTCCTAATCTCTCACAAAATTGTGCATCCATTCGCCCTCAGAAGAGTAGAAGTTTGATAGCAAGGAAGAGATGAACAGTGATTGATCCCCAATTAATCCAAAGGCCAGCAATAGAATTACTAGTGGTTAGATCTGCATTCTCTGATCCTGCTGTAGGTGGCCCACTTAAGTTCCCATTGCCTTTGATTGAGCTGCAGTACATACACAATCACAAGAGTTTTTAAGTTAAGAAGCTATAATTCAGCCTATTGAAGCAGCTTGAGTCTCTTTCTGGGATTAGATAGTCAATTTGCATTGTGAGGAAAATCTAACTTATTTAAAAAAAGAAAGGGGGAATGAGGAAAAATTTAATTTTAAAATAATAAGACTCATACCCATGTCAAAACATAACATGTAGGCTTTATAAACCAAACCAAGCTAAATCACTATTTTATATATGTCATTATAACACACTTCATTAAGGGGCGTTGCGTTTGATTCCTAAAATAAGGACTAGAGCGTGGGGTAGAAATTAGAGGAGATTGTTAATATTGTTTCTTGTTTGATGTGTTGTGTGACTGAGAGTACAATCCAGCAAAATAATGTCAATCTAGTGTTTAATTGGAGAAATTCTTGCGGATCGATATGAAATTACTTTTAAATGCAATCTACAATCATTGGTTTCAAACTAAAAAGAAATTCGAGGGCAATTTGGTAATTTTAGGAAAGAGCCTTCCTCAACCCATCATAATCTCATCCCCTTTGACCGAGTTTAATATCTTCTTTGATGGCATGGACAGTGATGGACTCGGCCTTAGTAGCGACCCGTCACGCATGAAACGTAAGATTAGTAAATTTTGGGAGCTCAATATTCCCAATCTCATACCATCAAACGAGGCTTATATAGTATCCATTACAAGGCAAAATTGTCAAATATGCCCTCCTTGGTTTGAATTTTCAGACACCAAATTCTCAAGGTGGCAATATAGGATATTAATTTAAAAAAATCACTAAAACACGGACCAAAAATTTTCTGGAGAAATTTGCTCTCCTTCAAGTCAGTATCCTAAATTGCCAACTCGAGAAACTGGCGTCCAAAAATGCAAATGATCCCTAATTACAGGGCATATTTGGCAATTTTGCCCAATTAAAAAGGGGCAAAATCACAAACCACAATCTATCTTCATCCACTGAAAAAGCAGAAAATACTGAAAACAACATAGTTAGCCACTGCTTACAAGAAATGATCATCACACTTGTATTGCTGGGGAGGCAGAAATTAGAAAATTTACCTATTTTAATTGAATGTGTCAAAACCATAATATCGAGGGGGAAAAAAACACATTATCATCTGAACTACAGTCGTTTTTACACTTCATTCACTAATTTTTCCTTCAACCTAAGCGACTATTCAAACTTTTCATAAACTTACATCTTATCATATACGATTCACATCCGGTGGAATTTTGAGGGGCATTCATTGTCCAACAATAATGTTTCTAATGTTCTGACCTTGCAGAAGCAGCTAGTAACCGCCTCCATGGTTTCCAGCATGTGCAAAGTGGTTACTGATGGTGGAATCTTAGTGAAATGTTCCTCAAAATTCTACCGAAAATGAACTTATATAGTAACGTGTAAATTTCTACAAAGTTCCATTTGTGTCAAGAAATAATTTAGTGAGTAAAGTATAAAAACAGCCATAGCTCGAATAGCAATGCATTTTATCCCTAATATCAATTAAAATAGACGAGGAAATTACCGCTAAAAGTAAGAACATAGATGCAATATGATCAATCATCAAGTTAATATGCTAATTACCTGGAAGGAAATTTGCAATTACTGTGACCTGAAATTAATCAACAATACAAAAAGAAAAAAAAATCAGTACAAAATCATTTTTATTAAAAATAATAATAATAATAATAAAGGAAAGGAAGAACTGAAATCCTGAGTGCTTACTAGGGTTGAGAGAAGTAAGAGCAGCAGTGTTGCTAAAATTACAGCTGTCCTCAGATTGGCCATGCTTGAGGAAGTAATCATTGAAGGCAAACGACGCCGTACGAACGAGGTCCGACGCGTCGTAGCAGGGCCCCCCATTCTGGATCGGCGTACAGTCGGCTCCACCGGGCCCACACGCCCAATCGAGGGCAGACTGAAGAGCGGCGTCCTCCGCGTTGTTCTTCGCCACGCACCACAGCTCCCTCGGACGGGCGGCCGCGCCGCCGCCACCGCTTTGTTGGGCCGTCGCCAAGGCGGCGACTAGTGAAAAGAAGAGGAGGAGGAGAGTAACAGGGAAGATTCGAGATCCCATTTTCGGAAGAAAAAGTGGAAAAGTGGAAAAGAAAAAGATGGTGGTAGCCGTTAACAACGGTTGACAGATTTGAGTATTGTAATTTTTAATGTTGTTTTAGAGGTGTTTTTATAGGAAGGGAAATGCGACCGTTGGTGTTCATTGAGAACTGAGCAGAGACGAAGGGACAGGAGAAGTTCGAAAGTTACTGCAGTGAATTTTTAATGGGTGTAAATTTCGCAATCACATATCGAACTATGGACAAATTATGCTGATAACAGAAAATACATCATGTTTTGTCAAGTAAAGTTTCGGAATATACTTGATCTTTTGATTGGTTAGAATCTTTGGGAGAATAATATTTTTTTTTTTTTTAAGTGATGTTGGAGAATGTGTTGAGAATGATGTTACATTTGATTTTATTTTGAAATGCAAGTTTTTGTATCAATAATGGCATCAAACTAAAGTTTTATGATATATTATTTCAGGAGTATGAGATTCTTAAATAGTTATGAGATCCTTAAGTAATTATCTTAAAAGTATATTTTTATAATATTATAAAATATGAGAGTTTTAAATAGTTATCTTAGAAATATGTTTTCAATGAGTTGGCAAAATTGTCCTATCCTTCTTCATTCTCATTCAGCTGACAAATTCAAAAAATCAAGCTACACCACAATCGTAATGTCACTGTGAAACAACCACCACCTTCATTGCCGATTATTTTCCTTGCATTTGCATCCTCTAGTGCCACTCTTGCTCTAATAGAGATTTATTTTTGCATTTTTATCTGTTTTTCAAATTTTGAAGAACATCTACATGTAGTGAAGGAAGGCAAATTCAAGTAGTACTCTTAACATTGCAAGACTTCAATTTGCTCTCTCCCACCTTTTATAGATAATAATTTCTCAAAATCAGAAAATGGGAAAAAAAATGCAGAAGTGAATCAGATTCTCAGTTAGAGGGAAAGTGGTCTAGAGGATGAAAATGCTAGAAAAATGATGTGCAATGCAAGTGTTATTCTAGTTGTGGATGGCCTCGTGGTGGTATTATATCTAGCCTTCTTGGATTTATCGGCTGAATGAGAACGAAAGGGGGAGGGAGAGAATCATGATATTGTCGATAGTGACGTGATTGTAGTGGTCACAATGAATTAAACTTCTTACTGTATAAAAGTAATTTGATTTTATTACAATTTGACCTTTGTGTCAAAAAAAAAATAAAATCCAAATTGTATATAATAAGGTACTGCTTGTATGTCTAAACACAAATAAATAAATATAATAAAAATAAGAAGTTTGATAAAACTTTGTTCAAGTTGGGAAAAGAACAGATAGTTCCAAACAATCCTTGTCGGATATTATTTTTTGTGTCTCCATAAATGAGACCTAACTAGTTGGAACCCATATTTGTATATCAACTTTTACTTGTTTACACAAAAAGCAAGAGATGGTAGCGTCAACACAAGAAGAATTTGCTCAATTTTATCTTATCAGCTCACAGTTACGCGTTTGGACCCTTTTTATGAAAGAATTTAATTTAGGGAAAATTTAAATATTCAACTTGCTTTTTCTGGACGTACTTAGATTGCTAATTATAACTTCAAAATGATCAGTTAATGTGGGGTAAAAGAGATCTAATCACATTGAAATAGTTTGATCAAAAGCCTTATAAGATTTGACCCACTTATAGAAAAATTCCTCTAACTTTTAAAATTACAAATATTCCGTCCAGACTAGGCATGTTTGTTGAGATTATTGCAATAGCAACAAACAGCTAGTGAAATTTAGAAGATGGAGGCCAACATTAGGCATTTATAATGTCAAAATATAGAGATTCTTTTCTTTATTTATTTATTTTATTTTTATTTTATTATTTTTTTTT
>JACFYI010003733.1:1225480-1237613 GCA_014898755.1 Handroanthus guayacan
GACATAAACATCCATGAAATTTTAAATGCTTTTAGGCCGGTTTTTTTAGTTGAAATTTGCCATTGTAATTTTTCCCCTTCTGTGTCGAAAAAATATTGCATCTCCCCTGTTCTGCAATTTCATTCTTTTGCGAATTAGTGTGCTTGTTTCAAGATTGCACTTTGCTTAAAACAATATTAATCTAGTTCCCTGCTTTTGTATATTTGCAACGTCATTAGTGGATCGCACCTCTAGATGCTCGGTTGAAGAGTTGTTTGTAGGAGGCCAGAGTATATTCTTATTTGAAATTCGCTATTGATGATGTGGTCTACTACCAATGCCCAATTGGCTTCGATGGAGGAAGTTAATGAGGACTATGATAATTCAAGTATGGATGTTTTATATTTATTATCAGTTTCTTATTTAGTTGGGCTTTGTGCATATTTGTGGATGCAAATCAACTTAATAACTATATTACAACAATAAACCAAAAATGAGAATAATAATACCAATGATGACACTAAGTTACTAATTCTTTATTTGCATTTTGAATTGTCGTCCCAATTGTGAGCAATACTGTACTTTATAAACCTAGTAGGAAGTAGTATGCTAATTCGGTTGGAACCCAAATGAGCAACCAAAAATAACCCTATAGAAGAAACATAAACAATGTTTGAAATATGCTCAATGTGTGTTGATGTAGATTGTAGTCCTTAGCTAATACACATGGAACTATCCCTCAAGGAATAGCTGCCTGCATCACAATTAACAATGGCCTTCACATTAGTGTAATATGAATTATGGTATAATTCTTCAATGCTGTCAAAAAAGACAGTGCACTTATACACTTGCACAATTGCCAATTTGAGCTATGTTCCTCTTATTCCAAGCGTGATTGAAGGCACAACCATGAGGAATGGTCCTGCTAAAAACTTCATGGCCATAGCTAAAGCTGCTTTTTTGGTACCACATGTTATCCCTCTGGCTTATGATGCCATGAAAGGCCTGCAAAGCAATATAGTGAAGTGGTTGATGAAATTCCCTTATATCTATATGATTTATATATATATATATATGCATGAAATTTATGTTAAAGAAGTGAAACTTAAAAGTCTATACCCAGACTGAACATAGATGCCATGAAAGGCCTGCAAAGAAATTTAGTGAAGTGGTTGATGAAATTCCCTTATATCTATATGATTTATATATATATATATATGCATGAAATTTATGTTAAAGAAGTGAAACTTAAAAATCTATACCCAGACTGAACATAGCCATTCTAAGTCATCCAGCGGAGAAGAGTGATATTGAATCTTGAATTACTCTAGGTAATTTTACTACCCACCTGTACTAATTTCATAGTCATGATGTGAGGCTCGGAATCCATGATTTTTATTGAAGGGTTTTTTTAACTAACTGCAATAGTTGGATATCTTAACTATTATCTTATATTTTTAGTAGTTTTGCATTTGGGGCCTACAACCATTAGGCAACCCGCAGGCTTAAGACTGCTTGGGCTTTTCTAATACTGAATGAAATGGATAAACTGTGTTAATGGTTCACAAATTCCTCTAATGAAATTATGCAGTCAACTCCTTTGGGATCAATCAGGAAAATGCAATTCCTTGTTAAGCACAACTATTTAGTTTATGGCCACATTTGAGATATGTGGTATTTTCATCATTTGCATCCTGTGGTCTCTTTTTCTAGAAAAGCCACATCCTCACTAAAACTCATTATCTCTCAAGGCATATGTTATACAAAAGCTTGCATCCCTTAAAACCCATCATAAGGTTTAAAGACCCGCACCCTTTGGTTATTCATTTTCTAGAAAGGGTTGCATTTGGGTTTCAATAAGATTCCTTTTTCTTTTTTCTTTAAATTTAAAGCACTTTAGTTCTACCTCAATAATCTTGTTCTTCACAATGCTCGCCTCTCTTTCTATCTCATAGAATAGATAATTTTGTAGTGCTTATATGTAGTTGGTATGAAGGGACTTTGACATAGTGGTATGTGTTATGTAAAGCATGAGACCCCTAAGTAGTTATTTTGATATGATTTCAAATGCATTGACAAAATGAATCCTATTTTAAAAGAAAATTACAAAGTAGTTTTTCTATACAATATATAAAACATGAGACCCCTGAGTAGTTATTTTGGCATATTTTTAAATACATTGACAAAATTAACCCTACTTTAAAAGGTAATTACAAAGTACTTTTTAAAGATAATTGAAAATAGTATTTTTATTGCTTTTTTAATAATTATTTTTCTTTTGTTTTTTCTCCAATTATCATTTTTTTTTCATTTCCAATTTCATTCTATCCAACTTTATTTTTCAATCGTGTTATTCTATTTAATAAAATAAAGCAAAATATTTAAAAACTTTAGGAGAATTGATACTATTTAACATAAATAAATATTGTTAATTTTATCTAATAAAAAATTTAAGCACGCACATCGAGTGTGCCACAGTGACTAGTATTTTATAATTAACTAACCTATGCTTGGTGCAATGTACCGCAAAATTAATAATTAATATAATTAGTTTTTATTTTTATTTTTTACCTTAAATGACCTGTTAATAAATAATATTTCAAAATAAAAAATTATTATTTCAACATTAAATAGAAATTTTAATAAAAGATAATGTGGAGCTTATTATAATAATTATGATCACTTGATATTTTTAAAATTAGTAATTAGGTTCAATATATATTATGTCTTACGTTGTGGTATTTATTTGATCATTTAGTTCAAGTAGTTCATGTACTTTTTTTTTTTTTTTTTTGACATATTTCTTGTCTTCATTTTTTTTTTAAATTGTCTTTGTGCTTACCCAAAAAATAGTAGAGTTACTTATAGAGGAGAATTAAGATTTCTTGTTGTTTTTTTCTTTGTTACTTTTCTTCTAATGTAACATTCAATTCAATTTGTTGTTTTGATGTATATTGGATGACAAATTCATAAGTTAGTGAACATGTTCATCAAATTTCATAGTTGATAGAGTTCTTTTCAACATTGTTCTCTCCACTAACACTTTGCCACACACTCGAAGTAGAAGGATAAATGGACTTGTCATTTTATTTTCTTATTTATAAGTGTTTAGATACTGGTGAAGAAATTGGAGGCTCAAAACCTAGTGAGCACGGAAGTGAGGAAACTTATCATCCCTTCTTTCTTGATGAATCGAAATTGAGTAATGATATTGACCGTGATGAGGACAACTCTGAGGATGATGAATCTAACAATGATGTTGAACGTGATCTTCAAGACGGGGAAGTTCTTGATGGTGATGTGGTCCGTAAGATGATATCTGATAGTGTAGAAGATGTTGAGAAATTTTATATTGTATATGCAAATGTAGAGGGCTTTGATGTTCGGAGAGAAGCCGTGAAAATGAAAATGATGAAACAGAAAAAGGATGAAACAAACCTTGAGGAAAATGGAGGCAAACCCTTACGGATAGTAAAAATGAGGGAGTGGGTTTGTTCTAGTCATGGTTTTCGTCGAAAACCTAAACCGGACTATGTTCGGATTCAGAGAACTAAATCTGAGACTACGTTTGGATGCAAAACTTGTTTTCGTGTTTCACAAGATTGCTTTTCTGGGCTTTATAAAGTCAGTCAATTTATTTAGTCACACAATCATCCTTGGGAGACACGGTCCACTGCACATCGTCTGAGTTCAGGGACATAATGTGATGAGGTGAAAAGTTGGAGGACGAAAAGTGATTAAATGACTAAATTCAGGGACAAAAAGTGAAATTTTCCCTTAAAAAAAAGAAATGATCGTTAGTAATGGACGAAAAAGTAGACAGTTGGATAGGAGTTGATTAAATTTTAAAAGTTGGGGGACATAATGTGATGAGGTGAAAAGTTAGGGGACGAAAAGTGATTAAGTGACTAAGTTCAGAGACAAAAAGTGAAATTTTCCCTTACTTGAACTATTAAGCTATGTCACTGAGATATATTGTTTTATTGTGTGCATCTAATATTTATTTTCAAAATTTTACATATTCTGTTGGTAGTTGTTAATTGGTTATGGTATTGATTTAGTGAAACTTATAATTTAGTAGGCTGAATTTGTAGAAAACTGTCATGAAGTGTTGAAGTATGCCTTTATAATTATTATTTGTAGCTTGTTTCGTTGAATTTTCATTTTATCTTCATTTTTTTATATTATTAAGACAAGTGCTATTATCTATGTTAAATTTGAATTTACGACTCACTGTTGAATTGAATCTTACAGATTCTTTTTATATCTTTTATATTTTGTAATCATTATTTGCTTTTTTCTTACTATTATTATTAATAACTTTTTTTTTTAATAGGAGAGAAGCAATTGCATTAAATAATTACATTGATATCATTACATGAATATATATATACACATATTATTTCATATATATTATTAAAAATTAAAATATAACTCTTAATCGAACTACAATAGGATTCTTTTTTCTATATATCTTTGTTGGTGTTATATATAAATAAAAATGACAATTCGTTTCAACCAAATAGAATATTTCATTTTAATAAAATAATTTAGAACTCTGAGTATTCACGATTTGGTGAAAATTGAATTAGTTTAAATCAAATACTGCTTTCAAATATATCAATATCAATATATATATTTAATTTTTGCAATTTGTAATAGAACCCATGCCTTTTTATTTATTCACTATTAATTATTTGCAAAAACATGACTCTACAAGTTTTTAAATTTTAGATCAGAATTATTTTCATAAACAAATTAGTGTTTTCAATATATTTTGAATAATCTTTTCGAAATAATATAAAACGTGTTAAATAGAAAGTCCAATGATTGCAGTTACCCACTCCTAGAGGGGTCACGCCATTCTCTAAAAGGGTTTTCATATATTTCAAATACCTCAAACCAAAGCACCTCGTTTCTACCTGCAAATCACTACCTTAGATTCAAAAAACTCCTACCTGTACGCTATAAAGCTTGAAGCTATTGAAACATAATTTTGTTGCATAGGCACGGGAAATCTGTTCACCTGAGGGAGGTTTGCACTGAAGTTTATTTGTTTATTCGTCGAATAATACTTTTTTTTTTTTTTTCTAGAATTGAATTTCATAAGCACCGTAAAATATGTTATGATACGGAACCTTGAATCATGATTTTTTCATCAAATCCTAAAATCAAGATGAAATTCTATAGCCTTCAAATTTTTGGAATTTTTGGAGGAATGCATGATAGATAATCTATTTAAGTTAGAGGTAGACTTTCGTGAACTCCAACATAGACACTATTTAAACTTAACAGTGCAGCAATATATTTCAACTGACCCTGCTTCATGTTGTTGTTTCTTTTTAGTAGCTAATACATGTTCTAACATTTCCTTTTTGTGTTCACGTGGGCAGGGTTTTATATAAACTGCGCAAGTTCACCAATACAATTACATCTGGATTGTTATTAGAGACCTACTCTCAACATTTGTATCTTGTGTGCACCTCCACAGGTGATTTTCTCAACTGAAAAGGGTCAGCAGCCTTTATTAGAGTTGGATTCTTATGACAAGTCTGTTATTGAGGTATAAATGCTTCTCTGAATCCTTTAATTCTTCCATGATGCCATATGTTTATCAATCATGTGATTTTTCCTCATTATATACATGCATACACGCATGAGTATGTATGTATACAAAATGTAAGCAAGATTTGGTAATGGCAGTTGGGATGGGATGAACACATCATTGGCAGCAGTAAATCCAGTTGCTGTAACTAATTGTTGTACTATGTAACTAATTGCTATAATTCCATATAATTTTTCTTCCATGCATTTTAACCATCCAATTTATGTTTGCTATATACAACAAAGAATCTGTTAACCATCCAAATCAAGAGAAAGAAAAACTTAGTCCACCGTAAGAATGTATGTAATGCAACCTTTTTCTTATGCGCTATTTATATGTTATGATGTACATTATTGTATTGTGAACACTGTTGGAATGCCTGTACAGAAAGTGGCAGGGAAAAATCTGATCGAAAGCGAAAAATTGGAAAGGGCGAGTCTAGGGTAAATGTTGAAGATGCACCCCACAATGATTATTCTACTCCAACAGGGATGATGTCTAGCATGCCAAATCCTCCACCTTGCCAAAGTAAAGGAAAACGAATTATGCGCAAACATGCTAAATCACCTTCTAATCTCCACATGGAAAAAGGCACAAAGGTATGTGACAATAATTATTTATTTTAAGAGCATTTCGACTTGGTTGTCTATATCATGTAAATGCATCTCAAGCTCTTTTGGATAATTAATCGATATTTTGGTCAACATTACAGAATATTTGTTTACATTTTAATTGAAAAAACATATGCCTATTCATTTTTACCGAGAAAATTTAAAGTTAGTTGAGCACATGAGATATAATTATTCATTAAACTAATATATATACATTTATATAATAACAAAATATACCTATCCATATAAATAGTGCTTGAAATATATTATATTATACAGTTGATAGCTATTTTAAATTAAACAATCAAAATAATAAGTTTATGTTTAATATTTTGTCTGTCATTTTACTAATTTGTTACTTTGTTTTTCAAGTTTCGATTACTGTGTTTAGTAACTACATTTTTATAATATATTTAATAATACTTTTTTACTTTTAGGTTTATAAAGAATTGTAAATTGAACTAATGATCTATTAAATAGATTGAATTGAGAAGATATATAAATGTAAATGGTATTAAAGATAATTTTGTCTATACACCTAATATAGGGATAAGTGAAATTGTATTAAATAGAATCAAAATAAAGCTATTGGAACTAGAAAAATGAAACTTCAAATATGTTCATGACATACAGTAAGCAATTAACTTTGTTTTACATATAGGAAAGTGGTGGAGATTTGTTGGCGTATATCGATGATATTGATAGGATTGGATACGAGTATGAACAAAAGCGCATTAATGGGCTGGAAGAGTTTATAAAGCCCACTCGTGTAAGTTTGATTCCACTTCTGTATTTAGCAAATCCCCCTCCATAATTACATATTGATAAGTAGTTTTGATCTATATGTACAAATAGGAAATGAAATTAGATCATGAAACTTCATTGCGCAAGCTAGCGTATGTAAATGCTGGTCTCAGTGAAGCACAGAAAGAGGCTGTCAAATTTTTAGGTTTTGGTGCATTAACTGGTATTCAAATTGACACAATAGATAGAGTCATGCTTCGATGGGTGTTTGATCAGTATGATCCTTACTTAGGCTACTTAACCATCCATGGAAACAAGCTGCTTGTAGACAACCATGCAGTTAGCAAGGCTCTTGGCATCCCACATAGTTCTATAGATTTATTGCTGGAAAAGAGTTGTACTGAAGGCATGACCAAGTATGGGAAGTTGGTAAATGTTGTGAAAGGGAAAGTGGACATTGTGGATTTAATGGGAAAGATAAAAGCGCATAGAGAACCAGATTACTCGTTTAAAGTGATATACATGATCATGTTATTTAGGGTAGTTCTTTTCCCTGGGGTAGCACAAAATGTTCCCGTGGAGTTCCTCAATTTGATTACAGACTTGGATCTCATTAAGGAGCAGAATTGGGCTGGTTTAGTGCGAGTTAAACTAGAAAAAGGCGTTGCGACATGGAAAAAATACAATAACAGTAGTATTAGCAAATGTGTCCTTACATTGTTGGTAATTATCTAACTAAATTTGCTACTTCTACACTCTCTAATGAAGTATGAGAAGTTTTGATAATATATATTTTAAATTGGCAGCTTTTATTCCTTGAAAATGTGCGCACAAGGCTCACGAGCCACATAATTGACAAGGACATAGATGAACCACTCATGATTGCCCTAACTCAGGAGAAGAGAAGTTGTATTACAATTGACTTGCAAAACAAAGGTGGTTGTTGGAATCCTAAGGTAATCCCAAAAATGACTTGAATATGTAGCATATTTTTTGAACTATTTTTTTTCTACGTTTTTTACTTTGTAGTATACTCCTTTATATATATATATATCCATCTTGGAGTTGCAATGAAATTCTTTTTAGTGACTATGTGTGTTGGTAAATCCTCTAATTACCTTAATGTTTTTTGCGAACACTTAACTATGCCTACAAGTTATGTGTCAATTTCAAAATAGGTGACTAGCTCTAATGGCGATAACTATGTGATCTTGTTGGTTTGCCTCTTCAATGTCCCATACTCATCCCAACATGCATCACTAATTTTAAAGATGAGTTTGATGGAGATCTTCTGAGTGACATACCAATTTTCAGGGAAAATATTGCATCTGAGTCACTTGCTGCAATAAATGTACCCATTGAAAGTGAAAAATTGGTAGTCCCGAGCGTGACGAAATCAAGTTGATGTTAATGATGCACTAATTTGAACAAATTTGCTATGAGACTTGGGATATGAGTAGACTTGATAATGATTTTGAACTACTGTGATTTGGCTAGTTGAGAGGACTTCTGAAAATCATCTGGACTGGATATAGCTTGTAAAGTCTGCAAGTTTGCTATTTACTTATGTATTGGAATCTGTTATGCAGGCATAAGCTTAAAGACTTGCATCCATTCATTGCCGTTGCAGTTGTTGCCTTAGATTCCGCTACCCAGGTGCTATCTACATGGAGATAGCAGATTGATGAAACTGAATTTTAGCTGGATTTGTTCTCTTACAATACATATTCTTTTACCATTGAAATGGTTGAGATGTTGATGTTTTTTCTTGCTAGATTTGCCAACAATTAGATTGACTTTTTGAAGATAATTTGTCAAACACTTTCACATGTAAAGGGAGGAGTCCTCCTTATTTTCCTAGTTTTGATATTGTAAAGGGATTCTACAATATAATCTCAATAAAGAGCACCATTTATGTTAACAACACCAGAAAATTCAGTAGATGTTACTGCAAAAATCTTAGAATTGGATAATAAGTTTGAAGATACTCAAGCAAGAATTTAAACACAAATTCAAACCAATAGCAAACTTTAAGTAACAAGTATTTACTGCAAAATCCCATCAACAAGGCACCATATTACAAACTTCAAGTTTAATGGCAGAAATTTATCAACAAGATACCAGTAGCAAAACCTTTTCTAAATCTAAAGTATATCTAGTAAATTGACTGATCAATGGAATATTTATCTATCACAAGAGAATTTTGCAAAAAGCCAAACCAAAACAAACATGATGTTTCAATTTAAAAGGCCAAATCATGTGTCACTTATCATTACAAAGGAAACAACGTAAAAAGTTTAATAAGCCAACTAAGATGCTGTCATCAAAATACCAAGATTATATTGCATTACCAGAGCTTCCTAAACTCAAAAGACCAAGAATTAGCATGATAAAGATTTCAATGCAATAGGACCATGAACAAGTTGTCCAGCATGATGTATTTTCAACGTGCACATGCTTCCAAAGTTAGCTGTATTTCACAATTAAAAAAAAAAAACTTGTCAGACACCAAGTGCAGACAAGAACAAATGCATAGGCACAAAGACCACTATGGATCCCTTTTTTGTCACTATAAAGGGCACTTTTCAGCATAAAAAACTAACCCCACACAACTTTGAATATAAAATACTAAAAGATTCAATATTATTTAACCAAACACAAAGTAAAATACTCCTCAATTAACCAACCTAATTCATAATCAGGTGGTGGCACACTTTCCAAATGCGATGACGCAAGGCCATTCTTCAATCAATTTGTACTAGAATTTTGAGAGAAAATCTGGAGAATCATAGCTATTGTTTTTTCTAACATTAAAGTTATGGGATCTTGAGAGAATTTTTCCATAGATTGATTTTGGGAGTTAGGGTTATTAGATGAAAAGAAAAGGCCTCGAATTTTCTGCTAATAGCATTGTGAATTTTGAGTTTTTGCCATGGGCCCTACTTTTTGACAAACAAGAATTGATTTTTTTCAGGCAACTAATAGTTCCGTCAAAAGAGTTAACGAGAGTTTCACTTTTGTCAACTTTTGGCATTCTATGGTATGTAATGTGTTGGGACCATATTCTATGGTATCATATATGTTAAGGGCCATATCCTGTGTTATCAAAAGTGATTTTTTTCTCTTTACATAAAAGAAAAGGGTGTAAAGGCCTAGTAGTGTGTTAAAGCAAACATTCTAGCAAATGCTCTAAGCAAAAATTCCAGCAAATGCAGTAACAAGCTAAAGGGCAAAAAAAGGCTAACTATTCTTATCTGTATAAATTTCTCATCAATTCTAGCTCAAAGTTAATTCAATACACTTCTCACCTATCAATTATCTCATTGGCTTCAACACATGACTGCATAGAGGCACTAAGTCTTTCATTTAGATCCTCAATCGCATGTTTTTGTTTAGCATATATTCTATTTAGCTATGCTAGTTTCTCATCTTTAGCATCCAAAGATTGGGTCAACTCACTGTGCTAATTAAGATAAGATTCGGAAACTGATTCTTTCAGTTCTCTCATTTCTTGTAGAAGAAAAACATCCTTGTTCTTTAGTATTGGCAAACCACGTGAATCAAACATTACAAGTTTCAGTGAAGACAGTCATTAATTGAATGAAAATGACTGAGATTAATATTCCTTCAATTTACACAAATGGTAAAGCTTACAAGAGTAGAGATTAAAGAGATATTCATAATGACTTGACCTGGCCTGATTGTGGTAATAAAAGAACAGTATATAGTCAAAACATAAAGGCCTCGTAATGGTCCATATGCCAATGGTCAACTCTATTAAACCATTTAATTATGACATGAATAAATTTAGGTCATATTCCATGAACCACAAAACAACTTCAAACATTAAAATTTTAGGTGCACAGGCTCGAGCCATCATAATAGTTGGGGAACAAGGAAATAAGAACTGGCCTATATTAATGCTACAAGTCAAAGCCATTATGTGAAACCATGATTTTTAGATAAGACAGCATAATGAAGAAAAGATAATGCAGACTCCACGTGTCAAGGGCAGAGCCAGAGCTATATAAAAATCACCTTCTAGATAGGAAAGACTTTTAGCACTTAAAAACGTCACCCTCATAAAAAAATACTGTAACAAGTAACAAGAAGACTAAAAAAACATATAGTTTCATGCTTCTTAATGGCGGCATGGTTATCATTGCGCAAGGATTCAAGAGTCACAACTTGACTTTCAAGAAGCTTCCTAAGTTCCTACATGTACATTCAACTCTTAATGAAAGAAAAAGATAAAATGTAAAAAGAAGAAAGGAAAATTTGAAATCCACAGTCTTCAGTGACAGCAAATGAAGAAATATTACAGCAATTGCAACATATCGATAACCCATATAAATACCATGTTTGATCTTTGAAAGCTCCAAAAATCATCAAGCGAGATTGGACCATCAGAAGCTCCTATGCCAATTCCTTTCAGTCTCTTATTCTCAGCAACGTGTTCCTCTTCAAGAAATTGCTAAGTTATAAGTAATAGTAAGTACAAATCTTATCCAATTTAGGTTATTGAAAATAAATAGCATGAGATAGTGTCCCAAGTGTCCTAGATATATCGATACCCAGCTTAAGTAGTTATATGCAACAAGAGAGAAAAGAAAGCCCCCAGAAAGCAATAAGTCCATTGGCAATTGATCTCATTAATAAGGTCAACACAACTAGTTAAGGTTAAGCCACATTTCAAAGGAACTTTCAAGTATCAAAATTGGATATCCATTATCCAGTACTGTCAAAGTGCCATTTGTTGATCTGTTTAGTGGATCAACAAATAAAAACAAGATCGCTAGGTAGGAAAAATAATTTGATCAAGCTTGGACAGTCACAATCAGCTCTATACATGTTACAAGTCTCCTTAACAAGAAAGATAATATACTTGCATACATAAATAATAATGCTACGGAAATTTGGGCTTTGGTCCTTGCCCATTGGAAACTAGTATCTCTGGGACTTATTGAGTCTTTACTTCCCAAAAACAAGATATTGTCACCTAATATACAAAATAATTACCTGATTTTTGCTTTAGAGATCCACCATCAGATACATAAGAGGATTTTTGAACTTCTCGAAACATAAATGCAAAAGCAAGTTCTACAATCATTGGACAAAGGGAAAAAGTCGGAAAAACAAACATGACAACAGTCATTTCTTTGGGGTGGGTAAAGCCTTAAAACATTATCCTAAC
>JACFYI010003733.1:1237713-1253313 GCA_014898755.1 Handroanthus guayacan
TCTAAATAAAATCCACCATTGAAAGGAATACTAAAAAATAGGTTACCTAGTATCTTTCATGAACACAGAAAAACAATTATCTGATGGTTGTTCTAAATCTTCAGTGACAACCTTCTTGTGTTACACCTTGCAATGATGAGCGATGATGGCAGGTGCAATGATATGAAAACGAGCATCATTTACTAGCCAACCAATGTAGTGGTCATCAGAAGTTAGAAGCATATTCATGCCCTAGTATACCAATAATTGGATAAGCCAAAAGTCTACAAATGCTAAATCCTACTTGAATATGAAACCATGAAAAGTAGGATAGGCTATTGCATAGAAAAAACTAAGCTACAAGAATCAAATAAACTGAGCAGACTAAAGCATATTACCAAAAGGGCACAAAAGACATCGAAAGACCAGCTTAATGAATTATCACCAACTTCTTTAGATTAGCTAATAGCCAAGTGCATAAACCACACAATTATAATTGATGTAAAAGAAACAACATAGTTAATAAACATTGTTAATCAAGTTTCGAGCTATACTTATCTTTCAATATCTCTTACACTAATCATAAGAAAAAACAATAGTGTAAAACTTAACTAAGAAGCCTATGTACGAGCCAGTATAACCACAAAGAACCAAAGTACTTCCCATAATTCCCTAAATGAATAGACCACCTCTCTACAGTAGCTAGATATTCAAATATGCTTTTGAAATTTGCAAGGTGGACCAGTATCATCTCCAAAACCACCAAGTATTAACTTAACATCTAAAATCAGGCACACCCTTTATATTTAAAAGTTCGAAGAGATAAAAATAAGAACAAGCTCTTGTTCAACCAGTTCTATGTTATTCAGAATATGTTAACACTTTTGTAGTTCAAAACATTCACACCCATGTAATTATTATAATGCTAATTCCCCATAGAGCGTTAAAACTCATAGGTCTCCAAAGTTTGGAAAATTATTCATATCATGTTCAGATCTATATAATATTATTAGTGGAATAGGAACTGATGGCAAATCAGTTCAAAATAGAATGTCAGTACTTTTCAATTCCAGTTTTTAAAGCCTTAAATCTATGAAATCAAAAACAAAATCAATGAAATATGCAAACACAGCAGTAACTACAAATTTAAATATAATACTATAAAAGTCGAATTGCAGCATATGCACTTAGGGCCAATATATAAAAATGTGAATGCGGGACCTCTTATGAACGGTAACAACTAACTTGAGAGAACGAAAAAAAAAGAAACAAAAAAGAAACAAAAACAAAACAAAACAAAATAAAACAAAATGAAAAAAGCGAAAAGCTATTGATTCAAGTAAAAGAGTGGACTCCACAACACAATTGGAATAAACTTCAATTCACATTTTAATTATGAAATTAACCAGAAAAAATCAAACATTTCGGTCAGTGGCGAACCTGGTGTTGCTTGCGTGCCTTTTCAGATATGGCAGTGAGCACGCCCCGAACATCGGGATCAGAATACTGAAGTGGAGGAGTAGCAATTTTCGCAGCTACTGATGATATGAACTCTTCTACGCTTTTGCACATTTTTTGATAGCATAGAATTGTTGTTGTTGTGGCTGCTACTACCATTACGAGGTTCGTTGAAGGGAGATTTTTGGGCCAGGTTCAGGCTTGGGCTTGAGCTGAGCTTCTCGGCCTGCGGAGTCGTCACGTTCTTGTCTTCCTTCACCATTTGCCGAGTGTGTGTGAAAAGGGTTTGATTAATGTCGGGCAATTTGAAAGCCCTAGTTATTTTCTACTCCTAAATACTGGATTTTGGTGTTCTGGGGTTTGGCGTGCAGAGGATGTGAGGTATAGCTTCTTCACTTGCAAAAATGGAAAGGAGAGTTTGATTCTTTTTTTTTTTTTTCAATTAATGAAGATATTATTATATATTTTCTATTCAATTATAATAGAAGGATATTTTAGTAATTGTATTAATATAAGTGAAAGAATTATTAATTTAATAATGAAGATAATGAAAGGTTATCATTAATTTCATTTAATTAGATGGCTGTGATTTTTTTTTAAAAAAAGGGTAGAACATCAACCCAATACAAGATGGAAATACCATAGAAAGCCCCAAGAAAGTAAGCACATTCCCTCAAAACCAAGGCTTCAAGTTCCAATCGTGGATGAAAACATTGCTTTTGAAAAATCAATAAGTTCCAACAAAACAAAATCACCAAACTAAAAGAAGGAATCAAACCCTAACTAGAAAAAAAATTACAAAACATAACTATATATTTGCTTGCACAGGCTACTAATTAAATATCCCATTTAATTTCTCTGAAGTTAGATTCAATGTTCTGATATTTTCTTCTCATATTTCAAAATTATTACACCAATTGTGCGAAATTTATGTCCGAGAACTTTGGGATTGCACTTTAGAAATTGTAACAATTTTAGTCATGTTATCTTTTCTTTTTTTAAGAAAAGCGATTACATTCAATTATATAATAATATCATTGCAAGAATACATTTTAAATACCAAATATATAACTAAATACAATCCAAATAATCCAAACTACCATTCAGTAGACAAAGACTACCATACGATAGATAAATACTTGTATGTTGTTGGTGGGACTCGAACCTCATACCTAGGATAGTGGTATCAATATTAGTCACTTGACAAGTGAAACTTGAAGATTATCACCCAAAAAAAAAAAAAAAAAAAAAAAAAAAAAAAAAAAAAAAAAAAACAAGGAAAAGTTAAACTTCACAAATTGCATGGGCATGAGAGCCAAGTAGGAGCAATTTGGGATGATCTGGTAGTTTACGTGATATCATGCAAACAGATTGGATGCCAACTAAATTTTTTGAAAATAATTAAACAATCGATCCTCCTTTATAGGACCAAAAAAAAAAAAGAGCTTGATTTAGTTCATTATTTTTTATTTTTATTTTTATTTTATTTTATTTATTTATTTTTTATTACTACTATTACTACTACTACTACTACTACTTATTTATTTATTCATTATTATTTATTTTTTTGAGGGGAAACAGTATCAAATATTATTACTCGATCAGAATCAAAAGATAAAGCATGTTATATTACACACAAAGCTTCCTCAATCCTAGAATTAATAGCTTTTCTAGTAAGAACATGTGCTTCCCTATTAGCATTTCTCCTAATGTGGCAAAATGAAAATCATGTGCAAATTCCAAATTAGCCTTGGCATCTTGGATTAAAGGGCCAATATCAGACCACAAAATGTCCTCCTGGCTCAAGGCACGAATGACAGGGTAGCAATCTCCTTCAACCACAAAAGAAACTTTGGCTTAAACATGCATGTGCATATGTTTTGCCATTCTAGCTGTGACACACTCAATGCATGTTTAAATTTTTCATTTTACAAAAAAATACAAAAAAATTATTTGTGTTTTTATATTTTCTTTAAAAAAAATACAATAAATAGTTTTTATGTCACTGTTCATAAAAAATAATTATAATAACAAAATCACATATTATAAGGAAGTGACACTAAAGATATAACCACTAATATCTAGCACTAATATTGTAACGCCCCGGATCTCTAGAGCATCCGCCCTAGGTTCGGGTCGCTACTCTCGAACGAAAAGCTAACTAATGACCGTAAACAGAAAATTCACAAGGCATTCATAACCTAACAACTCAAAATATCCACAAACCATAACTAAATTTTTCCCAAATATACATCATAAGTTTTAAATACAACTAATCGTACTTAAGTTCTTGCAAGTTCAACTAAGCTTATACATGGTTAAATGCATAAGTCAAAATATCAAATGATACTTAAGTTCTTCATAATCTCAATCCATCAAGTCAATTTCCTACATAGTAATTTGAAGTCATGAGTCCACTGACCCAGCAAGTTCATGGCATATGAGAGATGAAGAGGTATAACAAAGAAAGCAAGAAGTCAACAATAATCATAGCAAAAATTTCAAATATGAATGTGAATTGCAACAAATTGAAATCATAAGGACATTCATGCGAAACAAATAGCTAAAAAAAAAATCACATTCATGTTAATCATATATATGGCTGAAACTATCATTTGGTGGGTCTCACTACAAAAAAAAAATTGAGTTTTGGCAACCCCTAACCAATAGCCGTGGTTGAGGTGATTGTTGATAACCACGGTTGGGAAGCTGTAGTCAAAGTGATAGTTAATAACTACGGTTGGGGAGCCGTGGTTGAAAAAATAGTCAATAACCGCGGTATATAGCCGTGGTGGTTGAATTAATTGTCAATAACCACAGTAATAACCATGGTTGTTGAAGTCTTTTAAACAATAACCACGGCCTTTAATTAAATAATCACTTTTAAGTATACTTTTATTTTTCAATTATTGTTTTCAATCTTCTATTTTATTTATAAAAAAAAAAAGTCATCTACTTTTAAAACATGATGGACAAGGCCAACCAATTATTTTGGGCCAATAAAATAATGCCCATATTAAATGGATTTACAATTTTTTTATTGATAGGAGGAAAAAGATTTTAGGCCCAAAAGAGGAAAAAAAAAATAGGAAAAAGGTGAAGAGGGAAATCAAATTCTTTCTTCCCTCAATTCACTTGCCTGTTTCTTCCCCCACCTCTCTCTATCTCTCTCTCTCTCTCTCTCTCAATTTCCCAAAAAAAAATGTAAATCACATTTCTGCCCAGCAAATTCCACGAAAATCATAAAGCATCCATTGAAAATTCACTTTTTCTTTGGCACATTTCAGAGGAAAATAGTCAAAGATGCGCTGAAGCTTGGATGTCTCTGGCTCATTCCGGAAGAAAATCATCAAAAATCCACTGAAGCTTGGATGTCTCTAGCTCATTCTGAAAGAAAATCATCAAAAATCCACGGAAGCTTAGATGTTTTTGTTTTAATGCATCATTAACTAAAGGGAAGTTGATTTTGATGTTCCTATTGGATTTTTTTGTCTGATTTTACAAAAATTTAAGGAATTTTAACTTGATTAAATAGTATTTAGATTTCCATTTACCTTGACAAACTGATATGAGACAAAGAACAAAAGGTATTCGTGAGCACATTCTCGTGTTTGATAGAGCTATTTCATTTCATATTATATATGCCTATAAATGTATATTTACTACTTTGGTTTATTTGTGCACCAGGAACCCTAAATTTTAAATACACTTATTTCTAATTGTGATTTGAAAGCATTGGTGTGCTTTTTACAAGAAAACATTGAAGGAGATGTTCATTCAAAATAATATTCATGCCCCAACAAGTAATTTTTTTCTGGCTCCGTCATAGCAAATTGATGCTATATTATTGCCATGTTCATTCATTGATCTTCTCTACGAATTGCAGGATTATGCTCTTAATGTTATCACGGAAACAAAGGAATCGTGGGCTAAACTAGTGAAAATATCTATTCCTTCTGGTGAGCTTTCACTTGTTTGAATTCATGTCTATAGAGTGTGAGATGCTGATTATCTCTCTATATTTAGTTCTTGGTGAGAAAGTAAGATGTATCTTGTTTGGCAACTCTTGATATATATATATATATTATATTTCTAGATTGAAATAATAAGCTTTCATTTAGGTGTATTATTTCATTACTGCAACTTTCTGAAAGGGGAATAATATAGAACTGGAGAAGGGATTAATCTACCAAGAGAGACTTACTTTTATTTATAGGTACAAATACATTTAACTTACGACAAAACATAAAAAATGCTTAATGTAAATCACTAAACACAGGTGATGTTAATTGACTCTAATTGATATTTTAGCATATGTCTCTTAGTGTACCCGTCAAGCTGGAGTAGAGATATTGATTATACCCAACTTGTTATACAAAATTGTAAATAGATTTTCAGATGAAAATAGAATAGTAGTAGGTAGCATAGCGTAGATAGCAGTCGCTAGTAGGTAGTAGACAATAGCCAAAAGATAACAGGCAACAAGGAATATAAATGGTAGATAATAGACAAAAGATAAATAGTATATATAATAAATAATAGACAGAAAACAGCAGTCAGAAGACAATAGTAGGTAGCAAATATAGAGTTGAAGAATGTGTTAGTTTACTAAGAGAAACTTATTCTAATTTGGGGATGGGATTATCTATTTCAAATGGTGTTTCATCTCCTATTTTATGCCTTTAGATACATTTTATGTGTATTGTATTTATTACTAAATATTGCTATAAGGATTGCTATAAATAGAACATTACGTCAAATCCTTTTTTGATTGTTATAAATATAATCATTCTTCTGAAATAATTCACCTATTATATTATTATTGATCTATTGACAATGGATTTGGATTAGAATCTTATATTATCTACAATATTATTATTTTATTTTATAATATTGATCCATTCAATTTCTAGAGTAGTTTATTTTATCTAGAGTAGCATTCAATTTTATTGTTGTCTATTAAATTTTTTACTAAAACATTGTGTTTTGCTATCAATATAGGTATATAATGGAAAAGGGTTGGATAGATTTGAAAAGCAAGTCTATTGACTATCTACATGGAATTGATGCATTTCTTGATGATGAAGAGGATGATTCACTACGTATAGGAAACAATCATTTTGATGGGGCTAATGAAGAAGCAGTTAGATTTTATTAATTGATAGAAGATGCAAGTTGTGAGTTGTAACCTAGCTGCAAAGAGTTCACAAAACTATCATTTGCAACACACCTTTTGAATCTAAAAGTGAGTCCAGGATGGACTAACAAGTCATTTACTTTACTCCTTAAGTTGTTAGAAAAAGTATTTCCTAAAGGTGTGAAATTGCCAAAAGATTTTAATGAGACAAATAAAATTACAAAGGACTTGGGTTTTATGTATGAGACATGGGATGCATGCCCAAACAATTGTATGTTGTTTAGGGGAAGAGATCAAAATCTTGAGTCATGTGAAATATGTGGTGCTCCTAGATATAAAGAAGGGGATAGAAAATTATCTGTAAAGAAGATGCGATATTTCCCTTTAAAGCCAAGGCTCCAAAAATTATTTATGTCATCATATACATCTTCACTTATGAGATTGCATGCAGAAAGACGAATAGATGATGGTAAATTTAGACATCCTGCTGATTCCATGGCATGGAAGGTTTTCGATGAGAAAAATATCACATTTTCCAATGATACTAGTAAAGTTAGACTAGGGATAGTTGCTAATAGCGTTAGCCCTTTCAAGCTAATGAACACAAGTCATAGTACTTGGCCTGTTGTGCTGATTCCATATAACTTGCCTCCATGGGAATGCATGAAAAAGGGTAATCGTTTATTGTTTGTGATTATTGATGGTCCTAAAGGACCAAGAAATAGGATAGATGTTTATTTGAAACCACTAATTGATGAGTTGCAAGAATTATGGAATGAAGGTGTTGAAACATACGATAAATCAAAGAATGAGATGTTCAAATTAAAAGCAGCTTTATTGTGGACAATTAGTGACTTTCCTAGCTATTCCATGCTTTCAGGATGGGATGTCAAAACTGAAAAGGGTTGTCCTTGTTGTGGAATGAAAACCATGTGTCGTCGGTTGGAACTTGCGCACAAATTATCATTTGTTTATCATCGACGATTTTGAGTAGAAGTCATAGATTTCGTAGAGATACAATGGAGTGGGGTGTCAATATCATTCGATGGCACCATGGAGTGGGGTGATGTACCAAAAAGGTTATCTGGAATTGATGTCTTGGAGTAGTTAGATTTAAATAATATTCTTACACAGTACAAGAAAGAAGATATTAGGAAAAGATTAACAAGGGATTCTGATATTGAGAAACATAAATTTTGGAAGAAATGCAGTATTTTCTTTGAATTGCCATATTGGAAGCACAATTTGATTCGACATAATCTTGATGTCATTCACATTGAAAAGAATGTGCGTGACAATGTGATTTTCACTTTGTTAAATGTTAAAGGCAAGACAAAAGACAACCTGAAAGCCCATCTTGAGCTTGCTAAACTTGGTGTCAGGGGACCTTTACATGCTTTTAAGTGGCCTAGTGGTAAGTGGTGCTTGCCACCAGGTCCTTATAATGTGGGCTTGAAAGAAAGAGAGATATTTTGCACGGTATTGAAATCAATAAGAGCTCCTGATGGTTTATGCCTCCAACATCTCAAAGTGTGTGCAAGTTGAGAAATGGAGCATATGGGGTCTTAAATCCCATGACAGTCATGTCCTCATACAGCAATTGCTTCCCATTGCTGCACGCAAAGCTTTGCCGAAGAATGTTGTTGAAGTATTGATTGAATTATCAAATTTCTTTAGGCAACTTTGTAGTAAGGTAAATGATAGGTCACAGTTAGAAAAGATTCAAGACCGTGTAGCCATTACACTTTGCCACTTGGAAAGGATTTTTCCACACACATTCTTTGATATTATGGAGCATTTGCCTATGCATTTGGCAGAAGAGGCATTAAGTGCTGGTACAGTCCAATTTAGATAGATGTATCCTATTGAGAGGTTAGTTCATATTGCTTTATGAACATATATATATATATTTAATCTTTCATATTTGTCTAAATATCATGAATAATTTGGTGGTCTTAAATGGGTATCTTATGACCTTGAAAAAATACATGCGAAATAAAGCTTTTCCAGAGGGTTCAATTGCCAAAGGATACATCCTTGAAGAATGCATGAATTTTTGCTCTATGTATCTTAATGATATGGGGACTCAAGCTGACAAGCTTCCTCGAAATTATGATGGAGATAATAACATTGGTTGTCTCATAGGTAATGGAAAAAAGTTTCATCTCGACTATGTTACTTGGGTTCAAGCCCACCGCTATGTGCTCTACAATTTGGATTCTGTGAAAAATTATTGAGAGTAAGTTCCTCGTACATTGAAATAATATAAAATGTGAAGTAAATTTGATGAACTTAAATTTCTACTGATTAACAGGTTACATATGTCCTAGTTGAAAAGTAACTATCCTCGTGCCAATGTAGTGCAAATCGAACGCCTTCATCATGATAATTTTCACATTTGGTTCAAGGAATATGTAAGTTCCTTGGCTAAATAATATGCTTAAAATAACTATTTTACTTCCCTATAAGTTTAAGAATGATATATTTCTATTAATAAAATAGGTAGAAAGATTGAGGCTTACCTCCACTGATGCAATATCAGAAGATGTTAGCAAATTGTCAAAGGGGCCCAATGCTTGGGGATGGAGACATAAGGCTTGTATTGTGCATGGATTTCGATTCCGTATAAAAAGTTTTGATTTATACAAGAAAACTCAAAATGGTAGAGTCTTGTGTAGTGCATACACAAGTTGTTATGCAAGTTCTAAGGACAATAGGCCTCGAACTGGAATTGTCCAATACTATGGAGTTTTGACAAATATCATAAAGATCTATTACTCAAGTAAATTGGAGTACATCTTATTCAAGTGTGATTGGATAAATAGTGAAAAAGGGTTAAAGGTGGACCAATTTAAGTTCACATTGGTGAACTTCAACCATTTAATGTATACTGGCGCAGAATATTCTGACGAACCATACATATTTTCGACACAAGTAGGGCAAGTTTGGTATGTTGACGATCTAATAGAAACAGATTGGAAGGTGGATGTGAAAATGAATAGAAGAGATAATTTTGATATTTATTCCCAGGAGCGTCCAGTTGAAGTGCATGCCTCACTGGAATTAGATGATCGACCAATCACTCATGATAGAGATTGGTTGAGAGATGGGGTTGAACCAATTGAGGTAGATGACCAAGAAGAAGACATTCCACAAGAAGACGATGTGTAGGTTGGCCGTATATGGGTCTTTTTTAAGGTCTCTTAGTTCATTTGTTAATTTGTTGTATTTCATTGCAGTCACTTTATTATGCTTATTACTTGACAATTAATAATATTTTGGACTTATATGTGATAGAAAGAAGCAGAAAAGAATGCCGAAAATATAAGTAAATATGAATTTCATCACCAATTAGGGCGCACCCCAATACGCGAAGTGATGAAGGAGGTACATTTGATTTGATTGAAGTTTTTAATTACTGAACCCTTATGTGTATCTTACTATTTTATGTTCATGCAGTTAGTAGCTGAAAATATTGAGCCATCTCGTATAGAGTTGTTCCAGATCTCGCTCAAGAAAGGGAAAGCAGCCAGTCAATGACACTACATTTAATCTCATTGTAAGTATGTCTTTCATAAGACATATATATGTAAGTTAAGATTTATTATTTGTTGATAGATTTTGTTGATTATATGCAGCATCAATTGAAGCATGCTGTATCTCAAGTGCCAGAGAAAGAACAAACGAGTGAGCTTAAGGAGAAAATATGGACATATTTCATGGGACTAGATGGGCATAGTCATGTGAGGTGTATGGGCCAAGGCATTACACCATCACAGTATCATCATTCTTTCACTTTGAATGATACTTTAAAGAAAAAAATTCGTGAAGAGGTGATGCAAGAAGTGCTGGATGAAATGAAGGAACAAATTAGGGAGGAAATGAGAGAACTAATTAGGGAGGAATGAAGGAACAAATTGCACATGAGATCGCCCACATGCAAGCGAATATGACATAAGAAGTAGTTGAAGACGTTGTATCATATTTTGGTCTTGGAAAATTTCCCATCGCTCCATTTCTATCTCCATCTAGATTTAATGGGAATGGATAGTTTACATCACAATTCAGCTCCACTAGGTAAGATTGTTGAAACTTGTGAATTTGTTCCTTAAAAATATATTAGAAATAAGTCTTTTTAGTGTATGATTCGAATTTTGTGTTGTTGTTTGTTGAGCAGGTTTTTTGTGAAATAAACACTAAGAAAAAAGCATAGGAAGAATAAGAGATGGGAAGAACCGGTGATACTCAAATCTGTTTTTGAAAGGATATGTTTTTCTATGAATTTCATTGTTGCTTTTCTTGATTAATGGGTTTCCTAATGTTTTCTTTATGTATTGTTGTTGGGGTTCTAATTCTCGGAAGCTTTTCTAAGGGAATTTAAATTTGAAAGGGATATATGGTGGTTTTCTTGTTTTCGGATCTTGTCGAATGTTTTTGAATATTAAATTTGCTGTGCTTATAACCCAATTTAGATCATGATTTTCTCTGGCTGGTACTTTGATATTTGGGTTCTTCATTCAATCTATGATTTGAGGATTTAACATTTTCCTTTTCTTTTTGAAGGTTAATGAAGACCTAAGGAAACATACAGGACATATTAATGGAGTTTCACATTATGTGGTTAGTTCATGCTTAAGCAATTGTGATGAAAATTTAAAGACATCCTATATTCTTGGATAAGAGACCCATATAAGCTGATGTTAATATGAACTTAACATAAATGGGACCTTTGTAAATTTACATTTTAGTGATTGCTGTAAAGAAGGTTTATTTGTGGTTTTGCTGAAAATTGGTGTTTTTAGCATTTGTGTTTTCGAATTTTGCATCTTTGGACAAGTGAAGATTTGTTGAATCAGTTTATTTGGAGTTCTTTCTTCTTTCCTCTCATGTTGTACTGGAATTTTTCCTTTTTGGGTTTTGTATCATTTTGATTAATTTTTAGTTTATTTGTAAGATGATGGAGCAGGTTGAAAAGGCAAATTTTGAGCTTTTCCGCCATAGCTATTTACTGTGGTGGATGTTCAACTCAAAATGTTAAGTTTTTCCACTATCGCTATATGCCGTAGTGGATGTTCAATTCAAAATTTCAAACTTTTCCACCACGGCTAATGGCACCGTGGTAAGAATATCTACCACAACTAATAACACCATGGTGAAAACATCCACCATGCCATATAGCCGTGGTGAAAACATCCACTACGGCTCTATGACGTGGTGGATTTTTCACTACGCTTGCAGGAATCACGAATCGTTTGCCGTGGCGAGACCGTGGTGGATAACTTTTCGCCACCCCTATTTTACATTAACATCAGCTTTTAGCCGTAGCGATTCTTCAAAGTTATTATAGTGTCTGTCACCCTTATAACTCCAACAAAAACATATATGAGCTTTATCCCTCCAAATTGCTAACTCGAGTGGCCACTCGAGTAGCACACATATATTTTGAAGCACGACCAATCGCATGCTTTGAATAGCCATTTGAAATCCTAACTTCAGAACTCCTCTGGGCTATCCAACATATAGGAATTTCTAGGGATTCAAATTGACGATCCGATATTGCTCAATCCAAAACCACCTATAAATTCCTAGGGCCCTACATACATGCATATAGGTTTAGAACAAAAAAACATATTCAAACATATAAGTCCAAATCGGATTACGTATTCAATTGTTGAACGAATTCAGGAACGGTTCGGACTGACCTCGGATGTAGGAAAACTTATTTTAAAAGATACATGCTTTATTTCATTCCTATTCATCTGTATATATATATATCTATGTCTATATATTTTTGAAATTTTGACTGAAATTCTAGATTAAAATCTGAAATTTTTTCTTTTCTTTCCCCTTTTTTTTCATTGAAATTTTCAGATTTAAGGTCTGGAAATTATATTATATATATAAATGTATATATATGTATATTGAAGTTTTGACTGAAATTCCAGATTTAAAAAAAAAATCTGGAAAATCTATTTTATTGATTTTTAATTTTCTAAATCTTGCTGAAATTGAAAGATTGCAATGCGAAAATTATATTATATATACATATATATATTTGATATCTTAACTAAAATTCTAGATTTAAAATCTGGAAAAGTATACATTTTATTTATCTTTAATTTTTGAAATTTCATTGAATTTTCCATATTAAAATCTGGAAATATGTTATATATATACATACATTTTTTTTCCTGAAATTTTAACTGAAATTCTAGATTTTAAAATTTGGAAAAATATACATTTTATTTATATTTAATTTTCAAAATTTCATTGAATTTTTCATATTAAAATCTGGAAATATATTATATGTATACATACATTTTTTTTCTGAAATTTTAATTGAAATTCCAGATTTAAAAATCTGGAAAAAAATACGTTTTATTTATCTTTAATTTTCGAAATTTCATTGAATTTTCCATATTAAAATCTGGAAATATATTATATATTCATACATTTTTTTCCGAAATTTTAACTGAAATTCTAGATTTTAAAATCTGGAAAAATATAAGTTTTGTTTATCTTTAATTTTCGAAATTTTTTTGAATCTTTCATATTAAAATTTGGACATCATATTTTGTGTATATAAATACATATATATTGCTTCAAACCCGATATGTGTATATATATATTTTTAAAATCCAAGATTTATATATATATATATATTGCTTCAAAATTTATATGTATATATATATATATATATTTAAAATCCAAGATTCAAGTTCTAATATTTAAAACTTTTACAAAAGTTGACATAAGTCCAAAAACTCGATTTTCTTAAAATTTGGCTTAGGTTTTCCATTGTCCATGTCCAAATTCATACACAAGCCAAGGTATGAATCTAAGATATTCAAGATCACCATAATACAAATAACAAAGGAGGGTTGAGCTTATAGATTCACTAGACCACAAGGAAATTACAAATAAAAGCTCATGCCACATATTGCATATATCATATTGAGGAATCAACGAAAGAGGCAATAGAAATTGATCAAGGAGGTAAACGAAGCCATAAACTTAATTCGGTCCTAAGTCTCTTTTTCGGTTAGAGGTTAGATGTAACGCCTCGGGATTTCGGAATAACGAACGGACATACTAGCACTGAATCCCGAAACGTTACTCTAGAACAAACTAACTAAAAACTTTAAAACAAAAAATCCAACACTAATTTATAACTTAATATCCAACAGCAGAAACTTAACTAAAACGTAAACATAAAGTTTCATTAAATTCAAAACTAAACACTTGGAAATTTAACGTCATTACAACCCATTTTCATAAACAACTATCATAATATAATTCATAATACAAACCCACCAAGCTACAATATTCATCTTACAAAGAGATTGATATATACAAAATCCCAAATACTTGAAACATCTAGATTCATCAGAGCTTATGTACTCCAGCTATGCACCTACATATTTATATCATAGAATCATGAGTTCGCTGACCCAGCGAGTTTTGTGGCATATGATAGGAATGATGGCAACAAGAATGAGATCAGTTTGAAGATACAATTGAATTCATACCATGAATGTGATAGGTAACGAAACGAGACGAACAAAACATTATAACAAAATAGAAGCTTCAAAATTTCTATCACATTCGCGTTATCAAACATATAACGCAGAAACGAACATTTGGTAGGTCTATCACCCTTATAACTTCAACAAAATATAACCCTTATCCCTCCAATTTGCATACTCGAGTGGCCACTCGAGTTGCATACATATCAAACTTTGAAACACGATCGACTGCGTGTTTCAGAATAACCATTTGAAATTCTAAACTCCAGAATTCTTCACGGCTATCCTCCAAACAGGAATTCCAGGAGTTCGAATTGACAATCCGATATTGCCCAACTCAAATCACCTAAGAATTACCTAGGGCCCAACTTATCATGCATATAGGTTCAGAGTAAACGAACGAACGTAAACGAACTTATAAAGTTCAATTCAAGCACATATAATCATATCAGACGTATTCAAAGAACGAAGATTCGATGATCAAATAGGTTCAATGATTGAATTGGAAATTGGACCACGGACTACGGAAAAATCGTTTTGAAATTTTTGAAATATCGAAATAAAGTGAGAAATGGACCTAAAATAATCAAAAGATCAAAAATAAAAATTTTTGGAACTGTCACGAGCGCGATTGCGGTAAAAAATGGGCATGGACGCGGATGCGCTGACGCGGTCCACGCCGCTGTCCCGGGCGCGACCGCGGTACTGTTCACGCGCGGTCGCGCAGTGAACAGTATATTATGAACAGTAATTTTTTTGTTTTTTGGGAAAATTCAGAATTTTTGTAACAACTTTTGTAAAGGAAGTGCTATTAAAATCTAAGCCTAAACAATTTTAAAAATTAAGGAAAATGACAAAAATCTATTTTCATCAACTTTCATTTTCTCTTTAGTTTTTTTTTTTTTTCTTCTGAAATTTAGTTCCATTTTTCCAATATATAATCTGAGATCTTTATTTTTATATTTATCATAAAATTTTAGGATCTCAAAATTTAAAAGTGTATATGGTTTTAAATCGTATAAATTGATTTTTACGTCTTTACGATATATTCCAATGTCCATGGCTCCAAATCCCTTTCCAAGCAACGGTGTGTTCACAAGAAGGTTCATAGGCATTTTGGTTCTCAAATCAATGAAATATATGCTCAAAATCATGATAATCAAATATCGAAAACAAAAACGAGCATATTTCATACCAAACTTGAACAAACCAACATAGTCAATCAAATAGCCAACAAAAATCAAGTGGAGAGGGAAGGAAAGCCACAATTGTAATGCCCCGGATTTCAGGGCTCTTCGCCCCGAGATCCGAAGTGCTACTCGCAGACGGATAATCATTCCAAAAACCAAACGGAAACAAGCAAAATGCATTCATACTAAAATACAATCTCAACTTAATGTTCCAAACTAATAAAATGCTTTTATACTAAATCCCAATAGGAAAAATTACCATTACCGGCCATAAAATTTCAAAATACAATCTCATAATTTAATATTCCAA
>JACFYI010003733.1:1253413-1275337 GCA_014898755.1 Handroanthus guayacan
GAAGAGCTCATCTCCACTAAGCATATAATCATGAATAACACATGTGGGAGTTTGTAATAGCATAGCACATGGTCATGAAAGGAACATATGCTCGAGAATAGCAACGAGAAGCAATGAATCTTACCGTTGTCCTATGATCGATTAGATGAGTTCTAAGTTCCAAGCTCCGATTTCCTTTCCGTATCAACACCTAACCAATTACAAGCACCCATATTAGCTCCATATTTCTTATCTAAGCTATACTAATAAGTCTCAAACATAGCTTACCAAGTGGTTGAGTGATCTCCCTTAGGTTTTCCTTAGTTTTTCTTCAAATTTTGTGTGAAAATGTGGATTGTGTGTATGTAGAGGGAGAGGGCCGAGAGAACATGAAAAAGGGGAAGGAATGTTGTGACCAAATTTTCAGATTTTGCAAAGTGTGGAGAAGTTCAAGACCCTAATCTCTTTTATTGATTGAAAAATTGGCTTAGTCACCACTTTATCATAATTAAAGTGTGATTGTTTTCCCCACAAAATGCATGACTTAGCATGGTGACTCACCAACTTTTTTTTTTTCAGATTTTTGAGACAAAATTATCTAGCATATGCATACAAAAATTTGACTTATTTGATGTATATACATATATACATATATGGACTAAAGTTGGGAATTGTTTGGACTTTCATTTGAATCAAATTGGGTCTAATTCGGGTCGAATTTTTTGATTGACGTTGAGGCCCAATCGAGAAAATGTATTTGGATACGTGATACGTGAATTTGAAATTAAAACGTTGCTTGTTTTCTGGAATTCGTTTCGAATTCTCAAAATTAGCGAATTTTGAAATTTCTACATTAAGGAAATCCTTGAGCGTCACAACAATACTCACCTTTGTCCCAAGCTTCGGTTTTTCGACGGTTAAAGATCCAAGATTTTAAGTTGACAGACCTATAAACACAAAACCTAACTTAATGATCTTATTCATCAAAAACTTAGATTAATAGACCAAATGATCCAAGAGGCTCACTTAGAACTCATTCTCAACTTACCAAATGTTTTCTTGGGGAGATCACACCCTTTTCCCTTTTCGTTTCTTCCCTTTTTGTTTTGTTAAGAAAAAGTTGTAGTGTGTTTGATATATATATATATATATATAGTGCCGAGAGAAAGAGAAAGAAATGGAGCAAGGAAAGCTAATCTTTTGCAAAGGAAAATGGCAAGAGGTTTGTATCCTTTACTCATATTTTTATAAGTGGAATTTGTGACTTAATGCTTGGCTGGAAATTTTAAGCAATAAAATAAAGTGATATCCCCCTTTTAGGGGGATTGTTCGGCTACCGAGATCTGATGAAATCAGATCTGATTCTCATATCTTTTTTTTTTTTTAAGTATGATTTGGGCCAAAAAAATGTTGGGCTGAAATTTGATGAAATTGGGCCACTAATTAGGCCCATTTTGGGCTAAAACGGAGCATAGACGAAGTTTCGTAAGTTAGAAAAAATTTTCGAATGTAAAGAAATTATTTTGATGTTAGAACGATTTTGCGAGTTCAAAACCGATTTATTATTTGAAAAACGGTGAGTTAGGTTATTAATTAGGGAATTTCCGGGGTGTTACATTAGATGATCCCAAGCCTAGAAATATATCGCCTAAACAATAATGAAACACAACATAATGAGACTAATACTCCATTCATTCTTAAATTACAAAATGGACTATGACTCAAAATTTTATACTTCCCTCTTGCCAATACTCTTGAGAGTGATCTCCCTTCACTTCTTCTTTTGTAAATAATGCTTGGTGATGGTATGTGAAGTTGTAGAGAATTTTTTTTTTTTTTTTTTGAATATGTGTGTGTATATATATATATTGATATGTTAGAAGATTTGTAAGCAAATGGAAGAAGAATACTTTCCATATAGCTAACCTATTTATAGAGTAGAAGAAGGGCTTCTAAGCAATTTAGATGTTGGTAGGGGCTTCTTTACAATTTTGCCAAGATGGGTGAGTTACCATACTTTGGAATGATGGTGGTGGGTGTGATTTAATAGGAAAGCTCTGCCTAAGCATGGCTGCCGATTTGCAGCCATGTTTTCTTTTTTTTCTTTTTTCTTCTTTTTTTTTGAAAATATTGATTGGGCTTCCAAAAGTGTTTGGCTAAAATTGGGTGTGATTTGGGCCAAGAATTTGGCTCATTTTGGGCCAAAATAGTGCGTAAACGGAGTTTCAAATGCTTAGAAAATTTTCGGGTGAAAGGAAATTATTTCGAAGTTAAAACGATTTTCGCGATTTCAAAACCGATTTATCAAAAAAAAAAAAAAAACGAAGGACAAAATTTTAATTAGGAAAAATTTCAGGGTATTACAAATATTAAAGTATATATAATCATTAAGGCTTACTAGATAAAAACATAATTAAATCAAATTATAAAGGTTTTGAAGTTATTTATTTATTTTTTGTAAATTTTATTTTGTGTATGTATATATACTTATATTAATTATATATTAACATTATTGAATTCGAATTTTTAGCGGATCGGATGGCTTAATTCCATATTTGATTCATTTATTTCAAATTACAAATATATATAATCAAATCTTACCCATCTAATATTTTAATCAATTAAATATTCTAAAATTCAAGTCAAATTCGAATCAAATTCAAACCCGCTACATTGGCAGCGCTAGCTGTCATATTTTTTAAACAAACCAAACTGACTTTATACGCCACACATTTTTGTCCCCTAGACAGCAGCCTAATTGCTAATCTTCAATTTTCGCCTAATAGTTGGCATACCTATTGCCAGACAATCCTCTAGCCATTATTAGCTAGCACAAATGTTATTCATAACCGATATTTTTAAATAGTACCAACACCATAGGTATTGTGGGTGTTTTTGTTAAGAAAAAGTAAGAGGACTGTATCACCAAAAAATAAAAATAAATAAATAATTATTAGGCAAGTTTTTTTTTTTTTTTTTTGATAAGAAATTATTAGGCAAGTTAATGTCCATTTTTACTAGTAGGATTAAGTTACATGACCAATTTTATAATTTTCTATTTTTTTTTTCTAATTATTATGTCTTTAAATCTAAGTGAAAATGCCATGTATTCAAGGGAAAAAAATATTACAAACATCACATAAGAAAAGAAAAAATACACATCCCACAATGGGTTGAGAGATAATCCAAATTGGGCTAATAGACGAAATTGCAAAAAAATAACAGGATGAATTTTCCCACTCGATATATTAATGTCCATTTTTATTAATAGAATCAAGTTATAGAACCAATTTTTTATAATTTTCCCTAGTTATAAATATGTGAGTTTTTTTTTTTTTTTTCAATCATTTTATTCATTGTGACATATCTAAACATCTTTTTGGTAAATTTGTTTGTTTAGATTGAGAAAATGGTGTGACGTTACAGCCAATTAATCAATTCTTCTACTCTCTTTTTTTTTTCCCCCATCTTTTTCCTCTCTCTTTCTCTGTTTTTGAGCCTGAAACCGTAGCCCTGGACTTATTTCTATAAATACCAAAGAAAGCTGGTATATATCACACAATTAGTGCTTATAATAATTATAACAATTCCATTTCCCAAAAAATGGCATTGCTTAATGGAGTAGAGTACTGCAAAGAAGATCTTGTTGATGCTCAGGCTCACGTGTGGAACCATATTTTTAGCTTTGTAAATTCCATGTCCCTCAAATGTGCAGTTCAATTACGCATACCAGATATCATCCACAAACATGGAAAACCAATAACACTTTCTCGATTAGTCGATGCCCTCCAGATCAACAAAGCAAAATCCGACTTTGTTTATCGTCTAATGCGCATACTAATTCATTCCAAGTTCTTTATCAAGGTCAAGATCACTGATGATGATAACGACAACGAGGGTTATTGGCTCACACCGGCTTCATGTTTCCTTCTGAGAGACGAGCCCATGAGCATGGCACCTCTTGCACTTGCCCTGCTCGATCCGATAATGATGGATCCATGGCATCACATGAGCGAATGGTTTCAGAATGAGTATCCCTCGCCGTTCGTCACCAAACATGGGATGAGTTTTTGGGAGTATGCTAGTACTGAGCAAGTGTTGAATCAATTATTTAATGATGCGATGGCCAGAGATGCATGGTTTTACTCTAGCCTAGCTATTAAAGAATGCAAACAAGTGTTCAAGGGGTTCAAATCAATGGTGGATGTTGGAGGTGGCACTGGAAAAACGGCCAAGGCTATTGCTGATGCGTTTCCTGGCTTAAAATGTACCGTTCTCGACCTCCCACATGTTGTTGACGGCTTGAAAGGGGCTGAAAACTTGACCTATGTTGGTGGAAATATGTTCCAATATATTCCTCCAGCTGATGCAATTTTCCTAAAGGTTTGTGAAATTTGATCTTTATTTCATTTATTGTGGTAAAGTTCTTTTTTACTACAAGGAAACAATTTATGACAATAAAATTTTGTGGGACATGAGTGCTTCTTTATTTAATTGTAATAATAATTTTTATAAATTTGATAATGACAAAATTCTATAAACTTGTAAAAAATTTAGAAACTGAAGAATTTACTTATATTGTCACTATAGCTGATTTTATATACATATGCATAATGATAATACTTAGTTAAAAAAGTATCGCTACAATATTTTATGGCTACATTTGTTTAGAAATTATACATGCATCGTTAATTATCTAAATTGTAGATTAGACACAATTTTTATCTATACTAAATTTAGAAAAGTTTTTCTTATGTCAAAATGGTAAAGTTTAATTTCTAGCACGTAGCGTTGATGATAATTTTAGTTTTATCATTTAAAATTTTATTATCAATATGAATAGTTAAATTTGATCGAAGTGGGATGACTAAATAAATTATTGACTAGCTTTTGATCACGGGGTAAAAATTAATGACACGCAGTGGATACTCCATGACTGGAGTGACGAAGAGTGTGTTAAGTTATTGCAAAAATGCAAAGAATCAATCATTCCAAGCAAGGGCAAAGGCGGAAAGGTGATTATTGTTGAAATGGTTGTGGCTGATAATAAAGAAGACCACAAGGCCACTGAAACTCAGCTCTTCTTTGATATGTTGATGATGGTTGATCACAATGGAAAAGAGAGAACTGAAGAAGAGTGGGCTAAGCTCTTTTATGCTGCTGGTTTTACAAGCTACAAGATTACTACTTCATTGGGATTAAGATATGTGATTGAGGTTTTTCCATGATTCTGAAAACAAACCAATTACCTCATATTTACTTCTTAATTCTACTATTTGTTATGCCCTATGTTTCTGAATTTGTCTTTCTTATTTTTCTTTTGCATATGAGCAAAGATGTAATTTAATTTCTTAAATTGAAACTTTTAATTTTGTAAGTTATCGCGTTTCTTAATTTTTGTTTTTAAATAAAATAGAGCATGATTTGCAGCATTAATTATCCCTTAAGTCAACTTAAATTTCACGTAAAAGTTCAGATAATTTTATGCTCCCTTAATAGGCTACTCTTCTAGGGTTTTGGTCCCACATTTATTGCAATAATATCTACACATGTCCCATCAGGTTTGAACAATTACACATTATGTGATACTCCAAAAATTTTCTTGAAATAAAATTTTGAAATCATTAAGTTTTCTTTTTGGATTGTAACTTGTTTTCAAAATCACGAGCACCGTTTTAAGGTCAAAATATGTTTCATGCATCTCAAAATTCTTTTACATTCGAACTGCCGATTTTTCGAAAATTAATCCGATTTCAATATCACGAAAAATATTTTTACGACAAAATGAATTTCTCGTATCCAAAAGTTCTTCGAGCATTCGAGTTTCGTTTTCAAGTCGTGTTTCGACCCAAACGAGCCCCGAAAACCCGTCAAAACTAGTCCAAATTATCTCAAATTGTAGCCCATAATTTTTTACCCTATGAGCATCAATGTTTATCCAAAAAAAAAAAAAAAGAAAAATTAGGGCTGCTACTACCGCAGCCCTATACAAACTATGGATGGGATTTTCCCATTCATTCATCAATTGTGTCCCCAAGCTTCAATTGGAAGATAACTAAATTGCAATTAAGGGCTTGGCTCCATTTTACTTTGCTTAGATACCCCTCTAGGCCATCTATAAATACCCCCATTTGCAAGACCAATCTTCTTGCTAACTCACATTCTTCTTGCACTTAGAAAAATTCTCCACATCACACAAGAACATTTCTTGCATTCAACTTTAACATTTCATCAAAAATTTTGCCAAGGGGAAATAGGAGGTGACTTTCTCAAGACCATTGGTAAGGATGGATTTTGTGTATGTATAAGTATATATATGATTAAGAATATGATTTGGAGCTTAGTCTAAATATGATCTTCCATTTTAGGAGCTTGAAATCGAACACTTGAGGATCCTAGCATCTTGATAAGCTTAGGACTCAAAGTAAGACTTATGACTTTTCTCATCTTCTCATGAGCATTTGTTCCTAGTTATCTCCTTGATTGAATGTTTATGATGCCAAGTTGTTGATTATCTTGCTCCATTGATATGTGATTTTCATGAGCTTATGTTGTTGCCATGTTGTTCTTGCTATAATAAGCTCTATTTCTTGAATATATAAATCCGAAGCTTAATGATTCCTTTTGACTTCTATACCGATGCTTTGGATCGAGTTTTGAACAATGGAGAAAATTTGAGACGAAAATGAAGGGAAATAAGTATGGACATAATAACTGATTTACACTTCAAACTTGTAAAATAAATTTGAAAATAATAAATTTTGGAATTTTGCTTGAAAAATGAATTTTTGGTAATTTGATTTCTAGAGAAAAAGGATAGAAAAAGGAAATTTTTGAATTTATGGATTTATAACATTTTCTCCAAAAATTTAAAAATTAAGATTTAGAACTTAAAAATTAAAAATCTCCATGATGAGTAGTACAAACTAAACTTAATTCTTTCACATTTAAGTCTCTGCTACCATAAGGATTCCCAAAAAAAAAAAAAAAAATTGCCCTTGGTTACTATTTGGGTGCTCAAACGAGCGCTTAAGCGCCCATTTCAGTAGCCATTTTGGCTTCTGGGTGCCTAGGCGCCCATTCTAGTAGCCAAATTTCATATATTTTAACTCTATTTTGCTAATTTAAGTTCGTCTTTTATTTCTTCAAGATATTTTAAAGATTTTTAAACGATTTTCTTATGTCCGAAGTTAAGATTAATCATTTATTGAACTTACTGTTTTTGCTATAAACCTCTACCGATTAATATTAATCTTTTGAATATGTTTAAGGATTATGTTTTTGAAATATTTCGAGCTTAGGAATAATTTTTATATGTTTGGAACCCCAATCGAATTGTTTGTATCTATGATTGATCGAAAATTTTTGCTTCAATGAAACAATCCAATTTTTAAATTGGGCATTCTAACGCCCATTCGAGTTTCAAATATTTATGTTTTGATTTTAATTTGCCAAACCAAGTCCATATCTTATTTCTTGAGAATGTTTTAAGCTTTTAAAAAAATATCCCTAAGTCCAAGATCCAAACTCGATTTGTATGTTTGGTTTGCTCGTTCACTTGATATAAGCTTGGTTTGCTCGTTCATTTGATATAAGCCATTGTGGCTATATGTTTCTGATACGTTCCGTTTGTTCTTATTCTAAACCATTTGATTGATAGGGTTGGCTAAGTTCTGAATCACTTGTTTGATATGATCGGCCAATTGAAAATGTGCTCGAAGCGGCTATATGATTCCGATATGTTTCTGATATGTTCAGTTTGTTTCAAGCCTATATGAACGTATGAATGTTGGGCCCTAGGAATTTTCAAGGGTATCAGATTGGGCGATATCGGGTCGACAATCTGAGTTCTTGGGAATTCCTGTATGTTAGATAATTTGGAGGGGTCCTGGAGGTAGGATTCTGAAGAGTTACTCCTGAGACTCGTGGTCGATCGTGCCGCGGCGACTGTATCTCAAATATTGTATAGCTTTCCTTGAGCGATGGCTCGAAGAAACAAAACGGAGGGATAAGGATTGTATGTATGTTATATGTTGGAGTTATAAGGGTGACAGATCCACCAAATGTTTGAATCAACCTCATAAGCTTTATTGACATGAATGTGACATATGATTTATGATACCCGTTCGTTCTGTTCGTTCTGTTGTTCTAAAATATTATATGAAGTCACATTCATGATTCTTGTTATTGATGTGTTCATCGTTTAATCTTGTACTCCAGTCCTGTAATACCCCGAGATTTTCCTAAATTAAAATCTCGAATCGTCAATTTTTAAAATCAAAGCGATTTCAATAAAACGAGAAACGTTTTAATTTCAAAAACACATATCACATGTTTCAAATATTTTCTCTCAATTGGGCCTCGATTTTTTCAATATTTCCAGCCCAATTAAACTTTATTTGAGCCCAAATAATGGCCCAAACACTTCCCACAAATTTTCAGCCATATATATATATATATATACTAAACGATTTAAAAAGAAAAGAAATCAAGAAAAATTAGAAATTGGTTTCAAATTCTGAAGAGTTATGGGCAACCCTTTCATTTGGTGGAAAAGACCCTAATGGTTGGTGGAGATTAGTGTTCTAAAGATTGACTAACAACCTAACCACTAAACCCTCTCCTTATAAATAAAAGTTGATACATGTTGCTCATTACAAAATCTGAAAAAGAAACAAACCCAAACCCACCTCTCTTCATCTCTCTCGGCAATACCAGTCTTCACACACATACACTGAAAATTTTTCATCAAGCAAAGGGATTTAAAAGGGGGAAATCAAGGGTACTCTCTCCACACCTTTGGTAAGACTTAGTTCATGCTTATGAGATTATAATGATATGTTGATACATGTGATATAGAGTTGATATAAGAGCTTATGTTTGGCTTAGGAAATTGATACGGTTGATCAACTCGGAAAACTCGGAATATTCACGGATTAAACTTAGGACAAGCGATAAAACTTATGAAACCTTGTATCCCTTTTTCTCATGCTTATATGCTTTCCATGACTTGATCATCTTATTATGCTGAGCTCCTTTGGTATATGATCATGTTGATTCATTGCATATGAGCTTTGCTTTCTATGACCGTTGTTATCATTATTATGAGCTTTAGACTTCGAAATTATGATCCCTTGCCTTACGAACAATCTTAATAGCTTCCCTATGTTTGGACTGAAATTACTCTATGGACCATGGACTAAAAGAGGAGGACTTGAATATTTAAAAACGTAAGAAAAACAAAATGACAGCCTCTCGTGTAAGCCTCGCCCAGCACAACACTTTACTTCTTAACTACCAAAACTCGACTTTTACTCGTCCAAATGACTCATATAATATACCTTTTGGAAATCTCTTTGAGTTTAGATGCCTTTAGAATCAAAAATTACAAAAAACAAAGAAGGAAAAGGAGCGAAAATGGCCTCCAAAGGCCGACTGCCATTTTTGCCATATTCCAGTAACGTCTCTGCTTTATCTTTAATTTCTCGGCCTTGAAAATTTGACTTCTCCTCATCCAAATTACTCATATAATATACTGTTGAAAACCTCTTTAAATGTAGATAATATTAGAATTTAGATTCACTCAAAAATATGAAAAATTATGGGCAAAAACATTCTTAGAACACGACCCGCCAGATTTCCAATAAGCTGGAACTGACTCTGCCTTGACTTCCACTTTCAAAAATTTAAAAATCAAACTTTTTCTTATCGAATTAACCCGAAAAATATACCATTAGAAAGATTATTGAGTCTAGTTAATTAAATAGTTAAAATACGAATTTTAACTCATTAAGATGAATTTTTAAAATAATCAAAAAATGAACTGCCGCTAGAAAAATATTGATTTTGAGTTATTTTGATATTTTTTATGAAATATCTTTAAATTTAAAACTCCATAATTTTTACGAAAAATCATTTTTTTTTATCCGAGTGAGGTTTTTAGCCAATATTCGAATAAAATGAATTTTAAAATTTATAATTATTCCAAATAATTTCTTTCGTATTTTTTCCCTTAATAAGATGAAGACCTCAAATGAAAACTCCTCTGGTCCATAGTCCAATTCCGATTTGTTTGAATGATAGGATTGATCAAAATTCTGAACTATTTAATTACTACTCTTGGTCAATCAAATACTGTGCCGTAACGGCTTAATGATACCCGAAATGACTGACTGTTCCTGAACCTGTCTGAATATTTACTGTTGGGCCATGGGATTTGTCAGGGGTATCTGATACGGGCAATATCAGATTGACTATTAGAACCCCTGGGAATCCCCTACTGTTGAATAGACCGGATGAGTCCTAGAGTTAGGGTTCTGAAAGCCTATCTTAAAGCATGTGGATAATCGACAGTGCTTTTACTGTACTGGCTCTTACAAGAGCATTGGAGGGATAAGAATGAATATGTTTGAAGATATAAGGGTGATAGATCCACCAAAACTGCTTGATTCAGCCTAACATGACTCGAATGTGATTACTATTTACTGTTATCGATTTGAATCAAATGACCTGATTGTACTGTACTGTTTTACTGAATCACATTCCTGTCCATTACTATTCTGCTTATCATTTGTACTCTTCTATTCCTGTTTCTCACCACGAGTTTTATTGGATCAGTGAACTCATGATTCCATAATATCATGTAGGTTCCTAGACCGATTTCTTGATAGATTGGAGCTCTGTTTTGACCGTAGAATTCGTTTTTGAGATGATGTATATGTTTAGGCCTGTATTATAAACGATTGTACGGATTGGACTGATAGAAATTTTTTATGGCCTATTTTGTCTAGATAGAATGAATTGTAATTGTATTTTGAATTTTGGGCATGTAAGAGCAATATTTTGATGTTATAACATGTATGGTTAATGCTTTAGTTACTGTATTGGATTTTAGATTTCTTGTCCGACCACGAGTAATGTCCCAAATCACAAGGCGGAATGCTATCGTGAACCGGGGCATTACAAGTCTTATGTCATAAGTTTTACTGGGCCAGTGGACTCATGATTTCATAAATATCATGTAGGTTCTTTGACTATGGATTGAGTGACTGAAGTCCCGTGTTAATATCTGGCGTTCTTTTTGGAATTTATGTCTATAAGCATGTATCTGGGAATGCTGAACGTTTAGATTTATGATTCGTTAGGAATGTATAGATTGCCGGCTTGTAATAATTAGGATATCCGGACGTAATATTTCAGTTTAGTTAGTTCCTGTTTGAACTACAGATATGTTTGGCCTGTAATTTGGATCTTGTAATGTATTTTGGAAATTTCCAGCTTGTAATTTTGGAACATAAGTTATGAAATTGTGTTTTGAAATTTCTATTATGATTTTAGTTAAGTTCCATAAGCGAGTAGCACTCTGGATTTTGGGGCGGAATGCATGAATAGTACCAAAAAATTATTATGGCAATTCAATCTCCCAAAACAATGGCATTGCTTAATGGAGTAGAATACTCCACACATGAGCTTCTTGATCCTCAAGCTCATGTCTGGAACCATATTTTTAATTTCAGAAACTCTATGTCCTTAAAAAATGTAGTTCAATATGTATACCAGATATCCATAAACATGAAACCCCGATAACACTTTCTCAATTTGTCGATGCTTTCCCCATCAACAAAGAAAAAGCCTACTCTGTTTATTCTCTAATGCGCATACTAGTCCATTCTAAGTTCATCGTCAAGGTCAAAATTTTTTATGGTGATAGCAAGAATGAGGTTATTGGCTCACACCGGCTTCGAGTCTCCTTTTGAGAGATGAGCCCGCCAGTATGGCACCTCTTGCACTTGCCACGCTCGACCCGATATTGATAAATCCATGGCATCGTGTAAGCACATGGTTTCAGAAAGACTATCTCTCTTCATTAGTCACCAAACATGGAATGTGTATCTGGGAATACATTGGGATTGAACAAAAGTTTATTCAATTATTTAATGAGGGGATCGCTAGAGATGCACAATTTCTCACTACTATAGCTATTAAAAAAAGTAAACAATTGTTGAAAGGTGATTATTGTTGAAATGGTTGTGGATGATGATAAAAAAGATCATGAGCAAACTAAAACTCAACTCTTCTTTGATATACTAATGATGGAAGATTTGGCCGCAAAAGCGAGAACTGAGGAAGAGTGGGCTAGGCTTTTTTTCGCTGCTAGTTTTGCAAGCTAGCTACAAATTTACTGTTGGGATTGAGATATGTGATTGGGGGTCTTTCCGTAATTGTTAAATGAACCAATTACTTCGTTTGTACTTTCCAATTCTACAATTTGTAATACTCTTTGTTTCCAAATTTGTCTTTCTTATTTTTCTTTTAAATATTGATCTAGAATATATCCTTTCTTAGATTGAAACTATTAATTAACATTTTTACAGAAATTACAGCATGATTTGCAGCATTAATTATTTCTTAAATCAACTATTTGCTCCTACCAGATTAGTTAAGGTATGACTACCTCAAAACTTAAGTAGTACTTTAACTAAATAAATTCTTGCTTTATAAAGTATAACTGTACAAAATCACTGTTTCATAATTTTCGCATTTAAGTGTTATCTCTTTAGTTTATTTCCTTCTATTTGGCTACACAAAACATTTGTTGGTTTTCTTCTTAACATTTTCAAGTTTTTCTTCTTTCTCATCCAAAATTTGAATGTTTAGGAGTAGTGCAAATGAGCCTAACTAATTAGATTGGTGAATAACATTCCTCCAATATGCAGTTTTATTCTAATCAATTTAAACTTACCTAAATATTATTTATTATATTTCATTTAGGTGAAGCCCTTAATTAGATCACACATCATCAAGGGACTTGCTTTTATAAAATGGTAACTATGAAATAAGTGTATATGATCTTAATTTTAAGCTCTTCAAGTTGTAAATTCGATGAGAAAGGAAATCGAGGAATTCATATGAATCTTCAATAGTGAATTATGATCCCATAACTAGAGGATGCCCCAGTTCATAACACTATTGTGCACTAGTGGATCCTGATAATAACACTATATATCCTTGTAGCATTCCCATCTAAATTACTTGGTTAAGTCATGGTTTATCTTAACCATAATTATTGAATTGATTAATTAACTATGATTTATCTTCAATCTTGTGACATTGGCGGATATGCATGAGATCCAAGCAGGGGCAATTTGGGACGATTTGGTAGTCTGCATGATATCATGCAAACATATTGGATGCCAGTTCGATTTTTTGGAGATAGTTGGAGAATAGATCCTCTTTTACAGAGAAGGGGAAAAAAAAAAAAAGAAAGTATGATTTAGGGCATGATCTTTTTTTTCTTTTTCTTTTACTTATTTATTTAAGGAAAAACAATATCAAATATTATTACTCAACAGAATCAAAACATAAAGCGTGTTCAATTACACACAAAGGTTCCTCAATCCTAGAATTAATAGCCTTTCTAGTCAGGACATGAGCCACCCTAAGAGCATTTATCCTAATGTGGGCAAAATGAAAATAATGTGCAAATTCAAAATTAGCCTTGACATCTTGGATTAAAGGGCCAATCTCAGACCACAGGATGTCCTTCTGGTTCAGGGCACGAATGACAGGGTAGCAGTCTCCTTCAACCACAAACTTTGGCCACCTAAAATTTGGTCAGGATATGCCCCTCCTCAAACACGCATGTGCATGTGTTTTATCAGAATAACTGTGACATACACAATACATGTTTAGTACTAATATTAAAGCATATATAATTATTTAGGCTTATTAGATAAAAAATTATAATTAAATCAAATTATACAAGTTTTGAATTTATTTATTTATTTTTTCTGTAAATTTTATTTTGTGTATGTATATATAGTTATATTAATTATTAACGTTATGATTCAAAATTTTTACGGATTGAATTTCTTAATTTCATATTTGATTCATTTATTCTACATTACGAATATTTATAATAAGATCTTATCCATCATCCATCTGATATTATAATCGAATAAAAATTTTAAAATTCAAAACAAATTTGAATCGGATTCAGATCCGATCCATTGACTAGCTGTCATATTTTTCTATTTTTGAAACAAACTAAACTGACATTATACACCACATAGTTGTCGTCCCCCATACAGCGTCATAATTCCTAACCTTCAATTTATATCATAACTAATTCGATTGAGAATAATGAGGTTGATCTCACAATTAATTGGAGGGATAATTACCTTAATTATCTTGACCTAACTCATCATTTTGAGAATGCTTTGGTATGTTAACAAGACTGAGAAGAAGTTGAAGATGGCAGAGGAACTCAGGGATAAGGTTGAAATGGAAAATATTGTGTTGAATAAGAAATTAAAAAACCTGAAGATTTAATTGACTTTGGCATGAATAATTGTAATTGCTTTTTAATTATGGAGCCTATGTTTGTATTTGTCTTTAAATCTAAGTGAAAATGCCACGTATTCAAGAGAAAAAAGATTACAAGTGTCACATAAGAAAAGAAAAATACACATCCCAAAATGGGTGGAGAAATAATCCCAAATTGGGCTAATTGACCAAATTGCCAGATTAAAAGGTTACCGGATGAATTTTTCTGCCCGATAAATGAATGTCCGTTTTCATTTATAAACTCAAGTTACAAAACATATTTTTTTGTAATTTTCCCTAATACTTAATATGAGTGCCCTTTTTCTTCCCCCAAATCATTTTTTTCATTGTGACGTATCTAAACATACGTAAATTAATTTGTTTAGATTGAGAAAACGGTGTCAAGTTACAACCAATTAATAAAGTTTTCTACTCTTCTTCTTCTTCTTCTTCTTCTTCTTTTTTTTTTTTTTTTTTTTGTCTCCCTCCTCCCTTCTCTTTTCTGAACTTGAAACCATAGCCCCAAACTTATTTCTATAAAATTATAAATACGAAAGAAAGCTACTATATATCACACGATTAGTGCTGATAATAACTATAACTATTCCGTTTCCCAATTAATGGAGTAGAGTACTGCAAGTAAGATCTTGTTGATGTCCAAGCTCGCGTGTGGAACCATATTTTTAGCTTTGTAAATTCCATGTCCCTCAAATGTGCAGTTCAATTACACATACCAAATATCATCCACAAACATGGAAAACCAATAGCACTTTCCAATTAGTCGATGCCCTCTAGATCAACAAAGCGAAATCTAACTTTGTTTATCATCTAACGCGCATACTAATTCATTCCAAGTTCTTTATCAAGGTCAAGATCACTGATGACGATAACGAGAAGGAGGGTTATTGGCTCACACTGGCTTCATGTTTCCTTCTGAGAGACGAGCCCATGAGCATGGCACCTCTCGCACTTGTCATGCTCGATCCTATAATGATAGATCCATGGCATCATGTGAGCGAATGGTATCAAAATGAGTCTCCCTCGTCATTGGTCACAAAACATGGGATGAGTTTCTTGGAATATGCTAGGGCCGAGCAAATGTTGAATCAATTATTTAATGAGGCGATTGCTAGAGATGCATGGTCCTACATTAGTTTAGTAGTTAAAGAATGCAAACAAGTGTTCAAGGGGTTGAAATCAATGATGAATGCTGGAGGTGGCACTGGAAAAGCGGCCAAGGCTATTGCTAATGCCTGTCCTGGCTTAAAATGTATTGTTCTCGACCTTCCCACACGTTGTTGATGGCTTGAAAGGGCTGAAAACTTGACCTATGTTGGTGGGAATATGTTCGAATTTATTCCTCCTCCTGATCATGCAATATTCTAAAGGTTTGTGAAATTTTATCTTTATTTCACCTATTGTGGTGAAGTTCTTTTTTATTACAAGGAAACAATTTATGACAATAAAATTTTGTGGGATAGTGCTTCGTTATCATTAATTACAAATATCAAATGTTGTTACTTTCATTTCATTGTAATAATAACTTTTATAAGTTCAATAGTGATAAAATTCTATAAAAGTGTTAAAAAATTTTGAAATAGAAGAATTTGTTTATATTGTCATTATTGAAGATTTAATATATGTGCATAACGATGATAGTTAAAAAAGCATTGCTTACAATAATTTATGGCTATCTTTGTTTAGAAATTACACATGCATTGTTAATTATTTAAATAATAAATTAGACACAATTTTTACCTATACTAAATTTAGAAAAGGTATTATTATATCAAAATAATAAATTTTAATTTCTAACACATACTATTGATGATAATTTTAGTTTTATCATTTAAAATTTATTATCAATATGAATAGTCAAATTTGACCAAAGTGGGATGACTAAATAAATTATTAACTAGCTGCTAATCACAAGGTAAAAATTAATGACATGCAGTGGATATTTCATGACTCGACTGATGAAGAGTGCATTAAGTTATTGGAAAAATGCAAAGAATCAATAATTTCAAGCAAAGGCAGAGGCAGAAAGGTGATTATTGTTGAAATGGTTGTGGATGATAATAAAGATGATCACAAGGCACTAAAACTCAGCTCTTCTTTGATATTAAAAATATCTTGTAATACTAAGTTGTCCTAACACTCATAACCCAATAAAAAGTCCTAACCCAGTAATTATTTGTTTATACTAAATTATGTATACATATAATAATTATATTCTAATTACAATTAAATATATTAATTGCAATAGTTTCAAATAAAACGAATTTGATTAACCCTTCATGGCGGTATGTTTTCAATTGTTAATTTTAAAATACCATTTAATCATAAGTTGCCCTAATAATCACTCATAACTCATAAAACCAATAAAAATTCCTAACCCACTAATTATTTATTTATGTTAAATTAGATATATTAATTATATTCTAATTGTAATTAAATTCACAAAAAAACCAAGTTTGAACTATACTTTAATATGCATGAAATATAGATTGATTATTTTGTGCACACATACGCATTGAATATACACCATGCAACTAGTTTACTTAAAAAACAAAAAAACAAAACAAAAAGAAAAGACAAAAACAAAAAAAAAAACAAAAAAAAAAATGAAAACCAACTAGCACCCATGGAGTGCTGTTGTATAATTTAATTCAGTTAACCATCTTGGAACTTATTACTTGATAAGAACCGGAAAATTGCAACTTTGGTCCTTTAATTATTGTCATTTTATTTTTATTTTATTTTTACTCCATTTTCTATTGGGGCATGGAAAATTAGTCCCTTTTTTTTTTTTTAATTTTGTCATCATATTTTGTCCAATTTTTTGTAATTTCAGTCCATTGAGCTGATCATTAATTTCCAACTGAGCCCAAGAATTGCCAGGCCACCACTGGTTGGGCCTGAAAACTGGGGCTTTCTTAATATATTGCCAATTAATCTTCCAAAACGTGTTCATGATTACCCAACAATCAAACGCAGTAGTAAGAGTCAAACTTATGATATTACTATATATAATATATAGCATTATAGCAGCCTTTGAATAAGAACGATATTTATCACCCAAAAAACAAAAACGTAACTAATATGATCCCTAAATCTGGCCTAGATTTTATGGCTATTTATTATCCCATTAATTTGGAAAAGAAATCTTTTCTCTTTTTGTCCCTATGTAATTATCAAAGATTAATTAATCCTACTTTTAAATCGTTTGCATTTTTCTCCTCATGATATTTAGTTTTTTTTTTTCAAAGAAGTAATTAATATGTTGTACACTAACCCAGTATAAATTTCAATGAATAAGACAAAATTGACTTAAAGAAATGCTAAAAAGAAAGGCAATCTATCAGACCTCCTATATAATCGATCAATGGGGCGTAGGTATATCTGTGTATGTGTATTGTCATTTTTTGAAATATCTATCCTATAGGTGAAATATGATGACAATTTCTAGAGCACAAATATATTAAGAAAGATTAATTGGCAATATATTAAGAAAGCCCCACTTTAAGTAATTGACAAGGGACCTCAAATTACATAATAAAAAAATAAAAAAATAAAAAAATAAAAAAATAGAAACCCAACCAAGCCTCACCAATACACACAAAATACAGAGAGAAAAACACTTGCAGCTCATTCTGAAATTCATCTAGTAAAATAGAAGTGACACGGCAATTTTCGTGCTTAATTGAAAATTAATCGGCCCAATGGACTAAAATTGCAAGAAACTAGACTGAATGTGATGACTAAATAAAGAATATGGACTAATTTTGCATACCCTAATAGAAAGTTGACTAAAGAAAAGTTGACAACGGTTAAATCTTAAATGGCCAAAATTGCAATTTTAAGAACTATAAATCATTTTATATAGATTAGGCAGCAAGTCACAATCCTGGTCACTTGGTAAAACAGATCCACTATGATCTTCAGTGCCGTCTTCATTTAGATCACTTCCGACATAAGCTGAATGTGACCTGAACAGGTAGTCAAGAATACTTTTTTTTTCTTTATATATAGGCCGTGAGGGAACCGTAATTCAGTTTGATATTCTCTTAATGACACTCTTATCCAGTCAAAGCACATCATGTTTGAAAGTTCATAAGAGGTGATAGTACCATATAGGGTTGTCAATGACTCGAATTAGGGTGGTATTTGCAACTAATTTTGAAAAATATGTATTTGATTATAAGCTATTAAAAGTTCTTTTTTAGTGTTTAGAAATTCTATTTATGTTGTAATTAAGTTCTCTAAAATTAATTAATAATAATTCATAGCCTCATAAGCAACTTTCGGGTTATTGATTGCTTATGAGATAATGGGATAAAAGCAAAAATTGAAATTTCAAACACTTTTTTTGTTAGCTTACAAAGAATTATTAGGTGGTTTCCAAACACCAAGTAATTTTGGTTGTAATATGCTTTTCTCAATTTTCACTAATACATATATATGTGTGTGTGTGTGTGTACATATATATTTGAGAGCGGTGTTTTGTTGCACCATGATTCTTACTCTTATTAATATACTTTGTTTCAATTCTTAATTTAGATTCTTATGTTTACATAAAAGCTAAATAGGGAATCAATCTCTTTCAAGTTGTTTAGGATCCATTTTAAATGTTTTTCTAAAATCACTCCCTTCGTTTTAGTTCCTATTCTCGTTCCTGATTAATTTCGATTTTTCGTGCATCAATATTATTCAAATTTCTTAAATTAGAATAATTTGAAGATCGATTCTAATTTTTTTTCTTTATTCTTTTATTTCAGTGCCTGATTTGGATTTACACAAAAAAGATACATAGTGCATCCCATTAATTTTCAAGTGTAATTAAGTTTTTGTCTATCTATTAATTAGTGTTTTTTTTTTTGGGTGTTCTATTTTCTATATCCCATACGTATTTTCCATTGTGTTCGTTGAATTTTTTATGTTATTGATGTCAAAGAAAAGCTTCTATTTGCGTTGATTTTTCATTTTGTAGATTTTATTGATGGAACCTTCACTACAAAAAAATATAGCATAAGTAATAAAAAATTGAGTGACAATGTAAAAATTATCACTAATTTTATAGAAAAAAGTGGTAAAGAATTATGTTTTGCTACAAAAAATGATTTTAACAAACTAAATAGTGACAATAATATATTTATATTGTCACTATTGATAATTAGTGACACATGTATAGTAACTACCTAGGGATAATGAAAATCTTGTCATCAAATTGTAGTGACAATTTTTATTATTACTAGATTGTTACTATAAATGCATCACTAATTATTTATAGTAACAATTTACAATACTACTTTTTGTCACTAATAAATTAGGGTTAATAACACTTTTCGTCCTGTATGTTTGTCACTTTTCGATTTTGGTCCTGTAAGTTTTGAATTTTGAATTTTCATCCTATAACTTTCCAAAAATTCGCATTTTTGGTCCTGTGCCGCTGGAATCCTACGTGGCACGCCGGAAATCCCACGTGGCACGCCGGACATGTGTATTTTTCGATGGCCACGTGTTTTTTCCGGCGTGCCATGTGGGATTTCCGGCATGCCACGTAGGATTCCAGCGGCACAGGACCAAAAATGCGAATTTTTGGAAAGTTATAGGACGAAAATTCAAAATTCAAAACTTACAGGACCAAAACCGAAAATTGGCAAACATACAGGACGAAAAGTGTTATTTTCCCTAATAAATTATATAATGACAATACAAAAGTTATTGTCACCTAAAACATATAATTAGTGACAAGATGAAAGTTATTGTCACTTAATGTATATTATTGTGACAATATTTATATTGTCATATAATTTTTTGTCACTATTATTCTATTTCTTTGTAGTAATTTTTATAGTGGTTACTTTTTTCTCTTCAACCACGGTAAAATCTATTACCGACTTTTTCGTTTGTTAAAATTTTTAATCTTTCAAGTTTCAAGTTTTATTTTTCCCCTCACTATAGCGTTTCATTTATCTGTTCATTGGTTTGATTTTATTGTTAATATTTAAACTTCCTGTTCGTTAATGCGGTTTTGCGATTTTATAGGATGGGAGATTGCTGTTGATTTTAATATTTCTAAAATATATTTTCTACTTTATTATTTATGACTTGAATTAAACCAAAAGTCCTCTTATTAACTTATATATTAAAATTAATTTCAAATTTATAATTATTTTATAGATATCCTCTGATCTTTTAATTTTTAATTTTTAAATTGCACTATAATATTTCTATTTGATTTGACTGACATTTAATAAATTAGAAGATGTAGATTTTCTAGGCTTTTTGTACCTAATTTCTTATATTTTGACTATTCAACTCAGCAAATGATCACCATATTTTCCATCCAAAGTAATTTTAAAACTTAATGAGTCATTTAGTGCCAATATTTTTAAAAATAATTACAAATAAATTTAAAAATAATTATATTACATAAAAAGTAATTTCTATGAGTAAATCACATTCTATATCATTGCAAGATTAGTGATGGTTGCTTAGACAAGCTGTAAGTTTTTTATTTTGTAAATTTATATATATATATATATATATACACACACACATATATTAGAGAAAAATACATTAAGCCACCTGAACTATGGACGTTTTTGCACTTTGCAACCTAATAAAAAAAATGTTATACTTTGCCATCTCAACTTTGCAAAATTTTCACTTTGCAACTTTAGTATATTTTTCGGGGAATATCTCACCAGAATATTCACACAGTGGACTCGAGTCTGAATATTAAGATACCACCTGAATTTCGCGAAATTTTGCACAATACCACTTACCAATGGAATATATCCACCGAAAAATAGATTAGGTTGCAAAGTGAAAAATTTTGCAAAGTTGAGATGACAAAGTGTAACGTTTTTTTTATTATATTGCAAAGTGCAAAAACGTCCATAGTTTGGGTGACTTAATGTACTTTTCTCTATATTTTACTTATATTGTGTGAGTTTTTATATTTACTATATGTATAATCCAATTCAAAATCCTCCTATAGGATTTGTGGTTAGTGATATCATATTTGAAATCAATATCCAAATATAATCTTCCGAATCCGAATGTAAAATCTTGACTTGGTTGCTTCTTCAATTCGTTTAGTCCAACTAAAATTTCAAGCATTTCCTCCCCAAGCCATCATGTTTGAAAATAATAATAATAATAATAATAATAGTAATAATAATAATTGTTGTTGTTGTTTGATAAAATATCATGTTTGAAAGTTCAAATTCAAGAACTTCAAAGTTAATATAGTTTTGTGGTCTTTGTCGTACATTCCTTCAAACAGCAGACAAACGAAGCCACTAGTTTGTCCAATTGAGAACGTTAAGCCAATTCAATGCTCCCTTAAATGGTCTATTCGTCCAAGGTTACGGTCCCACATTGACTATAATAATATCCACCCAAGGCGCCGCCATCATGTTTGAATAACACACATTAGTTGTTTAAACAACCTATGCATGATTAAGATTGTTTTATTACCTTGTCACATTTCTATAAATAATAGTAATGAAAGCTAGCACTTATCACATCAATAGTACTAATAATTGTTATAGCAAATCAATCTCCCAAAACAATGGCATTGCTTAATGGAGTAGAGTTCTCCACACAAGA
>JACFYI010003733.1:1303264-1314616 GCA_014898755.1 Handroanthus guayacan
TCTATTTTTTTACCCGTCTCTCTCTCTCTCTCTCTCTTTGTTTTGGACCTGAAACTGTAGCCCCAAATTTATTTCTATAAATACCAAAGAAAGCTACTATATATCACACCATTAGTGCTGATAATAATTATAATAATTCCATTTCCCAAAAAATGGCATCGCTTAATGGAGTAGAGCACTGCAAGCAAGACCTTCTTGATGCTCAAGCTCACGTGTGGAACCATATTTTTGGGCTTTGTTAATTCCATGTCCCTCAAATGTGCAATTCAATTATGCATACCTGATATCATCCACAAACATAGAAAGCCAATAACACTTTCTTAGTTAGTCGATGCCCTCCAGATCAACAAAGCAAAATCTGACTTTGTTTATCGTCTAATGCCTATGCTAACCCATTCCAAGTTCTTCATCAAGGTCAAGATCTCTAATGATGATTATGATGATGATAACGAGAACAAGGGCTATTGGCTCACACCGGCTTCATGTTTCCTTCTGAGAGACGAGCCTATGAGCATGGCACCTCTTGCATTTGCCTTGGTCAATTTGATAATGATGGATCAATGGCATCACGTGAGCGAATGGTTTCAGAATGAGTCTCCCTGGCCGTTGGGTCACCAAACATGGGATGAGTTTTTGGGAGTATGCTAGTACTGAGCAAATGTTGAATCAATTATTAAAGAATGCAAACAAGTGTTCAAGGGGTTGAAATCAATGGTGGATGTTGGAGGTGGCACTGGAACAACGACCAAGGCTATTGCTGATGCCTTTCCTGGCATGAAATGTACGGTTCTCGACCTTCCCCATGTTGTTGATGGCTTGCAAGGGACTAAGAACCTGACCTATATTGGTGGAGATATGTTCAAGTTTACTTCTTCTACTGATGCAATTCGCCTAAAGGTTTGTGAACTTTGATCTTTATTTTACTTATTATGGTAAAGTTCTTTTTTATTACAAGGAAACAATTTATGACAACAAAATTTTGTCGGACATGAGTGCTTCTTTATCATTAATTACAAATGTAATAAATGTTGCTTTTATTTCATTGCAATAATAATTTTTATAAATTTGATAATGACAAAATTCTATAAACTTTTAAAAAATTTAGAAACAGAAGAATTTGTTTATACTGTCACTGTAGCAGATTTTATATACATATGCATAGTGATAATACTCAGTTAAAAAAGTATTGCTACAATATTTTATGGCTACATTTGTTTAGAAATTATACATGCATTGTTAATTATCTAAGTTGTGGATTACATACAATTTTTATCCATGCTAAATTTAGAAAAGTTTTTCTTATGTCAAAATAGTAAATTTTGATTTCTAGCATATAGCATTGATGATAATTTTAGTTTTATCGTTTAAAATTTTATTATTAATATGAATTGTCAAATTTGATCAAAGTGGGATGACTAAATAAATTATTGACTAGCTTCTAATCAAGTGGTAAAACTTAATGACATGCAGTGGATACTTCATGACTGCAATGACGAAGAGTGTGTTAAGTTATTGGAAAAATGCAAAGAATCAATAATTCCAAGCAAGGGCAAAGGCGGAAAGTTGATTATAGTTGAAATGGTTGTGGATGATAACAAACAAGACCACAAGGCCACTGAAACTCAGCTCTTCTTTGATATGTTGATGATGGATGATCATAATGGAAAAGAGGACTGAAGAAGAGTGGGCTAAGCTCTTTTACGCTGTTGGTTTTACAAGCTACAAGATCACTACTTCATTGGGTTTGAGACATGTGATTGAGGTTTTTCCATGATTCTGAAAACAAACCAATTTTACTTCTTAATTCTACTATTTGTTATGCCCTACGTTTCCGAATTTGTCTTTCTTATTTTTCTTTTGCATATGATCAAAGATGTAATTTCATTTCTTAAATTGAAACTTTTAATTTTGTAAGTTATCACATTTCTTAATTTTTATTTTAAAATGAAATAGAGCATGATTTGCAGCATTAATTATCCCTCAAGTCAACTTAAATTTCATGTAAAAGTTCAGAAAATTTTATGCTCCCTTAATAGGCTACTCTTCTAGGGTTTTTGGTCCCACATCTATTGCAATAATATCTACACAAGTCCCATTAGGTTTGAACAATTACACAATAGTTTTTTGAAGAACCTCATGATTAAGATTGTTTTATTATCTCGTCAAATTTCTATAAATAGCAATGAAAGCTAGCACTTATCACATGAATATTACCAAAAAATTATTATGGCAATTCAATCTCCCAAAACAATGGCATTGCTTAATGGAGTAGAATACTCCACACACGAGCTTCTTGATCCTCAAGCTCATGTCTGGAACCACATTTTTAATTTCATAAACTCTATGTCCTTAAAATGTATAGTTCAATATATATACCAGTATCATCCATAAACATGGAACACCAACAACACTTTCTCAATTTGTCGATGCTTTTCCCATCAACAAAGAAAAAGCCTACTTTGTTTATCATCTAACGCACATACTAGTCCATTCTAAACTCATCATTGAAGTCAAAATTTTTAATGGCAATAGCAAGCACAAGGTTATTGGCTCACGCCAGCTTCGAGTCTCCTTTCGAGAGATGAACCCATGAGTATGGCACCTGTTGCACCTGCTTGCACCTGCCAAGCTCGACCTGATATTGATAAATCCATGGCATCATGTAAGCACATGGTTTCAGAAAGACTACCTCTCGTGGTTGGTCACCAAACATGGAATGTGTATCTAGGAATACATTGGGATTGAACAAAAGTTTATTCAATTATTTGATGAGGGGATCGCTAGATCAAATGCACAATATCTCACTACTATAGCTATTAAGGAATGTAAACAATTGTTGAAAGGTGATTTTTGTTGAAATGGTTGTGGATGATGATAAAAAAAGATCCTGAGGCAGCTGAATCTCAACTCTTCTCTGATATACTAATGATGGTAGATTTGGTCGCAAAAGTGAGAATCGAGGAAAAGTGGGCTAAGCTTTTTTTCGACTGCTAGTTTCACAAGCTACAAAATTACCATTGGGATTGAGATCCGTGATTGGGGTCTTTCCGTAATTGTTAAATGGACCAATTACTTTGTTTGTACTTTCCAATTCTACCATTTGTAATACTCTTTGTTTCCAAATTTGTCTTTCTTATTTTTCTTTTAGATATTGATCTAGAATATATCCTTTCTTAAATTGAAACTATTAATTACCATTTTTACACAAATTACACCATGATTTGCAGCATTAATTATTTCTTAAATCAACTATTTGCTCCTACTAGATTAGTTAAGGTATGACTACCTCAAAACTTAAGTAGTACTTAAACTAAATAAATTCTCGCTTTATAAAGTATAACTGTACAAAATCATGGTTTCATAATTTTCTCATATTTAAGTGTTATCTCTTTAGTTTATTTCCTTCTATTTGGCTACACAAAACATTTGTTGGTTTTCTTCCTAACATTTTCAAGTTTTTCTTCTTTCTCATCCAAAATTTGAATGTTCAAGAGTAGTGCAAATGAGCCTATTCAATTAGATTGGTGAATAACATTCCTCCAATATGCAATTTTATTCTAATCAATTTAAACTTACATAAATATTATTTATTATATTTCATTTAGGTGAAGCCCTTAGATCACACGTCATCAAGGGACTTGCTTTTATAAAATGGTAACTATGAAATAAGTGTATATGATCTTAATTTTAAGGGCTTCAAGAATGTAAAATTTGATGAAAGAGGAAATCGATGAATTCATATGAATCTTCAATAGTGAATTATGATCCAATAACTAGAGGATGCCCCAGTTCATAACACTATTGTGCACTAGTGGATCCTCATAATAGCACTATATATCCTTATAGCATTTCCATCTAAATTACTTGGTTAAGTAATTGTTTATCTTAACCATAATTATTGAATTGGTTAATTAACTATGATTTATTTTCAATCTTGTGACATTGGCGGATATGCCTGAGATCCAAGCAGAAGCAATTTGGGATGATTTGATAGTCTGCATGATATCATGCAAACATATTGGATGCCAGTTCGATTTTTTGGAGATAGTTGGAGAATAGATCCTCCTTTACACAGAGAGAGAGAGAGAGAGAGAGAGAGAGAGAGAACAGTATGATTTAGTGCATGATCTTTTTTTCTTTTTTCTTTTTTTTTTAATTTTAGGAAAAACGGTATCAAATATTATTACTCAACAGAGTCAAAACATAAAGCACGTTCAATTACACACGAAGCTTCCTCAATCCTAGAATTAATAGCTTTTCTAGTAAGAACATGCATGAGCGATGAGCAAAATGAAAATCATGTGCAAATTCGAAATTAGCCTTGGCATTTTGGATTAAAGAGCCAATATCAGACCACAGAATGTCCTCCTGGCTCATGGCAGGAATAATAGAGCGGCAGTCTCCTTCAGTCACAAACTTTGGCCACCTAAAATTTGGTTAATATTTGCCCTTCCTCAAACATGCATGTGCTCGTGTTTTATCATAATAACTGCGACACATTCTATGTATGTTTAAATATTTAGTACTAATATTAAAGTATATATAATTACTTAGGCTTATTAGATAAAAATCATAATTAAATCAAATTATACAAATTTTGAATTTACTTATTTATTTTTTCTGTAAATTTTATTTTGTGTATGTATATGTAGTTATTTTAATTATTAACATTATTATTCAAAATTTTTACGGATTGAATTGCTTAATATTTCTAATAAGATCTTATCCATCTGATATTATAATCGAATAAAAATTTTAAAATTCAAAACAAAGTCTAATCGGATTCAAATCCGCTCCATTAACTGGCCTAGCTGTCATATTTTTCTATTTTTTGAAACAAACCAAACTGACATTATACACCACAGAGTTGTCGTCCCCCAGACACCATCATAATTCCTAATTAACCTTCAATTTATCGCCTAAGAGTTGGCTTACGTTGGAGCTATATCATAACTAATTCGATTGAGAATAATGAGGTTGATCTCACAATTAATTGGAGGGATAATTAACCTAATTACCATGGGTACTCCATTTTGAATGGAGTACCCGTACCGGGTGTGTACCGGGTCCGGGTACACCTCAGGTTCATGTGGGTACATACTCAATATTTTCAAAAATAAAAAATTGAAGTTGGGTATGGCTCGGGTACGTTTTGGGTACGGCTCGGGTACGTTTTGGGCGGATGAGATCATCTATTCTAAATGGTGTTTCATCTACTATTTCTTACCTCTGAATACGTGTTACGTGTATTAAATATTTCCTTATAAAAATATTTGGTAATAAATACAGTACACATGTCATAGATTCAAAGACATAGAATTGGAGATAAAACACCATTTGGAATAGGAGATTCAGTCCGTGTTTCAGGTACGGGAAATGCATTTTTTTTAATATAAAAATTTGTTTTTTTTTCTTTTTTTAAGAAAAAACACATATTTTAATTTTTAAGAGAAAAAAAAACGTATATTGGTTGAGAATATTTTTAGAAAAAAAATGCTAATATTCACATGTTTTATATCTTTAATATTATGTTATTAGTTGTATCTTGTCATATGTTATTTTATGAAATTTTAGTTTATACATATAATAAATTATAATATATATTGACGTACCGTATATTAGATTTTTAAAAAGCATCATACCCTGTACCCAGTACCGATACCGGTACCGTGCCTATATCCATGCAACATAGCTTAATTATCTTGACCTAGCTCATGATTTTGAGAATGCTGCGATAAGTTAATAAGACTGTGAAGAAGTTGTGTAGCACCCCGAACTAGAGCCTTCGCTCCTAGAACGGATTGCTACTAAAATGATATCATTGTATAAGAAAAAGAACAACCTTAACATAATGTTTAACAATACAATTTTCACAACACAACTTTCAAAAGTTACAACAAAAGTAGGTAAGCTATACTAGCTTTGAAAAGATCAAAGCAAATTTTGTTTAACTACGACAGTTTTCCCTTTTGTTTTATCCTGCAAAATATAATTTTGAAAACGTAAGTTCACAAAACTTAGTAAAATTTATGATTTAGAGGGGAGGTAGAGGAAACAAAGCTATGCAATAAGGATCCATGGCCGAACTAGTTATTTGGTAGATTTGTCATTCTTATAATTTCTATAAAATAACAATCCTTATTCCTCCACAATTCCACCACGGATGGCCGCCCGAGGGGCATAACAATGCTGATACGGTCGACCGCGTGTTAGAGCATCGGACTCTTGGTTTACCTAATCTCCAGGCAACTGCGAGACCGACAATCAATAGGAGAAATTAAGTAAGAGATCATTGACGGCCCGATACCGTCCAACTTCCCTTACCCAAGATCTTCGAGGCCCAATAATCAATATCATTCAAGTTTCATATCAACAGAATACGATCAATCGATAAGCAAAAATCACGGGATGAATTCATCAACTATTACCAAGGATTGCTAATAAGAGGTCACATAGAAGTTTTAAAAGGGATAAAATTTGAAAAATTTAGCTTTTGAAATGAACGATGTTTTCCAAATATGAAAATTTGAGATTTTTACAAAACATAATTTTTTTTTTTAAGTTGAAAAAATTCTTTTATTTGAAATATGTAAATATTTGAAATTCTTGAAATCAAATACAATTTCTAGGGTATCTAGACTAACTAGGGTTTATGTACAATGAACACAAAAAAAATAAAAATAAAAATAGAACCATGATTTCAAGAAACAAGAATCACGTAGGATGAATAAATCGATAGAATCGGGGAATTAATCAAAAATCGGTAAAGAGGAATCATAAATTTTACCTAATATCTTCTTTAAAGATTTTCTCTAAATTTTTCAAAATCTCTCCTTCTTCCTTCCTCCCCTGATTCTAAAGTTGGATTTATAAGAGATTTGGAAAAATTCTTGACTAGTTTCTGGTTTAAAAAGTAGAGTATGAAATATTTTTTGTGTGTGGTATGTGTGTGTTTATGTGTGATGTGAAAAATATGTAGGGTACTTGGCTATTTATAGTTGTAGTTCAATGGTTTATTTGTAAAGAAAAATTAATTTTAGGGGCCTAATTTAATTATAGGGAATGTGAGGTGTCCATATAGGTTTCAAGTGGCCAAGTAGGATATTCTCCACTTGTAAAAGGTGTGATATGAATAATAGATAAGGTGTCATGGAGGATGATGAATTGGAAACCTAGAGATTTGGATAAAGTGGCATGGGATCAAGTAGAATTTTGGATGACCAAATTGAATTTTTTCCAAGTGTATAAGATGTGACTTGAATTGTAAGATGTTTGCCAACTAATATATTGAGTTGTATAGTCTCAAAACATAGGGTTAAGTACGGAAATGTGGTCCAATGATAGTTTTTCAAAGTAAGGTACAAATGGATAAATAAGAAAATGCCATTTTTCCCATTATGTGTGAAAAATTAAGTTTTTGCCATGTGTAAGAGTGTGTTGGCCAAATTTTGGCCTCTAAAAAAAAAAAAGAAAAATTTTTAAATTTTCTTGAAGAATTTGTAAAGAAATTTAAGGTATAAAAATATTAAAAAATTTTGAAATTTAAGGAGAAATAAAAAATTTTATGTAATAAATTTTGTAGATGAGTATAACAATTTTAAAATGATAAGAAAACATTTTAAAAAATATATTATAAGATGAATGTTTTATAGTAAAAGATTTTTAAAGGGAAATAAAATTTTATTTATTTATTATTATTTTATTTTATTTTTTATTTTCTTATTATTATTATTATTATTTTTAAATTGAAGGAAATTTTACGGGTATTACAAGTTGAAGATGGCAGAGGAACTCCGGGATAAGGTTGAAATGGGAAATATTGTATTGAATAAGAAAATAAAAAACATGAAGATTTTGTTGACTTTGGAATGAATAATTGTAATTGTTTTTAAAGTATGGAGCCTATGTCTGTATTTGCCGTTAAATCTAAGTGGAAATGCCATGTATTCAACGGAAAAAAGATTACAAGCGTCACATAAGAAAAGAAAAATACACATCCCAAAATGGGTTGGGAAATAATCCCAAATTGGGCTAATTGACCAAATTGCAAGATTAAAAGGTTACGGGATGAATTTTTCTGGCCGACAAATTAATGTCCATTTTTATTAATAAAATCAAATTACAGAACCAATTTTTTGTAATTTTCCCTAATAAAATTAATATGAGTACCCTTTTCTTCCCCCCCAAATAATTTTATTCATTGCGGCATATTTAAATATCTTTTAGGTAAATTTGTTCGTTTAGATTGAGAAAACGGTGTCAAGTACAGCCAATTAATAAAGTTTTCTACTCTTTTTTTTCCCCCTCCTCCCTTTTCTTTTCTGAACTTGAAATTATAGCCCCAAACTTATTTCTATAAAATCATAAATACGAAAGAAAGCTACTATATATCACATGATTAGTGCTGATAATAATTATAACAATTCCATTTCCCAGCATTGCTTAATGGAATAAAGTACCGCAAGCAAGATCTTGTTGATGCTCAAGCTCACGTGTGGAACCATACTTTAAGCTTTGTAAATTCCATGTCCCTCAAATGTGCAATTCAATCACACAAACCAAATATCATTCGCAAATATGGAAAACCAATAACACTTTCTCAATTAGTAGGAAGAAGTTTGTTGAGGGATTACGGCCGGAGTTGAGAAAAGCTGTTGCCACAAACCAGCCTCAAAGCTACGACAATGCTGTCGAGGCAACAATGGAACTTGAAGTGGAGTTCCAAGAAATTCATAAAATAACTGATAAGAGGAAGGGCAAGTGGAATGGTAAATTTGATTCCGACAAAGGGAAGAAATGTCACTTCCATAAGAAGTCAAAAACTGGGAGTACGTCTGCTTCGGTAGACAAGGGGAAAGCCCTAACAGGACAAGAAAAAGTGAAGTGTAATCATTGTGGGGGCACAAATCACTTGGAGAGTGAATGCTGGAAGAAGTTGGGCAAGTGTTATGTGTGTGACAGTGATCAGCACACGCTCAAGGACTGCCCCAAGAGCCGAAAGAATGGAAACAAGTGGGCACAGAACCAGCAGCAAGATGCAAGTGGACGCCCCCAAATCAAAGCCAGAGCTTACACAATGACATGAGAGGAAAGTGCGGATCCTACCTAAGTGGTGGAAGGTAAGATCTCTATTCAAGAATTTATCTATAAAGCTCTATTTGATTCTGATGCCACACATTCTTTCATTTCACATGATTGCAATGAAAAATTGAATTTGCCTTCTGAAATTATGAGTATCACCTACGAAGTTCACACCCCTGTAGGAGAATGTTATAAAACTGAGATCAGATATCCACACTACCCTGTAGTCATAGAGAATCAAGACTTTAGTGCTGACTTAATCAAATTATCAATCCAAGATTACGATATAATTTTGGGAATGGATTAGTTATTTCAACATCGTGCTATTGTTGACTGCTATATTAAAACAGTCAAATTGGGTACTGGAGTCGGAGTTAGTATCCTAAATACAAATCAAAACGATGGTATGCCCATCGTTTCTACAGTAAAGGCTAGACGGATTATAAGAAAGGAAGGACAAGAATTTCTGGCCTATTTGATCAACAAACCTCAGGATAAAACTGAACTGAATGATATAAAGGTGGTTAATGAATTTCCTAAGGTGTTTCCAGAAAAACTAAATTCACTACCCCCGGATAGAAAAATTGAGTTTGTGATAGAAACAATTCTTGGGGTAGCGTCATTCTCAAAGACTCCCTACAGAATGGCACCATCAGAACTCAAGGAACTCAAAGAACAATTACAAAAATTGCTAGAGAAGAATTTTATAAGACCGAGCTCTTCACCGTGGAAAGCTCTAGTCTTATTCGTAAAGAAGAAAGATGGGTCACTTAAGATGTGTATCGATTACAGAGAATTGAACAAAGTGACCATCAAGAATAAGTACCCATTACCCTATATAGATGAGCTGTTTGATCATCTTCAAGGGTTAGCTGTCTATTTAAAGTTGGATTTAAGACAGGGGTACTATCAGTTGAAGATACGAGAAGCAGATATCTCCAAAACTGTATTTAATTCCTGTTATGGGCATTTTGAGTTTGTAGTCATGCCCTTTGGACTGACTAACGCTCCTGCAGCGTTTATGAACTTAATGCATCGGGTGTTTCGTCCATATCTTGATAAATTCATCGTGATCTTCATAGACGATATTCTGATTTATTCCAGAACTGAAGAGAAGCATGAAAAATATATGAGAATTGTTCTTCAAACGTTAAAGGAGCACAAGTTATACATCAAATTCAGCAAGTGTGAATTTTGACTGGAGAAAGTGACTTTTCTGAGACATATTATATATAAGAATGGACTTGAAGTGGACCCAGAAAAGATTGAAGCAGTTCAGAATTGGACAAGACCTGGAACGGTCACTGAGATAAGAAGCTTCTTAGGATTAGCTGGATATTATCAAAAATTTATCCAAAATTTTTCTAAGTTAGCTGGACCACTTACAAAACTGACCCAAAAGGACAAAAATTTCATATGGGATAAACAATGTGAGACAAGTTTCTTAGAACTGAAGAAGAGACTGACAACAACCCCAGTACTCGCACTGCTTGGTGGGTCAGAGGAATTTACTATCTATACAGATGTCTCAAAGGGAGGTTTGGGCTGTGTTCTGATGCAAAAGGGCAAAGTGATCGCTTAAGTGTCACGAAAATTGAAGAAACATGAGGTGAATTATCCCACTCATGATTTAGAATTAGCGGCGGTAGTGTTTGCCCTGGCCAAATGGCGCCATTATCTGTATAGAGCAAAAATAAAGGTGTTCACTGATCATAAGAGTTTAAAGTGCATTTTCAGTCAAAAGAATCTAAATTTAAGACAACGATGATGGATGAAATTCCTGAAAGATTATAATTTCACCATCAGTTATCACCCAAGAAAGGCGAACGTCGTAGCTGATGCCTTAAGTCGGAAGGAAAGATTATCAAACTTGAACATTTATCCTGAGATGTACTGTGAGATCCTGAAGGCTCACGAGAAGGACGAGTTGGTCTAGAAATTGAGGAATGAGTTGAAACCTGACTTTAGGATCGACACTGACGAAATATTACTGTTCAGAAACCAATTGATTGTTCCGGCACAGATAAAGGAAAGAGTGCTATCTGAGGCACATCAAGCCAAGTATTCTGTCCACCCCAGAGGAATCAAGATGTACAAGGACCTAAAACAGAAATTCTGGTGGGAAGGAATGAAGAGAGATATAGCGGAGTATATCCAGAAATGCCTAACTTGTCAACTCGTGAAGGCGGAATAACAAAGGTCATCTGGAAAATTACAACCACTCCTGATTTTAAGTTGGAAGTGGGAACAGATCACCATGAGTTTCGTGAC
>JACFYI010003734.1:0-10745 GCA_014898755.1 Handroanthus guayacan
CATACTCCATGCCATTATTACACTTTTGTGACTAAAGCGACATTGTCACATGCTGCAACTCTGGCATAATTTTCTCTTATGATAATGCATCCACAATTAACATGAATCCAAAAACAAGGTAAGAAGTAAAAGGATTTTATAATTTTTACTTAATTTTCACATTAACTTTCAAAATTAATCTACGAATTTCATGAAACTCATTCTTGTGATCCATAAAATTACCATCCTCCCATATTTTCATCCTATATAATTATGACTTCAAAAGTAAATTTCTTCAACTTTATTGACGACCGCAATGCTTAACTTTTCTGGATCATCGTTGATAATATTTAATTATTTACCACTTTTGTTCACATGACATAAGCAAATATTTAATTATTTACCACAAAAATAGCACTCAAAATATAAAAAATAAAAACATATTTAACATCTTTCCATATATCTATTATTTATTGGCTTATATATACATGTACAGTATGAGGGTCAAGGATAATTATTTTGATAATATATTTTCATATGTTACGTTTAAAATACTCTTTAATATTAATTTACCTTAATAATTATCAATAACATAATAAAAAAATCATTAACTATATTAATTATATTGAATAAAAAATTGTGTCTATATTTATATTAAATATATTTATTAATTTATATTAATTATTCTATGGACACGTTTTGAGTGTGACGCTAGTGTAACATAATTTTAGAGCTGAATTTTGATATTTGTTTTTAAAAAATAAAATAAAATAAAAATTATTATGAAAAAACAAAAAAATCTTAGCGATCCATTTTTGAGCCTAATGTCGGTTCGTTATTGTGGGATCCAATTATCAGAATCAGATCAGATCCGTACAAGTCCTTTCGTGCTGAGCCCCCAAATCCTTTCATTTTTCCCATAGAAGAGATCTGGAAGAAGCTTTAATGGTTGATGCCGCCGTATACCGCCGTGGAAACATTTGGTGGCGCAGCAATCCGACGTCGTCTGATGTGATTCCGGCTGAATTGGAATTGAGAGTTCGATTTTGAGGACTTCGAACGCTATTGGGAAAGTTTTTAATTCTGCGTCGTCGCATTGCAGTTTTCGACAATCAACTGATGTAATTCAAGTAAGGGTTTTTGGTTCTGATTCCTTTTGCTTTCACTATTTTCGTTCGTAAGATTTTGCCTGGAAATCATTTAGAGCTGATACTGGAGATTTTTGAACTAGCATAAGGTTCTGTAGTTAACAAGTCTGAAACCAAATTCGTTTTTCTTTGAACATATAGAAACATTGCCTTTGATTGTTAGCAGTAATCTCAAAACTGGCGTATTTACTTTTGTGTATATTTCAGGATTTTGCCTGCAAAGTTCGGTAGTATATAGGTTTGAGAAATTGTGGAGGGAGTAGGTATACATGTGATTGGTAATACTTGCCATCTTTTAGTTGTCCATGTAGTTGGTGATACTGAATATGTTTCGACAAGATCTAGAAGAAATGAAAGCTAAATTTGATTTTGAAAATTAATTTTCAGGGTTGTGGAAGGATTTTAATGTGGTTGACATCCTTTTCTGATTTCAAGATATACACATTTCAAATCTACTATTATCTTTGAAGTATCTTGCACTTGGTATCAAGATTATCTGGGGAAAACTTCAAAATTACCTCTGTGTCATCTGTGGAGTTTCATGAGCTTTTGAATGTTTATCTTTTTGGGTCAGTTTGAAGTAGCACCTAAATGGTATTTTTCGTTATAAAAGATTGTATCATTCTGTATGCTGAAATTTGACTACAACATTGTTACAGACTTTTCTCCTTCAGCCTTTCCTATGGACTCTGTAGTCCCTAATACAAAGCACTCAAGTAGTTGTTAACCTTTGTGGATGGCACATTGCATATCTATCGGCTTGTCCAGTATTTCTTTATAGTTTAAATTACAATTGCCACATAAATTATTGATGCTCAAAATCTGACAACTAATTTCCAGCCAGAGGCACAAGCATTGAGAAAATCCCAGATTCACTCAATCGCCGAATGGCACTGCTTCCATCGAAGGGAGTGGTGATTTCAGTGCCAACCCTCGTTCTCTCTGTCGCTGCTGCTGCTACCCTGTTATTCTTTTTTCTCTTCACCATCTCATCACCCTCTCCTCCTTGCTCTTGCCCTGGTCCCACGAAAGCCGACAGCAGCATAAGAACCAGAGAGCGCGTTTCGACTTCAGCTGAGGACATAGATTGGGTGAAGGGTTTGATTGAAGCCAATGGATTGCATATGCAGCCGAATGTTCTACGTAAAGGCATAAATCCCCGCACTCGTGAACAGCAGCTCCAAGATCTCCTCCGGTACAAAGGCATATCACATTACAAAGGAGAAGAAGCAAGCAACCACACTGCTCTTCCATGCCCAGGAGAACTCCTCGTAGAAGAACACCACAGCAATTATGGAGAGCCTTGGGCTGGAGGTCGAGACATATTCGAATTTCTTGCTGAGGCGGCCCACCTAACACCAAATTCAAAAGTTCTTGAAATTGGATGTGGCACACTTCGTGTTGGCCTACATTTCATCCGGTACTTAGATCCAGAGCATTATCATTGCTTAGAGAGAGATGAGCTTTCTCTAATGGCTGCACTTCGCTACGAGCTTCCATCACAAGGTTTATTGTCTAAACGCCCTTTGATTATAAGAGGCGAAGATATGGATTTCGGCAAGTTCGGACCTGATACCACATATGATTTGATATATTCCAGTGCTGTTTTCCTTCATATGCCTGACAAACTTGTTTGGACCGGTTTGGAACGGTTAGCGGGTCGACTCAAACCAACAGAAGGTCGCATTTTTGTGTCACATAATATCAAGTTCTGTTCTCGTTTGGGAGGTGACGAATGCACAAAAAGGCTGAACAGCCTGGGGCTCGAGTCTCGCGGGAAGCATATCCATGACAGTTTGCTTTTCAACCATTATGAAATATGGTTTGAGTTTAGGCGATTTAAGGCTTAAATTTTGTAAAGGATCAATACATGGATCTTTTGTTTGTAATTTGGAGGGAGAAACCAGGGATAGTTAACATTATAACTTGAACTTTAACTTCGTATCATCTAAAATCGGTCCCTATAGGGCGTTCCTTATTATTATTATTTCCAGTTTGGTTGGATTTTGGAGTAATTCCCTGATTGCTATTTCCATGACAAGTGTTGTGTTATTTCATGATTATGAGATAGTTTTTGATATGTTTGCTTTGTATGATAATTTTATATAATTTTATATAATCTATCTCACTCTGAAAAACTAGTACTTCTATGGATTGATAAATCATCCAAGGAATGGAGGTGGGATTATTTATTCTGAATTTCAAGTTGTACGATTGTGTTGGTGCATTTATTATGGGCCAGGGTGCTTATTGTAATATTAACTAAATTACCAAATTAAGATGACTAATGACAAATGGGCTTTGTCAAATCGTTTCCACTTAATCAAACTAGGCCTTAGCCCCTTTTTTGCTGGGTCAAAGTAGGTCTTAGTCTTTTACCATATTTTATGCAGTGATTGCTGATTTGCTGTATGCTACTGTATTCTTCACTAAGTAGTGTGGCTCTTTTGTTTCACTACCTTTTCTCATCATTTTATCTACGAATTGTGGATTATGACCCTCGTATGGTGGAACGGAACAATGTGCATGTGGAACGATCATTTGGAACTGGTAAATCAGTTGGAACACTGTGATGATCTGGTTTATTAGAATATTGTGATGATTGGATATGAAGCCGAATAAGAAAATAATAGAGAGGAAAAGAAAATAATAGAGAGGAAAACGATGGATGAGTTTGAAGAAGAAATTTGAGGAGAAGAACAAAGAAGAGGAAAATAAGCACTAATACACGTGATATGTCTCATGATTTTTTAAAATTTTTTGTAATACTTTAAATTGCAAATAATGCGAAACAACCAAAATTGTTCTGCCGATATTGGTATGAAAGTGGAACTATAGCCTTCGTTTTGACTCACATGACCATTCTTGTGAACCATGTTTATAACTAGAAGTTAATAATCTATCAATAAGATTTCAGTCAGTTCTTCAAAAGCATCGGAGTAGAATTTGGTGGCATGTATCCTCTTCTTTTGAGTGAACTTTTTTTTCCTTTTATAATAAATATTTGATTTTTTTCTTTTCTTTTTTTGATTGGTTTGAAAACGTTTGGTTTAAATTGACAGAAGAAGAGATGAAAACACTTGCTAAGTCTTTCATATAGAATTAACCTCGCCATGCTTTTGGATATGATCTTTCTTTTTCACTTTAATCAATAAAATACTAACAACAAAATAAAGTCATATGTCTTCATTCGATATCAACATTTATGTATAACGTACACTATGACAATAAAATACATAAAAATACAATATTGTAATACCAAAAATATCGTTATATCATGTAATTTCTCCAATGCTCTTAGCATCTGCGTTTTGCTTATTAACATGATCAGTTTTCTAGTCCAACTCAAATTGATCCATAACCTACATACAATCGCTAATTGGATTGTTTGGGTTGAATAGTCTACCTATAAATATTTGTATTATTACTTCGGGAAAATCGCAATTTTGATCCCATAACTTAGGTCATGTACACTTTTGGTCCCATTGATTTCAATTTTTCACTTTTGGTCCCGTAACTTTATTTTTTTCTCACATTTGGTCCTCCGCTACTGTTCCGTCAATTTTTAAACCATTCAAGCACTGTTACCGGTAGTTGCCGTTAATTTCTAAAATGTAAAAACTAACGGCAACAGTGCTTAAGGCGTTAAAAATTTGACGGAACAGTGGCGGAGGACCAAATATGAAAAAAAATGAAGTTATGGGACCAAAAGTGAAAAATTGAAATTAATGGGACCAAAAGTGTACAAGGCCTAAGTTATGGGACCAAAATTGCGATTTCCCCTATTACTTCTGTAGGTACACTATATCCATTGTATTAAAATCTCTTCCAACGTTTTTACCTCATAGTTTAAAATACTAATTTGAGCTGCAAAATGTTTTCTGTCGGGCAAACTCTTAACAATATTTAATCCTATCCATCATTTTTAGGTTTAAAATCTAACTATGTCAGCAATGAAGAAGTTATCAAGTACAAAATTGCAGCATTAACTACCTTTGAACCCTCGTTTCAAATACTAACTTGAGTTTTGGGAAGTTATCATTAATCAAAGTACGGCTATTCTAACACTATCTATGATTTTTAGGTTCTAAATTAAGTTAATCTGCACTATAATGTGAAACTCATGTCAATTTAAAAAAGAATACTTCCCACACTCAATGAAAATAAGAATAATAAACACACATAAAATGTTTAATTACTTATATAAATTAAAGGGATAATTACAAGATCTATTAATTTATTTTTTAATAAATATGTTCTATTAACTTCTTAAAGGAGGATTGAGCTGTCACCCATTTGCTAAAATTAAATCATATTATTTGGGGTAGAAAAGTCATGAAATCCATGAAAGACATTGGCCAACTAAAATCCTTTTTTTGTATTAAAAATTAACACCCTAAGTCACAAATATATGCCTTTGCTCCAACAGCCATGTGTTTTATAATCCAAAAATACAGCTCATATGAATGATAAATCTTAGACTTGGAACAATTTTCTTCTTTTTTCATTTTATTTTCTTTTTATTATTTGGACAATCTTTTATCCTACATCTATGTAACACGTAATTACTTGTTAATAAACCCAATGTTAGAAAAATATATAATATAATTTTCTTATTTCAAACGATGTAATTTCATTATTTTTTTTATGCACATTTTCCTTCCTAAATTACTTTAGATGATGCAAACATGTATATGTGTATAGTGAAGAAATTTTTAATCATATAAGAACTGTAATATATATATATATTGAAGGGATAATTACCTCGACACCCCTGAAATTTGACTTACAAAAATACCTCATGCCATTAGTTTAACTAGCGAAAATTTTAACGAAATATGTGCAACATTACAGTTAAATCCCTTAAAAATCTAATATATTGACTGAAATTATATGTAGACGTAGAATGTAGACTCCTAATTAATATGTCACTATGGAATGTTCTCGTAATTAAAGTTGATTGTTAATTGGACTATGTAATGGGATCATGATGTGATGACAAACTTTATTTTTTGGAAAAAGAAATTGAATTAAGATCTGTTTAAGCCAATTATGTTAAAAATTATGTTCTCAAGTAAAAGCGATTGCAAAGAATAATTAGTAAGGCAAAAAAGGGCAAAAGCAACATTAAAAAATTAAGAAATTTGCAATGTCAGCTTTTGTATATGTGGTGAAGAAAATTTGGAGTGAGGCGTATAAAGAAATAAAAAATATAATGTGACTTGGTTCTTTTATAATTTTTTTTAAAAATTATTTTATTATAATTAATATTGCTTAATTATTATAATATGACATAGTACATAAAAAATATAATTATATTTATAAACTTATAGAACTACATATAATATAAATTTATTACTATTATCATTATTGTTTTTAACAATAATCATATTATTTTTGTCAATAATTATTAGTAAAATTATACTATAAATAAATGGGTATATTGTATTTTATCCCCTGATGAAAGATGAGATAGGTTAAAAAATCCTCTTCGAAAAAATAATAGACACCACGCTAACCAAATTGTTAAAGGAAATGCATTTTAACCCCTCCTATAGGGTGGCAAAAAGCTTCATTTCGAAATACAAGAAACTTGGTACTTACTTTTTTTAATATGGAATTTTCTCTCTATTTCATTCTTCATGCTGGTAGAATACAATTTATAAAGGAATTTATTTATTTATTTATTTATTTATTTATTATTATTATTATTATTATTATTTAATGAAAGCTCACAACTCATGAGTCCACCTGCAAATTTTTAAGTACTTATGCTCAAAGCTTGGGTTAGGTCTCAATTGAGCAATATAAAAACAAAAACCTTGCTTGAAGATGGTTATTCATTTTAAATCCCCAACTTCTATATTTTGAAAATATAAAATTTCATCAATGTCCTGTCCTAATGATAAGGTGGAAGCCTTATGAATTCAATTCCCACCGGTGACGTATGAATAAACCCAATGTTAAAAAATTGTATGCATAATTTTCTTATTTCAAATGATGTGATTTCATTATTCTTCATTTTATGCACATTTTCCTCGCTAAATTACTTTAGATGATGCATACATCTGTCTATATATATATACATACATATATATATAGTGAAGCAATTCTTTGTGATATAAGAACTGTATATATATATATAAATTAAAGGGATAATTACCTCAACACTCCTGAGATTTGACGTAATTATAAAAAATACTCTGTGATTTGAAGTATTACAATAATACCTCATGTCATAAGCTTAACTAACGAAAAGTTTAACAAAATATGTGTAACATTATATGTAGTAAGGTCCCCTAAAGGTCTAATATATTGACTGAAACTACATGAAGATGCAAAATATAGACATGCAATTAATCTATCGATAAGGGATGTGATCGTAATTTTCACACACAGAGAGTTTCTATAACTAAGCCAAGATGTTGGGGAAGCTATACTTTATCCCTAGCTTATGTTATGCAGCTCAACTTTAACCAGTCAAAAGATTTAATCAACTTTGTCACGATTTAATAAAGAAATTATAAATTATGGATCATTGATTGTTAATTGGACTATGTAATGGTATCATGATGTGATGGAAAAATTTATTTTTTGAAAGAGAAATTGAATTAAGATATGTTTAAGCCAATCATATAACAAAATTATGTCGTCAAGTAAAAGCTATTGCAGAGGATGATTAGTAGGGCAAAAAAGGGCAAAAGCAACATTAAAAAATAAGAAATTTGCCACGTCTGCTTTTAAAGGAAATTTATTATAGGACTGAGACGTTTAAAGAAAATTTATTATAGTAAAAAATAAGAAAATTTGGAGTGAGACGTTTAAAGAAATTAAACTATAATGTGATTTTTTAAAACCTTTGTATAAGTTAGCTATCCCACATTATAGGACTGCATAAAATATAAATTTATTATTATTATCATTATTTTTTTTAATAATAATATCATCTTTATTTTTGTCACTAATTATTTGTAAAATTATATAGTATAAATAAACAGGTAAATCACATTTTATCCCCTAAAAGATGGAATAGGCACAAAATTTCTTTTAGAAAAACAATAGATATCGTGCTATCCTGCAATATTTTCAAAGAAAATACAGTTTAACACCCTCCATAAGGTGACAGTAAACTTTATTTTCAAAAATATAAAAAGATTTTGTACTTGTTTTTTCACAAAGAGTTCTCCTCAGTCTATTTCTTTCTTTACCAGTACAATATAATTTATAAATGAATTTCAATTTTTTAAATAAAAGCTCATGACTCACGAGCCCACCTGCAAATTTCTAAGTACTTATGCTTAAAGCTTGGGTTAAGTCTCAATTGAGCAATGTAAACACAAAAACTCTTGTTTGAAAATGCTTATTCATTTCAAATCCGCAACTTTTATAGTTTGAAAATATAAAATTTTGTCAAGTCTTGTCCTACTAATAAGGTACAGACATTATGAATTTAATTTCCACGAGCAACATGTGAACTTTTTTTATATGGTAATTTGGAGAATTTTTCTACAGCATGATAGCTTAGAGAACTTTTTTTATTCTAATTAATATGTTTAGTATTTAAATTTAGTCAAATATTGATATTGATATGTTGAATAAATATAATCATTTCTCTCAAAATAATAACATAAAATAACATTCAATAACATAATGAAAATCATGAATTAATGGCTTCTCTCCAACTAAAGAAATATATATATATATATATAAGGGTGTTCCCAAAAAGCCAATAATATATATATATATTTTTAAGAAAGAAAAACAAAGGGAAATTGAGAAAGGAAAAGTGGTAAAGGCTTGTTTGGACCAAATTAAATTTGACTTGATGCTCTAACTCCGCAGAGATAATCAACTTATAATAATATGGCTGAATGCATGATCAGATGTATCAGCATTCAACAGCTTCTGGAACTTTGAATTATAAGCACAACTTAACTTAATCACTTAAGTGATCTTCCTCCTCAAGTCTCCACTTAATTGTCCACCAAAACAAATTAAAACGACTGCTTATGCACAGCAGCTTATTTATATGGGTCATTTGCCCTTCATTACTCACATCCAAACAACAACATGCAAATAAGTTGTACATTCACCAACAAAAGTTGTCTCATACAACAAAAACTTCCTACACACAAAAACACAATTACAAAAATGGTGTCATGGTTTCGACTCTTGATGCTGTTTTCTTGTTTGCTTCCGGGTATGGTGGAATCCGGCACGATTCGTCGTTATAAGTTTAATGTAAGTATGGATTCGTTTGCTTCATATTCGTTAGCAATCCTTCGAATCAGGGTTATGTCTAGTTGATCTCAAGATTGGGTCTAAGTTGATTTGTCTCGTCTAGTCACTTAGGATCTAAAATCACGTAAAAGTGTTAGGTGATGTCGAGGGTTGTCTAATGAAAACTTTCTGATGCTCGAGTTTGGTGTAATTGATTTAACGTACTAACGTATTCGTATTTATTTGGTGTAATTGATTTGACATACTAACGTATGCGTATTTATTTGGAGAGATTGTCTTAATGCATGCATGATGTTATCAATATATTTTGTATGGGTAAGTCAAAGCTTAATCTTTTTTTAAGTGTATATTTCTTGAAAATAGTGAAAATAATATGCTCTTTTGGTTTAGATTACAAATTCTCTACAAGTTAACAACTTTATTTGGGAATTTGAATTTATTCCTTCTATATGAGAAAAGGACTTTTGTGTTTTTTTTTATTATAGTCTCATTATTTGATTTATTTAAGTTGTTGATTGAACTTACTTATTTGCCCTTGCTGCTAAAAATATGAGTAAATTATCAGGTGGTGATGAGGAACACAACAAGATTGTGCTCAAGCAAGCCAGTTGTGACTGTGAATGGGCTTTTTCCTGGGCCCAACATATATGCCAGGGAAGGCGACACCATGCTAATAAAAGTTGTCAACAATGTTAATTATAATATGTCAATCCACTGGTCAGTCACTTAACCCTAAGTTTTTATTTAATCATTTATCATACCTTTTTTAGGCTAAATTCTTTTCTTAGGCTATGTTTTTTTTTTTTTAATCTATTTTATACAAGGGCAATAAAAATGTTTAAGTTCCCTTTTTTCTTTTTTGTTTAACGCTGATACCATATTGGATGCTTAAATTCTAAAATATGTGACTATAAGAAAACACCCTCACTAATAGAAAATTTGTAATGGAAAATAGACCATATCTGTGACAGATTTATGACAAATTCCTAGCGGATTTAAAAAATGACTAAATATATATGAATAATGGCATCTGTGATGAACTTGTAGTTAATTTCATATATCAATATTGTAGTTTGTGATGAAAAATTTGATCATAAAAGTTAGTTCTGTAACAAACTTCAATTCTGTCATAGAATTAATAAATCACAAAGCATATACTAAAAAATTTGCAACATGAAACTTTTGTGATGGATTCTTAAATTTGTGTTGAATTTTTTTGTTAGTGAATGGCGGTTTTCTTGTAACATATGGAGGGGAAATTTTAAAATTATATATATATATATATATTTCTGCTTTACCATGTTTGGTCCAATGTTTCAAAAACTGGACTTGTCAACCAGCAACCACCGTGTCGAATTAATTTGGTTAACCTTAACT
>JACFYI010003734.1:28750-44065 GCA_014898755.1 Handroanthus guayacan
TTTTTTTTTTTTTCTTTTTGGACATTTACAACCTCATGAGAGCCCCATTATAATCACTTAAGGAATGCATCTTGTGAGACATTTATTACTAAGGCGATAACTTGAACCCATCCCAAGGCCTGTAAATGTGTAAAGTGTTAATCTATCCAAACGTACCCTAAAATATCTAAATAATGAAACCCTATATGTTGCACAACCCAATGCTACTCATTACCTATTAAGTCTATAGATTGGGCCAGACTACCAAGCCCATCAGGTCTATCCTTTGATACTTAACACTCATAGGTTTTACACTATTCAAGAGTCAAGACCCATTGCCATCACTCAATTAATGAAAGTTGCTATTATGATATATAAGTAATTCTTGAGCATGGGTAATATGTAGATATAAATCGCCTAGGCCCATTCTAATACTTTCAATGAGCATGGACATATTTGGGTCCAATACGAATTGAATGGGCCTAGATAAAAGCATTTTAAGTTTCTTATGGGCCTGGGCAGGATATTACTGTATCCATTGATCGGCCACGGGGAATATGGAAGTAAGAAGCGTTTCCATCACTGTACCATCCATTCAATTCTATTATTATGATATAATGGTAGCAACACAGGGATCATTATAAAACTCCAAGGTGCTTGCCTATGGATTTTGTTCCAATTTCTAGTTTCCTTTCCCTTTGACACGGTGCTCTCTCTCTTACCATATCTAATTGCTAATAATCAGAAAAGCAGCAGGCAGCAGCAGCAGCAGAAGCCTGACAACTTAATCATCAGCATGAGTACAGACTAAAGTGATAATGGTTTAACAGTGACATTAATTTGCCATGATTCATGCATATAGGCGTCGCATATAGAGTACTCAACGACTAACTGAAAAGCATTACAATGGGAATTCCCTGCTTCATTAAAGTGAAGAGGCTTCAAACCTGCTCTCAAGCGAAGCTAATCACCTCTTGATAACGTCGTTTTTGCTTGTCAAGCCAAAGCCAATTGGAAACAGAGGATCATACGAGACATCTTCAGCATGCATTGGGAGTTGCTCAACGTTTTTAAACCAGGTGATGGGAAGTTGTCCTTGGAAGTCATGATCCCCAAATATAACATCCACGATTCCATCACCCCCTTCACTACCAGGTAGCCATGCAGCAACTAGGGCGTCCATTTTCTCCAAAAGCGATGGTTCTAAAGCCAAAGGCCTCCCAGATATCAGGATTATTAATGTGGGGACTTCATCAGCAACTTTACTTATTAGTTCTGCTCCATTGAAATGAATTGTAAGTTCTGTGCTGTCACCGCCAAATTCCACATATGGACTTTCGCCCACGACAACAATGGCAAAAGAATAATCTTTGTCAGCAAAGGTACTTGGCGATGGAATTTGTTCATATATCACTTCTGTTTTGGCCCCGACGACTTCTTTAATAGCATCCAATATAGTAGTGCCTGGCATGAAGATAGTGATCATAAGTTACATTCCACATGGTTTCTGTTCCAACTTTTGAGTTATTTCCATAATCCTGAGGGAAATATTTTCTGAAAAAGTTTATAGAAGATTCCCTTAAGAAATGTGCAACAATAGACATGATGTGTGGATGAATGAGTTGCAATGTTCGACCAATTGAGTTGATAGGTTAGCTGACATTTCATTTTGAGAAAACATGGTTCAGTCGTCAATTGATATTACATGCTGCATATGTTCATGGGGAGGCTTCTTTGTGCTTCAACTTCACAAACACGGCTTGTAGTGTGCATGGAAACCAGCATGTGCATGCGCGCACACGCGCGCACAGAGACAGAGACTGAGAGAGCCATGCCAAGAGGAAATGAATTATTGCATTGCTGGGTAACTACGAGATTCTAAGCAACAATGATTCCACGATGACATGCTTGACTCGGAGAAGAAATGTACTGTAAGTCAATAAAAATAGCAAATAAGCAAAACGTTATCCATTATCAATTTATCGTGACTAACATATCGGCAAAGATTCATGAATTATGGTTGGTTCCATTTAGATCTTTATCGTGCATGATATTTGTTCTTTAGTCCTTTTCTTTTCTGAAGCTACATACCATGATTATAAGTCAGCTACATAGCAAGAAGGAAACTTACCAGTGGTTATTCTGCCGCCTTTCCCCTCCCAAGTTGCTGTCCACCCACCACATTGATACCCCAGATCATCAGCATGCCTTCCAACCACAAGAATTCTTTTAGCATTTCGGTCCAATGGGAGAAATGGTTTCCTTGGATCCTTCCCGTTCTTTAACAGGACCAAGGACTTGCGAACTGCTTCACGTGCTAATTTCTTATGTTGCTGACACAGGAATCAAACAGTATGAGTCTTTTCCAAAGTATTTCTCTCTTCTATTCTTGACAATGGACTTTTAACTTGACCATCGACAATAAGTTGGCAATAATTTGGACAAAGCTCAAGGGGCTAGTGAACTTTTAACAAAGGGCAAAATAGTCATTTTGTCAAAATATAACTGTTTCTCAATGGTCATCAGGGTCAAGAGAGGTTCATGTAATTTCAAATACGTAAGAGGGTGATTTATCTGCATTTAAACAAAACCTTACGAGGTTTAGCATGACATGTCACTTTGTAAATCATAACTTTTTTCATTAGTATATGACAGCAAAATTTACGTGCATGGACAAAGACTTATGAAAAGCTCACCTCGCATCTAACTGTACCCAACAAAGATCCATCGCTCAGGGGATGTTCAAAGAGGCCAGAGGCAAACTTTACTCTCAAAATTCTTTCAACTGCATCATCAATTCTTGTCATTGGTATTTGTCCTGACTCCACCAAATGCATCAAATCTTCTAGAAATAGTTGAAATCGAAAAGGCACCATCACCTGCTCAGATAGAAAAGAAACAAATTAATTTCTTTATGTGGAAGCTTGAAAATGTAAAAGAATTAACAAAAAATAGTGATCCTTCACCATATCAATTCCTGCACTGATTGCCGACAGAACACTCTGCCGGTAATTAGATCCATGAGGATCAGAAAGCCTGTCGAGGCCTTCGGAGTCCGAAATGATAAACCCCTGCCAAAAAAAATTAAAAAAAAAGAAAAATCACAGTATTCAGATTTCAGCATCTGCTGGAGTTCAGTCAATCTGGCAGCTTTTTAGCTTAATGCTTAAATCAAATACAAAAGCAAAATATCATGGAAATAAACAAGGACTTGTTGCATATGTTGCTAGTCAGAAGATCTGTCACTTTATCCCATTGCAACCTCTAAAAATCCCTGTTTATCACTTTTATTTCACTCTAAAATCCCAGAATCTGGCACTAGGAGCCTTCATTACCATTTTGTCCCTTAAGATCATCTTATTGACTCATTCAGTTGAGCATTTGTATTTAAGTGATACCGTTTGTTGTATCGTGATGAATCACCAGCTAGAGAAGAACAAGGCGCAATTTTGTGAATCAAAGAGAAATAAGATCAACTGGAATGCCCTTTGCAACCTGTATAAGCTTACCTTAAATCCAAGCTTATTTTTTAGTATCTCTGTAAGAAGAAAATGGCTATTGTGTAATTTTGTCCCATTCCAGTTGGAGTAGGATGCCATGATAGTACATACTCCCTGAGAAATACAGTCAAGGTAGGGTGCCATATGAATTTTCTCTAGTCCATCGTATGATAATATCGTATCTCCCTCATTTATACCGTTGCTGGTGCCACCATCTCCTACAAAATGCTTTGCACATGCAACAACATTTTCTCTGAAGTAAAATATTTTCATCAGTCGAGCAATGAGATAAAGGGAACATATTAACATGAAATGAGCTTCAAGGAAGAGACTGATAGAGATAAAGGAAATTTGAATGATTATATATAAAGTCGGATGAGGAGCATTTCAAAACGACCAACAATATCCCAAGTATTTTACATGCTCTGAGATTAGTATAAGTAGAACTATGGAGCATCGATGTTGTGATATCGGACAGCTTCTAAATATCTATAGCATCACCTTTTCTTGATCAAATTTGTTTCTCTACCTTGCTTGGATTTCTTATCAAACAGAGCCAGTATATGCTATAAAATATGATGTTTGAATCAATTGTCTAGAATAAGAAAACGTAAAAGTTAAAAGTCTTACAACATAAAAATTGTCTTTAACGGTGCATCAATTTAAGTGGTTTTTACCTTCCAGCGACAAATGGGTAGCCACTGGGGTGTCGTTGGGGTGGTTGTCCTTGCAAGCCCGTGACCATCGAGGCCATCATCTTAACAATCTGAGGGTCTTCACCAAAACTCTCGTAGCATCTGCCCCACCTTGGATCTCTGCAGACCTGTTAGCATCATCTTAATTAACAACCAGGGGCCAAAAACGACCAATACACAAGAACGAATGACATAAAACATAAACCATAACCAAAGAGAACAAGCACAATAAATAAGCACAAAGCATGGATTCACTAGCTACACATAAAAAAACAAAATTTTTGGCATCCAAGACTTGAACTATTCTAGGTAAAGTAGATATTTAACTTTTCTGCTACAGTAATATCTTAAGAGTCTTGTTTCAAGTCTTGATTTCCATTCAAATCAGAGTACTAGATTATGACAAAAATGGAATCAACTTTGAACATTTCCATACTCATTTGGATTTCTTATTTGATTGGTGAAGCACATTTTTTTCCTTTTGGGTTTCAGAAATAAGATATGACAGAATTCTTGCTATGTTAGTGACATTTATTTTTCTAATGGTATTCAGTAACATTTAACAAGTTCTTTCAAGTTAGTGCTTATTTTTAAGAAAGAAAGTAAAATGATTTTTATTGGTTTTCTATCCTTGTCACTCCTCTTTTAAATCCTAGATCCTAAATAAAGCAATAATATTCAAATGACAGAAATATAAACAGGCTCAATCACTACCTCAAGCTGAAGCTATGAAATATTTTACAAAATATTTTCTCTTCTTAGAAATATATTATCCATCACTTTAAAACAAAAAAGGAAGGGAAAAAACAAAAAAAAAAGAGAAAAAGAAAAAAGATACAACATAACATAAACTATATAGTTATCAACATATGCATGACATACTAGAATATACGCAAACTTACAGCAACACATGGAGCAAAATTATAGTGAATCCCGCTTGCTCTTACTTCAAGAGCCGTCGCAGATCCAATCCTCCGGATCAAGTCAGCATCTCTAAAAGTACTCAATTACGTTGCTCAAATCAAGTAGCAAGCATTCCAAAAAATCTATGGCATTTAAGCATTTGCGTAATTCAATTAAAATGGACCTGGTGGCTCCAAGACCTATGTTGTGAGGGAAAATGGTAGCTCCATACACATTGTTATTACCATGAACAGCATCAGTCCCATACAGCAAAGGAATTCCAAGCCGAGACTCCAGTGCAGCCTTCTGGAAATTATCCACCATGGCCGCCCAATCGGAAGACTTTGCATTCTCGAAAGGCCCACTTCCACCAACACTCAGTATGCTACCTGCATTAGTCAAGAAGTAAAATGCCATCAACATCGAATGACTGTGCGTATGAAATTCGACTTGTTTCATGTAATTAGACTTTTGAACTTGAAATGCCAAAAATAATTGAAATTTGAATAATCTCAAATTCCAACTCCAAGGCTTCGATTCCTTAAAACAAAGTAGCAGAGACAATAAATGAGACCATGCAAGTGATACGAGTCGGCTTGTTAGGAAGACAAGTTTGCCCCTAAGGGTCAGCTTCGATTCCAAAGACTCCAGGACCGCATCTTTTTGTGTGGATTGTGTTGAAACCAGAACTAACCTGACCACACGACCTGGTAAAAGTTCGAACTCAACCATCCAATGAAGAGGTGAAGATACATGGACTAAATAGATGAGTCCAACTAGACCGGATACTGTTGGCCACAACAGCCCCACGCTTCAAATACCAAAAACCGAAATGAGCCAGAGGTATCCATTTGATAAATTTTAACCTAAAGTTATTCGACTTACTATATGTTTGTCCAACCTGCACTTGCTTATCGAGCACCCTTACTAACTTAAGCATCAAGAATCGGATGGTTTTTAGGCCAACACGACATAACCATTTACTTTGATTTCAAGTCACAACATACTTTGCAGCTCAACGATCTGAGTGCTTGTTCTTTCACTCATAAATAGACCCATTCAGACAGACCTTCTCGACGAATCCGAATCAGCATGCATTATGGTATTAAGTTGTCTTGACTTATTTTACCAAGTGGGCAAAATTAAAATATTAAATATGTTACAAAAAATTAAGATAACAAACTAGAAAACAGTATTCATCATATATTCATGAACTCATCCAAGCTAAAACTGAATAAGAAAATGAAAAAGCACATAAATAAAATCCAAAGCAAAGTGCAAAGCAAATCCAAGGTAATCAGCATTCCAAGTTAGTTAAACAAAACTTCCGGCCAATATACCAAAATTTGTACTAGTATTATTTTAGACTGACCTATACAGAGGTCTTTAATGGCGGAAGAGGTGGCGACACTTCTTTCAATCTGGGTCATTTGGCCGATTTTCTCTTGAAGGGTCATTCGGGAAAGGAGGTCCTTGAGTCTAGCTTCGATTGGGGCATGTGGGTCTTTGTAGATGCAGTTCATGGCTTTAGATTTGCCCTTGAAATTCAGCTAAAATCGGTAGCAAAGAAAAAGGAGTTACGGACATGGAGGACGACGGAAGATGGATGGAATTGGTTTTTACCCGATGGTGTGATGATTGAGGAACACTGAGTTCTGATCTTAAATCGTGAAGATGGATTGATTGAACTCGTTTAAGACCTTACCCAGTTAACTCAAAATCAGCAATCGTGCAAATTATGAATAAAATTGAATTGCAAATTATAGTATGTGAAATTATCAAAAGCATAATTTGGTCAATGACCTTCAAGGTTTGGCTTAAATACAGAAACTTCTTTTGTGATTTGGTGAAATTATAATAATACTCCCATCATTAGTTCAACTAACAAAAAATTTGATAGAGCATGTGTTTACAATAAGAGGAATTACTTGTAATTTTGTGATAAATATATTAGATTTTCAAGAGGTGTGATTTTTAATATACACAAGTTTGTTAAGCTTTCTTTATGGTAAACTCATGATGCGGTGTTAATGATAATTATTCAAATTTTAGTAAGTGTTATAGTAATAATGTCAAACCTCAGAAGATATTGAAAAAATTGCCTTGTTATCTAAGGTTCAATGAATTATTACATAATCTCAATATGGTGAACGTTATTTGAATCTCACTATTAAAACATCATGATTTTCATAATTTTTTTGACAAAAACAATAGCTTTTAATTCAATATATCATCAATACATCTAAATAAATATCTCAATTCATTCAAAGATCATATATATCAACAAGCACAACAAAAATCTTCTAAGTTATTATACAGTAGAATCAAAGTTATATGGTAGAAGAAAACTCACATGACAGGTGGGAATCAAACTCATAATCTCATGATTATGAGATCTCCATCTTACCCAAGAACAAGTGGTCATTAGTATCATAATTTTCATAATTGATATTTCCACAGTAGATAGATGTAAAATTACTTAAATTCATATACATATAAATTTCTTCAAAACTACTTATTGCTTGCGCCATTATTTTTGGGATTATTACCCAAAATTCCTTGAGTTTTGGCATGATTACCAAAATACTCCTTCAAGTATGGATAATTACCATTACACTTCTTACTGTTAATTTAGCTAACGGATAACTACATTACACCTCCTATAAATCTTTATATATTACAAGTAGACTCCCTATACAAAAAAATGTAATTGTAATTATACATATGTTCAAGGGATGCAATTGTAATATGCATCATGTTGAATTAATAGTAGAAGTTGTAATGATAATTATTCAAACTCAGTGGGTATTTTGGTAATTTTGTTAAATCTGAGAAGGTGTAGAGGTAATTTTTGCTTATTTTTATTGTGTCTACCAAATATGTTCCTCCAGCCATCTACATAGAAGCAAAATGGTTAATAGCTAAAAACCACTAAATCATATCATCAAATCATGTTAAGAACTATTTCCCAAATCAATACATATCAAATACAATAAATAATAAATAAATATTTAAATTTACTATTTAGTAGAAAAATAGTCTCAACAACCCCAAAAAGAATGTAACAGAAACAAAATGTAATTAAAATTAGATTATTTATTGAAATAAAAATTTCAAAATATCATTGGTAACTATTGCATACATATAAAGTGGGAAAATAAGAGAATTATTGTGAAGATGTCCTTAAATGAAGGATCAAATAAAGCTATCAACCGAACAAAGATTACTATATTTTGGCCACATTTTTAGGTGAAAAAAAAAAGAAAGGAGATCCACTCATTATGCTTTTTCATTATTCAAAAAATATACATTAATTTGGTTTATGTTTTTGTAAATTCTATCATATCTGAATTTAGAATGAGCTTCTCACCTTTGAGAGATGAAGAAATAATTTCTTGATAAAAGAAAGATGGCTGTTAATGCATATGATCTTCAAATTTTCCTATGGAAAGTACTGAAGTTATCGTCAGAAATTTGCATTACATTTTCAACAAGACATCCGTTTTTCACATGTTCCTTGCTATCTTTATTCCTCCTATATATGTTATTTCCGTTAATATTTTGGATTTTGATTTATTCTTTTCCTGTCATCGTTTGTACTTGGATCGTCCTGAGCATCTCTTTCACCCTTCGAGATGGCAAAAAGTACGAGGAGGAACAAAATGATCGAAAATATGGTAGGAAAGCAACGTATGAGTTTATGATTGATGAGAACAAAAAGTCTTTCGCACGGGTTCATTCGGTTAGAAGAAGACGAGCCAAAGATATTTGGCGGGAGAATAACACGAAAAACAAAGTGGAAGAGAAAAATGCAGTTTGCTCAACCAACTTGAACCATGATGTGGTGGATAAAAATGCGTTATCAGAAGAAAGCCCGAAAGAAATTCGAGAAGTGGAAGTAGATCAAAATTCTCAAGTTAACATGGCCAAAGGGAATTCCTCCCCTGTTTATCGTATCGGAATTTTGAAGGGCTTGAAAGATGATGAAGAGAATAAAGATGATGACGATGAGCAAAAGAATGTGATGGATATTGGGATCTCAGAAGTCGAAAGGAACAAGAGGTTGGAGAGTTTGATTGCAAGACGAAGATCAAGAAAATTGTTGAGCTTACAAGTTCGAAGGACGCTAATGAACATCGATAGAAATGATCAAACAACGCAAATTCCTTCGCTTATTATACCAAAAATACACAGTGGTGCACCTGGTCCATTTTCGCCTGGACCAGGTTCAGCCCCTTCAGTTTTGGTACCAATGAGGAATCCATTTGATCTTCCTTATGATCCACAAGAGGAAAAACCTGATCTCACAGGAGATAGTTTTGAACAGGAGTTTTTGCCTGTTAATAACACTAGGGATATGATGTTTTGCAGGCACGAGAGCTTTAGTTTAGGCATTTTTTCACCTGGGGAATTCAATTACAATCGGGAAGAAACATCGTTCATCCATGCACAACGAACTTCTTTCCAAGAAAATCAATTTTGCAAGTTAGAAAATGAATCCGGTAAGCAAATATTTCATTGCGTTGTCAAGTTTTTATGCTATCAAGGGAAGGATGCTCTGCAATTGAACTATATATGGGCATTTTTATACTTAGTGAACTTTTTTAATTTTTTTTATTTATTTTTTGTTACACTTTGCCATTTAAACTACACTATTTTTTATATTTTTGCATCATTAAACATCTCTTGTCGAATATTGTGCCGTGATTTTTCCACGTGCCGCATACGTTTCTAATTTTAAGGGTATTTTCGTCCATTTGTAGATAAATTTACGTATTTCATCATTAAACACTTTTCTTGATATTCAAAATCAAATAAATTATTAGCAAACCATTTCTTGACTCATTTCCCTGAATTTTCCCCTAATAAAATGACAAATTCTTGAAGTTATACATGAATGGACAAAATAAACTTAAAATTAGTCATGTGTCCAGCACATGAAATAATCACGATAGCATATTTCTCCAAAAATATTCAAAGATGATAAGATGCAATTAAAAAGATCATATATTTTATATAAAAAGTATAACCAAAAAAAAAAAAAATTCGGCAATCAATATGCAAAAACGCCCATAGTTAAGATGGTAAAATAATATTTTCCTCTATAGTTCTTCCTAACAAATTCTTGTTTACATATAGAGCAAGAATCGCTTCAAGTGCTTGAAGAAAAGCCAATTAGTGAGGCCTCTGATGATCAAATTAAAGAAATCATTGAAGTATACAAGGATGATATTCCAAATCATAATGAAGAATACATTGATGAAGTCCAAACAAGACATATTCAAGAACAAGATTTTACCTGTAGTTCAAGCTCACTATCATCATCAGAAGAGGATGAACCAGTTTACAAAATAGATAAAGAAGCAATACTTAAATCTCTTTCTTCTATGGCTCGACGAAACAATGTCGAAGAAACAGAGAACAATGATCAAGAAGGGGATGACCAATTGGATTACACCACATATCATGTTGAGAATAGTATTAGACTAAAGGAACAATTTTACAATGCTGGGAAAACTATGAGACGTCACGCTCCTTCCTATTCTATCGCTTCCGATTTACAAGTGGAGGTATCAGAAGTTAGTTCTCCTCCCACAACAATCGATGAAAACTTCTCATACCAAGATGATAATATGTCAACGTATGATGAATTAGACATGGAAAAGAAGATCAGTTGGGATAATGAAGGCTTGTGGGCCAAGTCATCTCACTTATTGGAAGTTGATGAAAATGAGTCATCAACGCAGGTGACAGAGGTTACTGAACAAGATATAATCAAAGTTGGATTTTCAAGAATCAAAGAATCTATAGATACAACTACATCGAACCCCATGGAAGAATCCTCAAATGAAATAAATTGTGCTCAATTGCATTTACAGTTACCTTCAGAAGTTGAGTTTTGTGATAATGGTCGAGGCCGTGCCACCAATTTGGATGAGAAGATTTATCAAACACTCCAAAGATCAATTAGTTCAAAGGAAAAATCACATGGAAATGATTCTGGAAAGCCAATGGTAAGTCATGTATTGAATTGATCACAAGGGAAAAAATACTTTGTCATTAGAAATAATGAGGATTTTTACACGTTCACCACTAAACTTTTTTTTTCTTTTTTTCTTCTTTTTTTTTTTTTGTTATACCTTGCCATCTAAACTACAATTTTACAGATTACTATATATCTTTGAACATTTTCAATGTAGTCTTCAATCGTGATTCTTCGATGTGTTGAGCAAGTGACTAATTTCGAGGTTACACTTGTGTTTTCACAAATAGCTTTGGTGTTTTTGTCATTTAATGAGAATAAAGGTAGGCAATGAGATGGGAAACACTCTGGTGAAAAAAAAATATTAAATGACAAAAATACTCAAAGTTATCTGTGAGTGCACAAGAATACCTTTAAGAAGTTATGGAATGCCCAACACATGGAAGAATCATGATGGAATGTTATGCTGGAGAGGTGCAAAGTAAAGTGTAAAAACTTATGTAATTTAGATGGCAAAATGTAACAAAAAAAAAAAATCCAGTTAGCAATGTTTAGAAAAACAAATAGTTCGGAAAATAGAGCATTTCCCCCCTTTTTTGAATTATATATTCCAAATATAAATGCCCTATATCTTGAACTATTTACTTCAAATACTATAACTCACGTAGAATATGTGTATAAATGGATAAAAAATCTTACAGGACAACAACATAAACCAAATCGAACCGTCTGCAAGAATTGAGCCAAAAAATGATGAGCAAATATTAGGACAACATAATAAATCAAAGGAATGCAATGAAATGGAACAATTGTCGACAAAAAGTATAAAGTCCTTTGAAGATCTCGAAGAATTGGTTGAGAACCATGTGAATACCGAATCAATCCAACATATTGAAGGTGAACCAAGTTCTACAGAAGTAAATATGAATCAAGCTACCTTTGGTCACCATGATCCTCAAGGATCATCTTTGACGCAAGACGAGGATGCTGAACAATTTCCTCTTGTTCAAAATTCCTCACTATTATCACCAAAATCTGTACTTCTACCAACTTTTTCATTGGACCAAGGTTTTGCGTCAAGTTCTAATCATGATGTTGATGAGGATGTCCAGCAACTTAGCACACATACTACAGAAGTTTCGAGCGCAATTGCAATGATGGAGCCAACAGCTCTCCCTGGCTATAATGGACACGTAGAATTATTACAGGTTCGTGAAATTTGTTTAAGAAAAATACATGAAAAGTTGAGTACATGGATCATTAGCATATATAATTGATTGATATAAGTTGAGGGAGAAAAATAATTTTGCCTCTGAACTATGGATGTTTTTATGTTTTGTTATTCTACTTCCAAACTAAACGAACTTTAACTTTATCATCTTTGAACGTTTTCAGTGAAATATTCCATCGATATTCTTTTGAGTTAGATATGTGACTAATTTTAAGGATGATTTTGTCTACTTATAGAAAACTTTATATATATACATATATATATATTCAGCATTTAACAAGGAAAATGAGACAAGAAATCATTTGCTGATATAATACTTTTAATATGAGAGAAATTGTTAAGCAACAAAAGTACCGAAAGTTATATATGAGTGGACAAAAGTATTCTTAAAACTAGACATGTGTCTGATACACAGAAGAATCATATGAAATATTTTGCCCAGAAACTTTCAAACATGGATGGTGCAACGTAAAAAATTTAGTAACTTAGATGGCACAATATAACAAAAAGAGAAGTCTATCACACTTAAAACATTTGATTCAAATACTCCTTAGTATGTGCATGCAAAGAAAATGATGTCTTTCTAAAGAATTATCTATTTCCATGAAAAAGAATATGAATATGATAAGCACATGTAATGGCTTATATTCATTCTACCTACATTGTTAGGAATCAGCTGAACCTTTAAAGATGCTTTCTGTGAAAGTTGGCGATATTGAATCTGTTAATCAGAAAATTCATGAAAATGGCATAGAACCAAAAGAAGGCCCTAGTGATAGCTCACAAAGACAGGGTACTCATGAAGCACCATCAGATCACATTGGCAACTCAAATTCATTGTTAGACATTGACAAGGTACGTTTATTTTCACCACTTCTCAAATTTGTCATTACCAAGTATTTGCTGAAAATGTATATTTTTATGTTGAATCAATACTCAAGTAGCTGCTTCAACCTAGTAGTTCTTTGATAGAGTTGACTGGATTAGGCCTACAATTTTGTAAACACTATTAAGATTATCTTTTTACTAATTAGTAAGGCATTTTGTAACAATAATGTAATCTAGACGAGATCCAAAAATTAACCATTTATATTATTTGATTGGTTTCACTAATTTTTATGATTTGGATACTTGCCATTTTATTTTTGCTTTTTATAATTGATCCATGCTATAACCATTTTGCCTTTATTGTTTGACTTCCAAATTAGTACATGATTAATTATATTTATTGAAGAGGAGATTGAAGTGATATATAATTAGGATTTTAGAAGAGAGGGCTCACTTATTGTAGGCCGTAGTTGTACAAATAACAATTTAAACTCCGATGATGTAGTCCACTTACATTTATCATGACTATCAAAGGTCCTCTTAGTATGTAAATGGATTATGTACTTCAGTTTTTATTTGTTTCAACTGTAAAATCTTTTTCACAGTCTTAAGTATACATTTATTAACAAATATAATAATTTTCAACGTCCTTTTTTTGGATGCAATGATAAGCAGGAATTATCCAGGAACCATCCGAAGATTATCGAAGAAACAACAAATAATATTCATCACAATAAATCAAGAAGTGAAGAGGGAAAAATAGATGAATCTCAACATTTTTGTACAGATGAAAGTCCTATTGTCCTCTCAAGACTAGTTGAAGATTTTGACAACTCCAAATTGTGTAAGACAACAAGTTCACATGAATCAAAGGCAATCCCTGAGGATAAATTAGAAACTATTAACACTTTTGATGGTGAAACCAAGTAGCCAATGAGATGCACCAAAGCACAAAAATTACTTGTGGAAACATTGTATTGCATGAGAGGTATGGGATGTTTCTTCCTCACTTAGAGCAAATGACACTTTACTACCTTAAACTCATTAATTTTCGCGCATTTTCCTTGTAAATAACTTAGATAACACTTCACTCCCTCAACTTAAAGTCATCAAAGCACTTTACCCCTCATTTTCAGACAAAATATGCAATCAGATGACTATTATATGACTTTTATGAGCCTCATTAAAGAATAATATCATTATATCTTCCTTTTTACAGTACTCAAAAATTTATTTTTCAAGATGTATTTTTCAAATGGATAGAGAAAAAATGATGAGAACATGCAGTGTGTAAAGTCACATGCTAATTCTTTGACTGCATATTTTATTTTTGTTTTCGAACTTTCAAAGTAATGACACAATCAACGCATTGGACAAATTTGTGAATTTTAATTGTTGAGGTGTATTACTCACATTATCAACATTTGGTGATATCATGCAGGATCGCTAAATTCATCAAAGCAACTCATTGGAAAAGGCAAAGGCAACATAAATGATCATTACACCAAGTTTAACAAAGCCAGATAAATAAAAGAATGATGGGATCAATGACTCATCATCTAGGGAAAGCTTAAAGGGTGATTTTTCAATTTGGAAGGAAATTGTAACATATTTCTTAGGTCTAGGAAAGCTAGTTTAACTTAGCCTAGATAGGCAAATAAAGATATATATATATATATATATGAGCTTGTGAATATCTTTATGAGAATTCGATTATTGTAATGTATCATAATCTAGGAAACATCATGAGATATAGCTTATGTCTTTGGGTTAGTGATATCTTGCATACATTAATACTAAGAAGTGTTTCAAACTTTGGTATTTAAAAATGAATTTGTAAAAAGGAAGAATTCTTCTTGTATTTGTCTTTCAGATGATTAAATTCTTATTTGAGCTAACTGCCTTAAGTTAATTGTGCAACAAGTGGGATATTTTTGTTAACTTTTAGATGTTGGTAAAAATATTTTGCCATAAATCTTACTACTTTTTATTGAGTTTTTGGAATATTTTTTAGGATAATGAATATGTATTTGACAAGCTTCTGTAAAAGAAGAAATACAAGTGTTTAAAAACAAAATTATTTTTGAAGCCATGGCTTTGTGAAGTCTAATACATGCGGCATGGCTTAAGGTTTACACGAGCAAAGATGAGCCATTCCTTAAACTCTTGAATTTATTTAACGGAAAATGTTTCAGA
>JACFYI010003734.1:44165-81386 GCA_014898755.1 Handroanthus guayacan
GGACGCCTACCACATTTGTTAGTGTTCCATATAGTGAGTTTTTGAGTAGAATTAATAGTAATCAAGTGCAGAAGGTCGAGGTTGATGGGGTACACATTATGTTTAAGCTGAAGACGGAAGCTGCGGGTGTGGAGAATGTTGGTGAGGCCAGCAGTAAGTTTCAGGACTCGGATTCTTTGTTGAGAAGTGTGACTCCTACGAAACGGGTAGTCTACACAACAACAAGGCCCATTGACATCAAGACACCTTATGAAAAAATGTTGGAGAATGATGTGGAGTTCGGGTCACCGGATAAGAGGTCTGGAGGATTCTTGAATTCTGCATTGGTGAGTTGTTAGTAGTTTTTATTCTTTTTCAATATCTTCCTGTGCAGTTTGCTTGTGGGCGTGTGGAAGCACTAATATTGGTTGGTTAACTGTGACGTAATATTGATCATCTAGGACTATATAGTTGCATGCTTATGTGAAACATTATACTGTTAAGCGTTCTTGTCTATGAAATTCAGTGCTTTTGCATTAATATGGAACTATTATAAAGATATTTATGATGGATTCTTTGGGTATATTTTCACGATAGAAATTTTGGACTATATATTTTTGTTTAGTTTAGAAAAACTTGTTGGCGGCTTTGTTCTTATTATAATCACTTTTAGTTGTAAAGGGTCCATTCCTCACAAAGGCTGTGTCTTGGGGCTCAATTGCACTGTCCAGGGAAAATGTGCTCCCTGAACTTCATATGATGAAAACAAACAAAAGCTTGATCTTGTTGGTGACACGAGGATTGAATTCCCTGCTATATCTCTTTCGTTTAGCTTTAGTTCACTGCTGATATTATAGATAACCATACATATGTGTATGCATGTATCTATATGCAAATATATATGCGCATCAGTGTGTGTGTGTGAGCGTGCACACACGTACAACAGGCCAGGGGATCTCCTATCGATGACGTCAGCTGCCTCTACCCACTTCTAGTATTATGTTTGTCTTAGGTGATGGTTGCACAGATCCGGACATCCCACTTGCGATATCTGACTCCATTATTTTTAATGTTCATCAGATAGCTTTATTCTATGTAGCAGTGCTAGCAGGTCTTCTTCATCGATTCCCTGTAAGCTTTTCTCAGGTATGAACCATATCTTCTTTATATTTTGTTTCTGAAAGAAAATGTAATGGACGTCGTTTGAGAGTTGCCTGTAAAAGTACAGCATACACCAGGGCAGATTAGAAACCGCAAGTCTGGGAATTCTGGGGGAGCTAAAGTTTCTGAACAGGGGGAAAGCGTTACATTTGCTGATGTTGCTGGTGTTGATGAGGCCAAAGAGGAGCTGGAAGAGATTGTGGTATGTTAGACCTCCCCCAAAATTTTGGTATTGTTACTCAAAAACTATAAAAAGTCAATGTTACTTTTACCATTGGCGTGCATTCTTATAATGAGGAGTTATATGTTTCTTTGTTCGATATTCTGCCTTGTGCCACCCAGGAATTTCTTAGGAATCCAGACAGGTATATAAGACTTGGTGCACGCCCTCCGAGAGGTGTTCTCTTGGTGAGTTGTTTTCTAATGCGGTATTAAGAAGCATAAATGCAAACTGTGAGGTGCTATGTGATGCTTAATGTTTCCTGGAGATTTTGCATGATCCATTGCATAAGGAATGTTCTTCACTTATTTTTGTATGGCGCTGTTGTGCTGTTGCTAGATATAGAACAATGTATTTATTTTTGCCATCGTCTTCTACACATTCAGTAGATTTGCTTAAATTCTTGGTCTCGTTTCACTTTCTTTGATCTGTATGTTTAGCCAAGATACAGATCACTCTGTGAATTGTTTCCTGTGTACGTAATCAAATATAATTTTAACTGCTGCTCTGGTTGTGTTATAGGTTGGTCTTCCTGGAACAGGTAAGACACTTCTAGCAAAAGCTGTTGCTGGAGAAGCTGATGTTCCTTTTATCAGCTGTTCTGCAAGTGAATTCGTGGAACTATATGTTGGCATGGGTGCATCTCGTGTCAGAGACCTCTTTGCACGAGCAAAGAAGGAGGCTCCAGCTATAATATTCATAGATGAGGTTCATCTTCACACTTCCTGTCCTCTTTCTGTTGGATTTTCTGCTGTAACCTGTCAGGCATTCTGGCGAATTATCATTTTCACTCTTCTTATTAACAATTTCTCAATTTGTAGATAGATGCTGTAGCCAAGAGTCGTGATGGTAGATTTCGTATTGTGAGTAATGATGAGCGGGAACAAACGTTAAATCAGCTTCTTACTGTATGATTTCTGAAACCTAGTGTTGTCTCTTTACTGACTTCTTTATTTTGCTTAGTTGAGATAACTTATTAGAAAACATAATGCAGGAAATGGATGGATTTGATAGTAACTCAGCAGTGATTGTCCTTGGGGCAACTAACAGAGCGGATGTTTTAGATCCTGCCCTCCGCCGACCGGGTAGATTTGACCGAGTTGTTATGGTAAGGCCTAGTTGGATTTTTATCTATAAATGCTGCAAGTTTGGGCTTTACCAATTTTCCATACATTAAGTCACATAATTTGTTCTTTAGGTGGAAACACCTGATCGGACTGGAAGAGAAGCCATTTTGGAAGTACATGTTTCCAAGAAAGAACTTCCCCTTGGCAAGGATGTTGGTCTGGGTGACATTGCTTCCATGACCACAGGTTTTACTGGGTAATCATTCACCCTTCGAGTGCCTGATGCGTGTTGTTGATCTTAAAAGACATTTCTGAAGTTTTTCTTCTCTCGGATACTGTGCAGGGCTGATCTGGCAAATTTGGTAAATGAAGCTGCATTATTGGCTGGGAGGAAAAATAAATTCGTGGTGGAGAAAATTGATTTTATTCAAGCAGTAGAGCGGTCAATAGCGGTAACAAATGCACTTCCCTTTTTTCCTTTTTCTTCTATGGAACATGCTGTTCTCTTGAGTACCTGTGTAATGACCACTTTGGTAAGTTGGGAGTTTAAACGACCAAAATTCTAGGATATTAAATTATTTTTGGGTGGAAGTTTGATATGGCATGAAATTCTGATCGTGATAGTTGGTTAACTGGCTAAAGCATCTATGGAAATCCAATGGGTTCTCTAATCTCTTGCATGCGATGGACACTTCCAATGAAAGATGACTAGATTATGGTATTCACAGCCTCCTCTAATTGAAGTTCCATTTTCGGCTCAGCTCGGCTTGAATGAAGTTATAATGCCTGCCTTATGAATCATGCAACCTTTTCATTTTTGTGTGAACTTCTTGGATTTAGGAAGACCCATATTCCATATATTCTCCGCATATTCAGTTTATTTTAGTTCAATTCTCTGATAGATTACTTTCTGATGATGAAAAGAAAAATGATTCAAATATATTCCCCTTACCCACGCCCTCCAAATGTCCAGAGTAATAAACAAATAAATATATTAGGGAAAAATTAGAACTCTATCCCTAGGAATTAGCTAAATTTTTTGCAGTCTCTCTTTCAATTTTACTAGAATCTCCTCTCCGGGTTTCCTTCATTTGCCTAGCTTGTACCATCATTAGGATTTTGGATGGAAAACCTAATTATGATTCCTATTTTTGCCCACATTCCATCGTTTTGGATATGGATCATTATATCTTTATCATCTTCTCTTTTTTCTTTATTCCCTACCTCCCACTCTTCATATCCCTCTTATGTCTTCAGTTGCCTGCAGCCTGCCCACCTGCATTGTTGTGCTAGAGCCACCAGGGATTTCTAACAAAACCATTAAACCATCCAAACCAATCAGCCAAACCCAAATTCACTAGAATTGGTGGGTTGAAGGTAGGATGGGTTGGTCTTGGGTTAATGTTATTTGATACTTTTTGCATGTGATTCCCTTTTTTTTTTCAATTTTTTTACTTTCTAATCAATGCTGCATAAGTGTAGAAAAGGGTAGATATACTAAAGGGAGACCCGAGGTCGAAGGAAAAAGGAGTCTGTAAATGAAAACTGGAGGAAAGAAGAATCAAACTGCATGTCTGTGAGATGTTAAAATTTTCGGTGCAGTTGAGATTCTTTCTAATATCATCTTGGCTTAACGTCCCACACAGAAGCTCTGGTTTTCCAGCCTGAATTCGGTTTATATCTGGATATAGAATGAAAGAGGTGTCAAAACTTTAAGAAGAGGGTTGTGGGGGAGAGTTGCAATATGATTTTTCTAGAGCTTTGGCAATAGACTCGATATTTAATTTTTCTAGATTGAAGGCCCAATCAGTCTATATCTATCTTGCGCATGACTATACTAGTGATATTGTACCAAAACATAATAAAAAGCAACTTGTAAATGGATCATGCCAATATAGAATCACATCTAGTACTGATGAATATGCAAGCTCTGCTAGACCTTCCTTGAGCTCAATATGTCTACTAATGTGCTAAAAATTTGAATTGAGAAACACGCTTAATAAACTCTTTGCAAACACGAGCACTCTTATGTTTCCCATAGCTGTAGCATTGGCATTGCTTGCTTGATTTTAATTTCCTAAGGTTCTTAAGGGATAGTGTTATGTAACAGGGGATTGAAAAGAAGACAGCCAAGTTGCAAGGCAGTGAGAAAGCTGTTGTTGCAAGGCATGAAGCTGGTCATGCAGTTGTGGGAACTGCAGTTGCAAATCTTCTTTCTGGACAACCTCGGGTTGAGGTAATAGCTCTACATTTTCTTTTAGCTTTTTTCATACATAAACGTCACATCTTCCTTCTGGACAACCTCAGATTGAGGTAATAGCACTAAGCTGCTGCATCCTTTTTGGACTTTTTATTTCATATATAAAACTTATTATTTTGTCATGTTTACCTTTTTTGGGCCATTGGGCCCTTGTTCAGGACTGGATGCATCAAAACATGATTTTAGTGATGCTATTATTGTTGTTGTTGGTATCAAAATTCTTTTGATGAGTAGCTCCTCATTCGAGTCCTAGTGCATCAAACATAGCAACATGATTGACATCTATGTAATCATGTATCATTTTGGTTTCATTAGAAGCTGAGCATATTGCCAAGGTCTGGAGGAGCACTAGGATTTACATACACACCTCCGACCACCGAAGATAGGTATTTGCTCTTCGTTGATGAGTTGCGTGGGCGCCTTGTTACTCTTCTTGGAGGACGTGCGGCAGAGGAGTTTATTTTCTCTGGACGTGTATCAACAGGTGCACTTGACGACATACGACGAGCAACAGATATGGCATACAAGGCAGTGGCTGAATATGGTCTTAACGAAACCATAGGCCCTGTCTCATTAGCAACTCTCTCTGGTGGCGGAATGGATGAGTCTGGTGGTTCTATGCCATGGGGGAGGGATCAAGTACCATGTTGCTCTTAATTTAAGCCCATGTCTTTTTTATGCTTCCAACTATTCCATGCATCTGTAACATTGTAAATTTTAACTTGATAGGGACACCTTGTTGATCTTGTTCAAGGAGAGGTTAAAGCATTGCTGCAATCCGCGCTTGATGTAGCACTCTCAGTTGTTCGTGCAAATCCTACTGTCTTGGAGGGTCTTGGGGCCCACCTCGAAGGTATTACAAAATACTGATTTTAGTTATTTCCTTGAATTTCATTGTCATCTATTCAATGAAAATTCTACAAACTATGAAATAAATTTATGTTTGCCTTGGGACATGCACAAAATTTTCTTTTTCAATTCTCTTGAATAGAAAACATTTAGCCACTGAACTCGATTCCGGATGCTACATAGCCAAACGAAATGAGTTATAAGGAAACAAGATACTGAATAATACTGTCCCAGCTTCAAACCTTGTGAAAAACTGCTTTAATTCATCTCCTCTTTATGGAATGTGAAAAGCATATGAATTTTCTTACAAAAATATTTTGAAGTGTTAATGATCCTGTGACAACATATAATTCTAGAAAAAGAGAAAGTCGAAGGCGAAGAACTGCAAGAATGGTTGAAATTGGTGGTTGCTCCAGCAGAGCTTACATTCTTCATCAGAGGAAAGCAGGGTTCTCTTCTCCCTCTACAACCAGGATCTTGATAACAACGGTTGCTGACCAGATGTTGCTCGAATTCTCTCTCAAAATCCATCATGCCTAGGTTGCTTGAATGGAGACACGCATGATGGTAACTGGGTGGTGAATTTCTTAGTTTTTGCAACCTTGTATATGCATCCAATAACATCATTAATAGAGTTCATTTGTACAGTCTACTTACTGGAAATGCATGTTTGAAGAAAGAAAGTATTTCTGAAAATCAGAGTCGAAAAGAAAAAACTGCCCATGATGTTATTTAAGGGAAAATCTCTCATGGTTACAGCTCCTGGTCTGTGTCATGTTGTAAGAATGTGACAAATTATTTTGTAGTTGACTAAGTTGTAGTCATATACATTTTCAGCCAATCATATAGAGGTTCATATTTATAACTGCATTGTACATTGGTGTAGATAGTTTAAACTAAGCTGTGGATTACGCCTTTCGCCACATGATGCATGGCTCTTGTAAACAGGGAAGAATAAAGTCATTTGCCGTGGAATTAGAATGGTTTTGGGAGTTAAATTAATGTGGTGCGGTTGTTCGTTGTTCAAGAAGTCTTGTTTCGGGATCTTGAGTCGGATGTAGAGCGTGATGGGAAATTCAGTTAACCTGCTATTGATATGGGTATTTCGTTCCTGTTTTCGTTTTCATCTGTTTCAGCTTGTGCTTTGTGATCGATTCAACAAAACAGTTAAAGAATTGCCTCTTCATATTCTATGAACGTTCCCGAGCAGTATAATGCTATGTGTCTATTTGGGGAGTTATTAGACGCTTCTTTTTTAGGAGATTAGATTCATTCTGAACTAACGAATTCAAAATAAAAGGGCTCATTGTTAAAAGTAGGGAACTCAAGTTTTCCTTCTTTGGTTGCTGGGTGTTGAGATGAGGTTCTTATGATTCACTTAAGAAGTATACATACGTATATATTTTTCTCAAGGAATAATACATCCGATCAAGTAGATCAATATATTAATAACATTTAAATCTGATACAATAATTAACGCGGAAAAAACTCTCTAATGTTATTGTATGGTATAAAATCTTCAAGACTATCATTTGATGGAAAAACAATCATGCAAGTGGGAATAGAACTTGTAAGTTGTGTTTATAATTGATTGTGAATTGTGAAAGACACCTTTTCGATTTTGAACCATTGAAAATTCTTTTTTGGTGTTTGAAAATTTTAATCTTGCTGCAAGTTTATAAAAATAAGCAGTAATAATCTATAATCTCATAAGTGGGTATACTTATAAAGTGCTGTAAATAATTGTAATTTCAAATATTACAGCTTTTTATATACTCAGAATTCTCGACTCCAAATTATGTTGCATCTCCTATTCCACTGCACAAATATTTACCAAGTACATGACAACCACAATCTTGTATTTTTATTCAGTACACTTAATATGTATTTAAAGTAGGAAATATGAGATGAAACACAATTTTAAAATAGTAAATCATAGTTATTTTTCATTTAGCTTACAATGAATTATTTAATAGTTCCAAAATACCAACTATTTTTAATTATAATTTACTTTTTTCAACTTTTAATAAAAGTAGAGAATAATGCATTGGCATGACTTGTTGCAAATGCCACCATAATTTCTTGGTTATGAAACAAATTTATTCGAAAGTCTTACATGATTTTATATTCTATCGAGAAAGATGCTCGAATAGTTCAAAATTCTCAAGTAAAACAAAAAATTGTTCTCAACGGACAACCGATATCTGCAAATATTAGGGAAAATACACCAAGGACTGCCTAGCTTTTTGCAACATCGTAACCCGCCATTTTTCACTATAATATCAGATGGAAACAAACGCTACAAATATATATAGATTAACACAAATGTACCTGCAAACAGTGTCAACAAATCATACATCCTACTACATCCTTAAACAAAAATTTCAATTTGCAAAATATTTGAATGCCAAAATCAACCTGTAATCTGATACAATTGTCAGAAATTAAATCTTGATTGTCGGTTTTGGCATTTCCAGAGTCCTTTCACCAATTTGTGGAACAGATAGACTCTGCAAAATGCATCACTCTGATGAATCAGCATCCCCTTCTTCCTCCACTCCTGATCACAACGTCGAAACTTAGTTAGGACCAACACATGCTGAGTATTTCAAGACTTATTCAACAGTCAAGACGACCGCTTCCAAGAGAACAAAAGGAAACACAAAACGGATCAATTTACGAGAAATGTGAAATTACTCGAAACCATGCATGTGTAACTAATATGTACATGGTAACGAGCCATCTTCTCCAATGCACATATGCACGATAATGCCCTACAAGTCACTCGTATTAACTTTTTTTCAATCCCTTTTACATTACAAAAATCTAAATATATCTTTGCATCTAAAACAATCAGAAACTGTCCATTTCCATCAAACTATACTTCTGAAATTTTCCGGTCATGAGGGGATACGAATTCTTGGTTTATTCTAGCATTAAAGATCTGCTCTACTTTCTTCATGATCATTTAACAACCAGATTCGAAAAAAAGCACCCTATAACAACCAGATTCAAAAAAAGTACCTCCTTCAATTGTTACTTTCTTCCTCTCAATCGGGTCCCCTGCTTCTTTCAATAAATCGTTTAAAGAATTAAAGTGGTTAAAACTAATGTAAGGCTCCCATATTTCCAGTTACTCATCGTTTTGTCCATGCAGGTTACTAAATAAGACATGATACTTATCAAAGAACTAGCCATTTCATCAGAATGCCTTCAAGTTTAGCATGAAGCACTTAATTTTAAATATAGCTCATTCTTGATTTTAGAATGTGATTCCCATTAGACTGCCTTTACTTCCATATGTTCAAAAATAAACTCTCAAACGCAGTAAACTTTCATAAGCATAAGCAGAGGAAAAATCGCACTTGCCATAAACTTCTCACATCGCAAATTCTCTCCAAAAAACTTCACCATCAAATATTAACAAAGAAATCCATAACCAGAGAATTCTCCAAGACAACATAAAGAAACCACCACCCATATACTTAACCAACGTGTTATAATACACAAGTGTACGCCCAAACCTAAACATCTGGAGTGGGGAGTAACATGTCTTACCAACTCAATAAATCACCACCCATATACTTGACCAACGTGTTATAATACACAAGTGTACGCCCAAAACTAAACATCTGGAGTGGGAAGTAACATGTCTTACCAACTCAATAAACCTTCGACCTAACTCAATTCAAAAGCTAGCTCAAGAGGTCAGAATAGTCCAAGACTATATATACGTTTTAATAAAGTGTGACGCCTTATTTGATATGGGTTCATGTGTTTTTCCTTAAATGCCCTCTTTCTTTTTGTTTTTCTTTTATTTTATTTTAATAAATAATATAACTGCTAGTCTATCACTACATGCTCCACTGCTACAGAATCACTAAAAACCTATCCACATATTTCAATCTTCATTTACTAAATGTACACACATCGAGTCTGCACTATCGCTAATATTTATAAAAACCACCACCCATTCACTTTTCCGACTTTCCCGTGAGATTCTAACAAGGTTTTACACTTCTTCTAGCAAAAATGCAAACCGTAAAGAACTCATGTCAATTTTAGGATAAAGAGAAAAAGAAAATGAAAATAAATGAGAGAAACAACAAAATCCAACTTAAATAAGTAACAAAAAAATAGTATAACAACATGATGAATAAGAAACTAACCTTGATCAGCATCTTCCCCTTCTTCAAACTGATCCTCTTCCTCATCGTACTCACCTTCAAACCCATACCTCTGGTTCAAGAACTCCACAGCCCCTTTAGTCAGTACCAAATTCTCAGAATCTAAAATGTCGAACAAATTCAAAGTCCTGGGTGTCAGCATTTTCAAAGTCCCAATATTTCTACTCGACAATTGAACATTATCCGAAATCTCAGTCATCAGAAACATGGATTTCTTCTTTGGGTCGAGCCCTAATCTCTTCATCATCGCAATGAACTCCTTCGTCTTCGGCTTGTCGAATTTATCATCAAAATCTTCGACTACAACCGTGCTCTCAGACGCACTAGCAAAGGCGGTAGAAATCGCTAGTCTCTTTTCCTTCTTATTAATTTTGACAGACCAATCTTTAGGTTTGGGGCCGAAAATAACGCCACCGCCGGGGCGAAGAGGTGTCCGCTGAGACCCACGACGCGCCCTGCCGGTTTTCTTTTGGGGGTAAGGCTTCTGGCCGCCACCGCGCACCTCGGCTCGGGTGAGTGTGGAAGCTGTACCACGGCGGCGGTTAGTGAGGTCGGTGGTGATACCACGGTGGACAACGGCGCGTGCAGTTTCCAGAGGAGCGGATTTTAGGTTGAGATCGGCGGAGCCCACTTGGGTTCCTTCGAAAGAGAGGACAGGAAGTGTAGTGAGCTCAGAGCGTATAGTGGTGGAGGCTCGGAGTCTGCGGCGGGATTGGAGCTTGAGGAAATGGAGGCTTTTTGAAGAAGGGTTTGGATTCGAGGGGAGAAATGAGGAAGATAAGAAGGAGATTGATGAAGGTGATGCAACTGCCATTGTTGCTGTGGTGCTTGAGGGGAAGTGAGAAATGTTATCCCGCTATGTTATCCTTTTGCTCAAATTCAGCGTTGGGCCTCGTTTGTTTGGATTTAATTATCGGGCTTCATATATGGTTTTGTAGAACTTCGTAATTGAGTTCAAAGTTGAAATTTGATTTTGCTTTGGGTGAGGATTTAGCCCATAAGTTCAAGACATTTGTCGAATAAGTTGAAGGGGTATTAGTGAGAACTTCTGCTCATTATAAAAGTGAAACATTATAGAAAAATGTTTATGAAAGTTAAAATTATTTGAGAATAAAAGTTAAAAGTATCAAGAAGTTGGAAAAGTTAGATTTTAATTACTTTTAAGTTTAACTCCCAATTTTTTTGTTTTTTCTCTAATTAATTGTGGAGAATCAGACGTAAAGACAGTATTTCCAACACATTACAAAACAATGTAATTAAGGGGGTGTTTGCAAAAAGATTTTCTTTTTTAAAAAGTGAAAAGTTGTAGAAAAAATACAAGTAGTAAAAATTTGGAGTATTTGAAAATAATATTAAAAAGTAGAAAAACGTGAAAGTTGGAGTGTTAGGAGAGAGAAAAAAAGAAAGGGTAGTCGAAGTACTTTTATTTTATAAAAAATTTTAATTTCGACGAAAAGCTGGTGGAAGCAAAGGAAGAGATGTTTTTGCTTTAAGCTATTTTTTTTTAGGTTCCAAACACTCAAAAGTCAAAATTTGTTGTTCTTAAGCTACAAACTCATAGTCACTTTTTTTTTAGTGTTTCCAAGCATCCCCCAAAGCTCAGAGCTAAAAGTGCTTTTTAAAAACTATTGCAAATCATTTTAAATTCTCTACTTCAATTCATATTTTATTTCATATTCCATTATACAAATAATCGTCGTGTGTATGCTTTTACAATCCTATATTTTTATGATGAAAAATTTAATATCTTGACATAAATTTAACATATGAAATAGAAGATAAAATATTTTATATTTTGTTTTTATAGAGCAGATTATTGTCGTGGACTTTATTAATTGAAATGAATACACTCTTGCGGGTAGATATGAGATTGATAAATACATGCAATTCTTTTATTTATTATGTAAAGTCATATGCAAAAACTTTGTATTTAGAATGAGAGCAAGTGATTTTTTTTTTTTTGGATAAATTAATGATAGCAAGTGATTGAAAAAAAGGTTTGGCGTTTGCTCTTCACATCAACTTTTAGCTTCCACTTAATGAATATAATGCTCTTGATAATAAATAACTTTTATTTTTATTAGAGTAAATTAGGCTAAAACCAAGAGGTGCTTTTGTTTTTCCATTAAGCCAATTTCATAAAATCATGTTATATTAAATAAACAACCATCACTGACTTTTTTCCTATTCTTTTTATTTTTGAGTTTCAAATACTCTCCTCTTTTACTATTAATTTTCAATTTATTTATACAAAAATCACCTCCGATAAAGTAGAAGTACGAAACACCCTCAATACACAGCAACAATTTTTCCTTTTTTTTTTTAAAAAAAAAAAGAATGCACAGCAATGTCATATCTTGTTTTTTCTGTTATATAAAAAGAATAAATGAATAAAGAAATAAATTAATAGGGAGAGGGGGGTTAAAAAAAAAAAGTAAAAAAGTAAAAAAGAAAGAAAACCTGTAACGTGGCCCACGAGGACCAGACCATTAAACTATGTCCTTGAATCCTACGGAGACTTGAAGGTGGACCGGAGCCGAGTCACATACGTTATCTTGTTTCCCGTCCACACACCCACCCCCACGCACACGGAAACAGATTTATCACTATTACTCCTAAATGTAGTTTCAAGGACTTTATAATATTAAATTTGAAAATTATTTTTGGAGTGATTTAACAAAATAATTATCTTTATCAACAGTTTACATTTTTATTTTAACAAACATTTATTTTATTCTATGTTATAAACAAACACTACTCACATTAAGTGATATTAGATTCTAAAACCTCTCAAAGCAAAAGTTCCTCTAGCATGTCTTCATTTAATTTTCCTCAAGAAAAAACTTATTATTATTAGATATTTAACTTTTATAGCTGCAAATTAACATATAATCCATTGTTAGAGCTTCATAATATCATAAATTTTCTCTATTTCAAAATATTTTGTATCTACTATTTTATAACATTAACACATCCAGATAGATTGAGTGATCAGACAAACATTTCAATACCTTGTGAACTAATTTGTATGCATGTGAAATGACTAGAAGATCCCTACAAGGGTCGATTAGCTTATGCCATGCAACGGTGAGATATCACATGAGCATAAAAATTTAGACAAAAGGTCACTGAGCAAGAATGCATGCACTTTCATCATCTAGAACGAATTGAAATATTCTTTATTTCAAAATATGTTTCATTTATTGGAAAATTATATGGATGCACATCTCTTATTGCACCTCAGTGGAGTTGAGAGATTTTAACTGCATGATTATGTATGGTCATATGCGAAAAATTTGTATTTAGAATGATAGCAAGTGATTGCACAAAGAAATGTTTGGCGTTTGCTCTTGACATCAACTTTTAACTTTCATTTACTGAATAATGCCCTGGTAATATTTGATAAAATAATTTTTGTTTTTATTAGAATAAATTAAACTAAAATCAGGAGGAGTTTTTATTTTTCTATTAAACGAATTTCATAGAATCTTCTTTTTTTTTTTTTTGACGAACAGCTACCATTGACTTTTTAATGTCTTTTTTTTTTTTTTTTGTTTCTTTTGAGTTTTGAATACTCTTATTTTTTACAATTAATTTTCAATTTATTTAAATAAAAATCACCACTGAGAAAGTAGAAGCATGAAACACCCTCAATCCACAGCAACATTTTTTCTTTCTTTCTTTCTTTCTTTCTTTCTTGTTTTTTTTTTTTTCCAGAAGAGCACACAGCAATGTCATCTCTTGGTTTTCTGCTATGTGAAAAGAATAAATGAATAAAGAAATAAATAAAAGAGATTAATAGGGGAAAAAAATAAAAGGGATAACCATCTCAACACCCTCGAAAATTTACCATAATTACTGAAACATTCCTTAATGTTTGAATAATTATCATTACACTGCTTAAAACTTGGATAGTTATTATTACATCTCATGAAAATTCTAAACATTACAAGTACACCCCTTATATAAAGAGTTGTAATCATAATATTATACGACGCAAGGAGGGTCTATCCTTAATTATGAATACTTTCATAAGGCGTAATTATAATTATGAATTAGTTGCATTGTACACTAATGGATGTAATAGTAATTATCCAAACATTATAAATTATTTTTATAATTATCTTAAACCTTGGGAGGCCCAAAGGTAATTATTCCAAAAAAAAAAAAAAAGAAATGAAAAGAAGAGCGTGGAGGTTCGAGTCCTCTTCAAGGCATAATATTGAGAATGCTCATTGAATGAGCAATTCAATAAGAGAGCTTGGATCGAATCGGTATAAAATAACTGTTAGAATCCCATATTGAAAAAGTATAAGGGTCTTGGCCTTTTTATATGATCTTGGGTAATATTCATCTCACAAATTAACTTTTGAGGTTAAATTATGTCCAAGCTCCATTTTTAACATGGTATTAGAGCCAGACCTATTCTTGATGTTGGGCTATTTATTGTCTATTTCATATTACTCTATACTCAAAATGTTCATTTTTGGGTATGTATTGTTTATTCACCTGTTTAATATTATCTCATGCTCCAAATGTTAATTTTTTAGCGTGTGGAGGGTGTGTTAGAATCCCACATCGAAAAAGTATAAGGACATTGGTCTCTTTATATAATTTTGGGCAATTTTTACATCACAAGCTAGCTTTTGGAACTGACTTATAGTTTCTTTATAGTTTTAGTTTAGTTGAAATAAAAAATTCAACTACAAAACAAACAAATCAAGAAGACTTCTCATGATTTATCAATCTTTTACATTAGGTAATCTATCCCCTAAAGCCACGGCAATAACACCTTGTAGAGAGACCCAATCTTGAGTGAAATAAATAGTGTGACTTCAATCTTTTTCAATAGAATCATCATGCAGTAAATAAACAAAGTCCAAAGTGATGTCTCTTTGTCCTTCAAGTTTACCTACTACAGTGCCAGAGTGAATATGATCTCCACCAGATATATATATAGCCTATAATGTGGCCCACGGGGGCCAGACCATTAAATTAAGTCCTTGAATCCTTGGACGACTTGAAGGTGGACTTCAGCAGAGCCACGTAACGTTATCTTGTTTCCCGTCCACACATGACACACCCAGACGCGAAGGTCTATTTTTATTATTTATCACTCGTAAACGTAGTTACAAAGACTTTTACAATATTGAATTTGAAAATGATTCTTGGAGTGATTTAACAAAATAATTATCTTTATCAACAGTTGACCTTTTGTTTTAACTCCCAATATTTATTTCTATTTTATGTTATAAATAAACATTAAAATATTAATTTCTTATGGAGAAAAATGGACGTCCTTGTAACTAAACAACCATATTTGGCTTTTACTCTTTTCAATTTTTCCCATACCATAAAAGATTTAATAAACTATTTGCAATAGAATCAATTATTATAGGAGATAATTATACTCACATTAAGTGATATTAGATTGTAAAACCTCTCAAAGCACAAGCTCCATTGGCATGTCTTCATTTAATTTTCCTTAAATAAACTTATTATTATTAGATCTTTAAGTTTTGTAACTGCAAAATTAACATATGATCCATTATTACCACTTCATAATATCATAAATTTCCTCTATTTCAAAAAAAAATTATCTCTAATATTTTATAACATCAACACCTCGAGATAGATTGAGTGATCAGATAAATATTTCAATAACTTATGAACTAACTTATATGCATATTAAATGACTTAAAGATCCCTACGAGGGTCGATTGGCTTATTTATATGCATATGAAATGACTTAAAGATCCCTACGAGGGTCGATTGGCTTATGCCATGCAATCGTGGGATATCACATGAGCATACAAATTTAGACAAAATGTCACTGAGCAAGAACACATGCACTATCATTATGAAGAATGAATTGAAATATTCTCTATTTCGAAATATATTTTATTTACTTTAGAATTATAAGGATGCATATAGATCTCTTATTGCACCTTTGTAGAGTTCAGGGACTTTAATTGCATAATTATAGACATATATGTATGCACATATATAAATTATATTTTAACTATTTGTTTAGGCCGGCACTAAATTGAATGCTAATTACTATCAGAAAATTATGCATTCATTGCATTAAAGTTTGCAAGGAAATTAATTTGTGGCCAGGCCTACTATCTAAAATTATAAAATCATTGACTACTGAAGTTAGGGATTAAGTAAGAGAGTAACTATATCGGATTTCGCAAAGCTATTTTCGTAATTAAAATCCTGAAATAAAGCTGCTATTTTCGTAATTAAAAATCTAAAACAATGTTTTATGAAATTACTCGTAGCTAATAATTTTATTATTATAAATACTTATATTTATTAAGAAAAAAATATATAACTTAATTAGCCATAACAGCTAAACTAACTGCCTGCAAAGTTTTCGTAGCTGAACATATTTATTAAGTGAATAGTTACAATAACAAAAAATAAACATGTATGAAATTAGAAACAAAAATAAAATCTTAATACATAACAAAACATTACAAGATAGATAGCAAAATCTAATATCTAAGGCAAACAAAATTCATCAAAACCATAAAACTTTAGCAACCCAAAGATCAATACTTCTCCTTTTTCCTTTCTTTTCTTTTTGCCTTTTCCCTTTTTTTTTTGGGATAATTCAAAGATCAAGACTTCACTATATATATATATGTATATAATTCTCCACAAATCCAGTAATTATCATCAACAATTCATCGGCGGCAGGTCGGAACCCTTCCCGGAAACCGCCGCCTCCACCGCCGTCTGTTTATTAAAAGCTCTACTCCCAAAAAAGAAAAACCCAATCCCATGTCCCAAAACAGCAACCAAAAAGACCCCAACATTAAACGACATAAGGGCCAGCATAACAAGATAACCCAACCCAATCCTCACCGTATACAAAGCCGTCTGCGCCATCCCCACGACCGCCGGCGCTGCCGTCGTTCCGCGGAGGAATTTGCAGTGGGAGAGCCCTTCGACGGTGAGGGCCAGTAAAAAGACCACCACCAAGGCTAAAATATACATACCCAAATTATCATACCCGGGCCATCCGTCGAATAGGATCTCGGCATTTTTGCCCCAGAAAAATGTCATGTGCATCATCATGTGGCCGCGGTGCATCATCATCGTTCCGTTCGACGGCGGCGGCGGCCCCGCCATGCCGTGCATGTGGTCACCGGAGTTCATCTTTTTATCTCCGCCTTACGCGGTGGTTGACTGGTGGTTTCTTGATTTCTATTGGGTGTTAATAGCGGTGGTGGTCGAAAATGTGTGGTATAGATTGAGGCGATGGGGCAGGGCTAAGGTTGTTATGATCATTAATTTGGAATGATAGTACAATACAGTAATTTTAGGGCAGTACAAGAAATGAAATTTGAGTATTCTCTCTCTCTCTCTCTTTTTTTTTTTGGTCCCTCTCTGTCTCTCTCTGTCTCTGTCTCTGTCTCTCTCTCGTTTTGTACTATAAAAAACAAGAAATTCAATTAATTTAGAGTAGTACAATAAATGAAGTTTGAATTGTTATTGTACTAAACAAACTAGAACTTGGGAATATTGATTAGTTTACTATAAATATTTGCTTAAAAAACTTTAGAATATAGTGCTTACATGGTGAGTGTACATAAAATAATTAATATATTAAATTATAATATAAATTTGATTGATGTGTGTTTTAGTAATTAAAACTAGTCTTTGTGACACACATGATGTGCATGCTTAATCTTATTTATTAGGTAAAACTAAAAATATTTATTTATGTTATTAATATTTTTAAATATTTTTGCTTGAATTTATTATATATAATAATACAATTAAAAATAAACTTGGAGAGAATAAAATTGAAAAGAAAAAAAAATCATTATTGGAGAAAAAAATAATAGAAAAAATCAATATTAAAAAATCTAAGAAAGAAAATATTTTACATTATTTTTAAACACTACTTTGTAAATTATCTTTTAAACTAGAGTTAGCTTTGTTACTCACTAAAACATCTACCAAAATAACTACATAGAAGTATCATGATTTATACATAGTAGAGATATGAATGATAAATGTAATATAAATATATAGGTAATTTAAAGAAATAAATTAGCAGATTGCCGTTTTTTATTTGAATTTTTTGTGATTATTAGAATAAGTTAATATTAAAAAATATTTTAGGCACAACACATGAAAAACATAAAATCAAGGTAACTACATAAAAGCTTCACATTTTATATATAGTATAAACGTTGAAGACCAAAAGAAATTTTTATTTTTTTTATAACATGTTATGTATAACATAGGTTAACGACGCCTTAACCTAATTATAAGATAGAGGTCCTCATGTAATCATAAAGTTACAAATCTGAATTTATTTTTATCCTAAATAGTAAATTTTCTTTTATTGAATAATATATTTAAATACTTATTTGTTAGTGATCGAATATGCATTCATTTTCATGCATGATACATGTAAGTTAAAATGTTAGCATGCATGCATATGGGTTTGAATTGCAATCAGTAGACCAAAGATGGACATACATCTAATATCTTACTTAAGTAATACTCTTTGATACCAACAAGATTTAGAGGGAGTTTTTGGTGCACTCTGAACCCTCTATTTCAATTATATTCAATCCTTTAATTCATTGTATGGATATTTGTCAAGTGTATGGTATTTATAACTTTATGTTTTTATAAAAAAAATATAATACACTTGACATATATTTAAAATATGAATTAGGATATAAAACAATATTTTAGATTAGAGGATTCAATCCGTTTAACCGGATTGCGTGAGCATATAAGATGTTCAAAAGCTTGTAAAATGACAAAAATTAATGAATTATTTTAGAAAATATTTATAAGCTTCCGGCATAAATTTTTTAGCAGCTTGTAAGATTTTTTAAATAACTAAATAGTTCTTTAACTAATTTTTTTTTAGGATTTTAACATCCTTCTTCAATTTTAATTATCTTAATTATAAAATTATTATTACTGACATCTTATAAGCTTTAATATTTTATTTTATTTAAATACTTTAATATTTTTTTTTTTCAAGAAAAGATCCAATATCTTATAAGTTATGGAAATATCTTATAACTGTAAGCTATAGTAGTGTAAGGTACTGAGGCAAACACCACCTCTGTCATTTTAGTTGGGCTTAGGAACTCCGAAGTGTAGCTGGGCTCTGATTAGTTTATTTGGGGGCTGGCCATTATTCTCTCTGGGTCATAATGGGCCAAGCTGAATTTCTCTTCATGTGAACGTAAGCCCATCAAATTCTCAAAAAAGAACATAAGCCCATCCAATAAAGAGAGCGTTTGGATGAGTTCAAATTAAAAAGAGAAGGGGAAAAAAAATAAAAATTCCTTTGGCAATCAGCCCTAATCTAATTGATTGGAAGGAGGTCTTATAATCATAAGATTATGAGTTTGATTTCTATTGAGTACGTGTGAATCCTTTATTCTACTGAATAGTAACTTTAATTCTCAATTGGCTAGTGGCCTTGTTAGAGATATTCTTGTTTGTTATTGAAGTCGAATGTCATTGATTTGATATATTAATATAAAAATAGAAGATATTAATCATCTCTCTCAAAAAAAAAAAAAAGAGAGAGAGAGAGAGAATTTTTAGATGAATAAGATTTCACTAGATGATATCTACAGTGAATTTGCAATAGAATACTAATAAACCTAGAAATGAAGAAAAATAATATATTAACAGTGGTATTTGAGATAAATTTCTGATTAATTTTTATAACAATTTTTTTATAAGTTATGAAATTTTATCACAAAATTTAGTTCTGTTTCAATTCTGACATAAAATTATGTAGAAATAAGCACATACTAACAACAAATTCAGCATTCACGCGCAAATACACATACAATCAGACATTGACTGGATGGACACTGACATTTAACACTATTGCATTGTAGGAAATGTGAACTTTAATGAATCTACAGCATTTGGATGTACCAACAAATGTTCCCTTACATATATTCATCACATGGGTTGTCTGAGATACTTCAAAGGATCTATGTTGGCTTCTTGAATTGAATATGATGGTATATATATGCTTTTTTGGATTTTCCTAACATGTTTCATTTTAGTGTTCTAGTAAAGACATTCATGATATAATGATGATGATGGAATTGGGCCTCCAGGGTCTTACTAGAAAATATTCTTTAATATTTGAATAATTATCATTACACTGCTTAAAACTTGGATAGTTGTCATTAGACCTCCTAAAAATTCTAAACATTATAAGTACACCCTTATATAAAGAAGTGTAATTATAATATTATACGAAGCAAAGGAGGTCTACCTGTAATTATACATACTTCTAAGAAGTGTAATTATAATTGGGCATTAGTTGTAATGTACACTAATGGATGTAATAGTAATCTCGGGAGGCCCAAAGGTAATTATTCCTAAAAAGAAAAGAGATGAAAAGAAAACCCATAATGTGGCCCACGGGGGCCAGACCATTGAATTAAGTCCTTGAATCCTTCGAGGACTTGAAGGTGGACTTGAGCAGAGCCACGTAACGTTATCTTGTTTCCCGTCCACACATCCACACGCGAAAGTCTATTTATTATTTATTATTACTCGTAAACGTAGTTAGAAAGACTTTTACAATATTGAACTTTTTTTTTGATGAATTTTTACAATATTGAACTCGAAAATGATTCTTGGAGTGATTTAACAAAATAATTATCTTTATTTTCAACAGTTGACCTTTTGTTTTAACTCCCAATATTTATTTCTATTTTATGTTATAAATAAACATTAAAATATTAATTTCTTATAGAGAAAACTGTACGTCCTTGTAACTAAACAGCCATATTTGGCTTTTACTCTTTTCAATTTTTCCCATACCATAAAAGATTTAATAAACTATTTGCAATAGAATTAATTATTATAGGAGATAATTATACTCACATTAAGTGACATTAGATTCTAAAACCTCTCAAGGCACAAGATCCATTGGCATGTCTTCATTTAATTTTCCTTAAATAAACTTATTATTATTAGATATTTAACTTTTAACTGCAAATTAACAAATGATCCATTATCACCCCTTCATAATATCATAAATTTCCTCTATTTCAAAAATATTTTATCTCTACTATTTTATAACATCAACACCTCGAGACAGATTGAGTGATTAGACAAATATTTTAATGACTCGTGAACTAACTTGTATGCATATAAAATGACTTGAAGATCCCTACAGGGGTCGATTGGCTTATGCCATGCAATCGTGGGATATCACATGAGCACACAAATTTAGACAAAATGTCACTGACCAAGAACGCATGCACTATCAATATGAAGAACGAATTGAAATATTCTCTATTTCTAAATATGTTTCATTTACTTTATAATTACATGGATGCATATCTCTTATTGCACCTTGGTAGAGTTGAGGGATTTTAATTGCATAATTATATCTATATATATATGTATGTATGCACATATATAAATTATATTTTAATATTTGTTTAGGTCGGCACTGAATTGAATGCTAATTACTATCAGAAAATTAGGCATTCATTGCATTAAAGTTTACAAGGAAAATTTTGCAAGGAAATTAATTTGTGGATAGGCCTACTATCTAAAATTATAAAGTCATTGACTACTGAAGTTGGGTGTTAACTAAGAGAGTATTTATATCGGATTTCGCACGGCTATTTTCATAATTAAAAATCTAAAATAAAGCTGCTATTTTCATAATTAAAAATTTAAAACAATGCTTTATGAAATTGCTCGTAGCTAATAATTTTATTATTATAAATACTTATGTTTATTACGAAAAAATTTATAACTTAATTAGCCCTAAAAGCTAAACTAACTACCTGCAAATTTTTCGTAGCTGAACCTATTTATTTAGTGAATGGTTACGATAACAAAAAATAAACAAGTATGAAATTAGAAACAAAAATAAAATCAAAATTATTCAATATTACATAAGAAAACATTCCAAGATAGATAGCAAAATCTAATATCTAAGGCAAACAAAATTCATCAAAACCATAAAACTTGGAGAGAATAAAATTGAAAAGAAAAAAAAATCATTATTGGAGAAAAAAATAATGGAAAAAATAAATATTAAAAAATCTAAGAAAAAATTATTTTACATTATTTTTAAAAACTACTTTGTAAATTATCTTTTAAAATAGAGTGAGCTTTGTTATTCACTAAAACATATACCAAAATAACCACCTAGAAGTCTCGTGATTTATTTGTAATACAAATATGAATAATATATGAAATATAAATTGTTATGAAACAAAGATAACAAGATTAGATTTTCACTAAAAGAAAGAAAGAATATTTTCTTCTATTTATTTTCTCATATCTTTTTACATTGATTTCATCCCATGTATATGGGGGGAATACAAGCATAGTTAATAAAGGGGTTACGAATCTTAAATGAACTCTACAATTACTAACTCCTAACTTCTTTAATTAATTTCCAATTTAATACTTCATTTATGTTAATTGTTAATTTAATAATTGGCATTTAGTTTTGCCAAGTTTTGGTTTTATCAATTTAAGACTTGATCTCAACGTAAACTCATTAAGATATTCAAATTTGTGCTATGTATTTGGAGGTTGACTTGGATTAGAGAAGGTTCCTTTCATTTATGTTTAAGATCAAAATAGTGGGATGTTTTTAGGTTTATGAACATAAATATATACATAATTTAAAGAAATAAATTACTGGATTACAATTTTTTATTAAATTTTTTGTGATTATTAGAATAAGTTAATATTAAAAGATTTTTTAGATACAACATATGAAAAACATAAAATTAAAGTAACTACATAAGAATTTCACGTTGTATATATATATAGTATATATAGATGTTGAAGCAAAAAAGCACTTTTTTTTAAAGTATGTCATGTATAACATAGGCCAACGACGCCTTAGCCTAATCATAAGATAAGAGCTCCTCGTGTAATCATAAAGTTAGGAATTTGAATTTATTTTTACACTAAATATAAATTATCTTTTATTGAATAATATATTTAAATATTTGTTTGTTAATTATTGCCATTTTCGACATTCATATTCATGCATGATACATATAGGTTAAAATGTCAGCATGCAATTATCACGGCTAAAAACCGATGTTAGTAGGAAAAAATAGTAGCGGAAAGTTATTTGTTATAGCTTCACTAGGCAATGATTCATGGTTTTTGTGAGCGTAGCGGAAAATCCACCACCGCTATATGCCGTGGTGGATATTTTTTACTTCGGTATAGCCACTGAAAACAATGTTTCTACCACGATTTTTTGGATTATAAGCTATCACATCCACCACGACTATTAATTGACTACTACTTTCACTACGGCTATTAAATTTTTGATTGCAAAAAGTCAATATTTTTGCAGTGATATAGGTTTAAATTGCAATTAATAGACCAAAGATGGACAAATATGTAATATCTTACTTAAGCAATACTCTTTGATATTAACGAGATTTATAGGTATAGGGTGTTTCATATTTGGGTGCACTGTGAATCCTCTATTTTAATTGTATTCAATCTTTTAATTCATTATACAAATATTTGTCAAGTGTATGATATCTACAATTTTATGTTTTTATAAAAAAAAATTTAATACATTTAGCATGTACTTAAGATATGAAATTAAAAATAGAATATTATTTTCGAATAGAAATCTAATCTGCCTAACTGGTTTGATTGAGCATATGAGATGTTAAAAAGCTTATAAAATTAAAGAAAGTATTTAATATTTTAGAAAAGATTCTATAAGCTTTCAAAATAACATATCAGCAGCTTATAAGATCTTTTAAAATAACTAAATAGTTCCTAACTTATTTTTAGGGTTTTAATACCCTTCTTCAATTTTAATCTTCTTATAAAATTATTATTACTAATATTTTATAACTTCTAATATCCTGTTTTATTTAAATATTTTAACAATTTATTTTTTAAAAAGATCCAATATCTTATATGTTCTGAAAATATCTTATGGCTATAAGCTATAGGAGTGTAAGATATATATATATATATATATATGTATACATGTAATTGTTGACGACACTGTTGTAACTGCAATTTAGTTGGGGCAGCTGCAAGGTTACTCACAAGGCTAAAGCCTTAACAGAAGCTACCATTATTAGATGCAGAATATCATCACAACTGCTCATGACAAAAAAATCAGGCAAAATTTCATTTTTAGTCCCACAAGAGAGGGGGTCAACATTTTTAGTCCCATATTTTTTAAATTCGTGAATTTGGCCTCAAGTTTTTAAAAATGTTGCAACTTTAGTCCCAAAACCAAAATTCCTTCAAAAAATTAACGGAATAGGCACGTGTGGAGCGAGTGGCAGTCCAAAAAGCACGTGCTTGGTACGTGTTCCGTTAATTTTTGGATGGAAATGTGATCTTGGGTTGCAACATTTTTAAAAACTTGGGACTAAATTTATGAATTTAAAAAGTATGGGACTAAAAATGCTAATCCCCCAATCCTGTGGGACTAAAAATGAAATTTTTCCAAAAAATAAAATATTCTATTATACAAACAGAAGCAGCAGAAGAGATGCAATAAGTAAAGTAGATTATTCTAGCTGCGTCTTATTCCTTATTAGATTATTCTAGCTAGCTGCGTCTTGTTCCTTATTCCAAGCATGAGGGCTTAGAATTTGTTGATGAAATCATATATGTGGTGACTGACTTCTTCTGGCTTCTCTTGGTTTAGAAAATGTGCTACTCCTTCCAACACCACTAATTCTTCTAAAAGCGGAACATATTTCTTGAAGCCACCACTCTCTATGTATTCTTTCACTCCAGGAAAATGGTAGGTCAGGTCCATGTTCCCAATGATGAATTTAACTGGCACTTTTATTTGTGATCCTGTCCATGGTGCAGTCAGCTCCCAGTTCCTGAATTCAACAGCAGTGGATATATAATCAATCCATACGGGCACCGATTTCTTAAATCGTAATCCATCATCATGCAAGAACATGCAATCTAATTTTAATTTGGAAGAAGTAGTTTTGGGGAACTTACAGATCCAGGGCTCGGTAATAGTTCAATCCCCCAGTAAAGCCAGACTTTTGGAATTTACTTGCATAATAGTTCACATCTTCCTCGGTCAGCCATGATGGCAACGCTTCGGGAGGAGCTTTAAAAAATAGACTCATATCTTCAGGGAAACATGGAGGCCTTGATTCCCTAATAGAAAGAAATCTTCTCATCACGGCAGTGATTCCTGCCGATGCAAATGCTTCTTCTGCTCTTCCTGGTTCCTAAACAATATATAAATATAAATAGAGTAAATGTCATTAAGCCACCTGAACTATGCTCGTTTTTGCACTTTGTAACCTAATCAAAAAAACGTTTCACTTTGCCATCTCACTTTGCGAAAATTTCACTTTGCAATCTCAGTACATTTTTCGGGGAATATTCCACCGGAAATATTCCCACACTGAACACATGTCTTAATATGAAGATAGAAAAAGTCTCATTTTAGCACTTGAACTTCGCGAAATTTTGCACAATGCCACCTACCGATGGCATATGTCAACTGAAAAATGTACTGAGGTAGGAAAGTGAAAAATTTCGCAAAGTTAAGATGGCAAAGTGAAACGTTTTTTTTATTAGATTGCAAAGTGCAAAAACAAGCATAGTTCAGGTAGCTTAGTAACATTTATTCATATAAATATAATACGTGCAACTTGTACTTTTAATTAATTTTAAAAATAAAACAATTAGCTATATATACAATTCGTACTTTCTTTTATTATATGAATAAATAATGACAAACACATTCGCTACCTGGAATCTGCACATGTAAAAAGCATCGCCGATTAGGGCCCTGAAACCCTCGATGGGTTTGACGGAAGGATGTCTGGGCTGAAAAACAACGCTGGTATTGACCAGAGCCTTAATCCTGTCAGGCCTGAACAGGCAAAAAGTCCAGGCAACTAAAGCGCCCCAATCGTGGCCCACCAGAAACACCCGCTCCAAGCCCAGCGCGTCCAGCAGGGCCACCAGATCTCCCACTATGTGAAACATCGTGTAGCTGTCGACAGACGGCGGCGCGTCCGTATCTCCATAGCCCCTGAGGTCGGGTGCGATGGCGCGATATCCCCTGGCGGAGAGGTGGAGCATCTGGTGGCGCCATGAGAACCAAAGTTCCGGGAAGCCGTGCAGGAACAGCACAGACTCCGGGCCTTGGCCGATCTCAGCCACGTGCATGTTGATGCCATTGACCTTCAAGTTCTTGTGCACAATCTGATCCATCTTTCGCTATTCTCAATATGATGGATGGTACTGTACTCTGTACATGACGATTTACATGATCTGCGTGTGTTTTAGTGTTTATATTATTGCTAGTGGCCACTAGCCAGTAGGTGTGGACACTGAACAAGTAGCCGGCTTATATAATTTTCTTGTTGCCATATTATAAACTAAAAATATATTAATTATGAAAAAGGCAAAAACAAACAAGTATTGAAAATAGACATACATTTAACGTGGACGGTGATATCAAGGGTCACGTGCCCAGTTAATTAATAAGCTGAGGCAAACGCTACCCTTGGCATTTTGGTTGGGCCTAGGTACCTTGTACTGTTTCTGGGCTCTGATTAGTTTATTTGGGGTTGGCCATCATTCTCTGTGGGTCATAATGGGTCAAGCTGAATTTCTCTTCATGTGAATGTAAGCCCATCAAATTCGCAAAAAAGAACATAGGCCCGTAAAAAAAAAAGACAGTGTTTTGGATGAGTTCAAAAAAGAGAAAAAAGGAAAAACAATGTCGATTCCCATTGAATACGTATGGATCTTTTATTCCACTTAACAGCAGTTTTGATTTTTTTCACTGGCTAGTAGCATGGTTAGAAATATTCTTGTTTGTTACAATATAAAATTATTAATTTTTTACAATCAAAAAATTAACGCCAATGATTGATACAGTAACCAATAATCCAAAATTAACAACCGCGGTGGAGGTGATAGTCAATGATCCAAAAAATCGTGGAAAAAATATTGTTTGCCACGGTTAAACTAACGTAAAAAATATCCACCACCACTATTTGCTGTGATGAATTTTTCGTTACTCTCATAAAAATCATGGATCATTGTCATTGTGAAGCCACAGCAAATGACTTTTCACCACCACTTTTTTCTATTAACATCATTTTTTAGCTAGAGTAATTGTTCAAATTTTTTGTAGTGATATTGATGTCGAATGTTATTAATTTAATATATTGATATAAGAATAGAATATATTAATTGTCTCTCTCTCTCTCACACACACACACAGATGTGTGTGTGAGAGAGAGAGAGAAAGAGAGAGAGAGAGTTTGGATGAATAAAATTTCACTAGCTCATATCTACAATGAGTTTGCAATATAATACTTTTAAATCTAGAAATTAAGATAAAATATATAAATGATGGTATTTGAGATAAACTTATGATTGATTTTTATAACAATTTTTTGACAAGTTATAAAATGTCATCACAAAATTTAGTTCTATTTCAATTCCGGCATAAAATTATGCAGAAATAAGCACATACTAACGACAACTTCAGCATTCACACGCAAATACACACAGTACAAGCAGACACTGACCGGTGGACATTGACATTTAATACTATTGCATTGTAGGAAATGTGAACTTTAATGAATCTACAACATTTAGATGTACCAACAAATGTTCCCTTGCATCTATTCATCACATGGGCTGTCTGAGATACTTCAAAGGATTTATGTTGGCTTCTTGAATTGAATATGATGGTATATATATGCTTTTTTGGATTTTCCTAACATGTTTAATTTTAGTGTTCTAGTAAGACATTTATGATATGACGATGATGATGGAATTGGACCTTCTGGCCCTAATTGGTCTGGGTGGACCCAGAATTTGTTAATCAGTACAGATCGTAAAGGTGGATAGTCAACATAAAAGTTCATTAGGAAGATAGTCCTATGGAGCACGATAATACCAGTGATAAGTCATTCACTTTGAATTCTCTATTTCAATTCATATGTCAGCTTTTATTTGATTGCATGGGTGTATGTCAAGTATATAATATCGACAATCCTGTGCTTTATAAGAAAATAATATACTTGGTATGTATCTATGACATGAAATAAGAAATAAAATATCATTTTGAAATTGAAAATTTTAACCACAAATTGTTGGGCATGATTGCCCAATTAAGGTAAGATGATCGGTTAAGCCAAATAATGCCCTGAGTGGCCTATCAACAACATAGTTGAGCTCACTGTGAACGAAAGTGTAAAGAAACGATTCATGATAGGACTCGAATAGGATAAATGTGTCCATAATCCATGTCCTACACAGATCAAGAAACAAAGTTCAAACACTCAAAAAGGGTTTTCACTAGCTCATAATTAAATAAGTATTTTTCACAATCAGTTGTAAACACTACCACAATTCAACAAACATAATTACTCACTAGAAAAATAAAAATTGTACAATTGACACAGGCAACAAATTCTATAATAAAGTACTCCATTCCTGCATCTAAGAATCTATAATTCTATACCATCATCTTAAAAATATCAAAAAGGGAAATGAAAGGAATAATTAAGGATGTTGCATCATTACTTGCAACTGATTATATTATTTTTTGAAATTAAATTTTTATTTTTGAAGTTTGTAGGACCACCATTTCTGATATCTCCCTGATGCCGAAAGGTCAATATGATGCAAATATTATTACCTCATGAGAGGATACCAAAGAAGATTGCTAAAGTATGTAAGATTCCCATAATTCTCTACTACACCAAGCTTACAGCATTTCTTTTGCACAATTCTTTCTTTATAGCCAACCCTATTTGCTACTTTTTGTTGTAAGGTCCCAAGGTACATTCATTTTTCTTTTCCTTTTAAACTTCTCCAAGTTTTATTTTAATATCTATTACAAAAAATAAGTTGTTACGTACTTAGACAGCCTATCTGTATAGATTCGCTTGGATACATATCTTTAATTGGGTCTAACTCTAAAACAGAAAAGCAAGTTAGGATTGATGAGAGGAATGCTGGCGAAAACTCTTGGATACTTGCGTTACTAAAAGCTAGATAAAGCTTAAGTTAGTAGAGGAGAGATAAAATGTCCAAAACTTTAAATGCAAGCTGATATTTGATAACGTGATTATTGATTTCATTGAGGTTATTTATAGTGTTTGTTTGACATGGATGAGCATGATTGTGCCGAGTTAGACTCAAAAAATAATGCCACGTATCTTTGTTAAATTGTCACGCTCATCCAAGCAACCAAAAAAAAGACACGAATATTCTAACATATTTGGATAATCTTCATTAGTTGTTAGGGGGCAATACGTTGTACCCATCATATTCTTTGGTAACAATTCCTTGAGTAGGCCCATGGCTCTGGAATTTGATTATACTTAATTAAGCCCACTTAAGCACTCAAATTTGTCCGCCACAGTGTTTAGGAAGAAGCAATATTTATTAATTTGGTTTAATTATAGTGAAGTGAATCCTAGTTTGTTTTGTGAATACAATCACAACATGGCTACTAAATTAGTAATCATATTTGGCCGTTGAGAGGAGAAAAGGTTGAAGGTGTCTTTATAAGTGTATTTGTTTGTATTTTAGAGATAAATCTCTTTATTGCTACTTGATTATATGCTCTTTATGGGCCTTAGGCATAATTGCTAACTCCATTTGCAACTCATATGGTTGGCTAAAGGTTGGAACTTTATTTTCTTTTTATTTTATTTTGGAAAAATATTTGTCCTTTCTTGTGGAGGTATATGATTAAAGACGAAATTTTGGATGATATTATAAAAATTAAAAGTTTGTGTACCTATCTATTATTGCCAGCGTAAAAAATTCACGCTCGATGCTTGTACATCTAATAATTACTTTATTATTAATATAATTAGGTGTCTATTACACATTCATTACTGTGCATTTAATTTTTAGAATACAATTGAATGATTAATACTTTCTGCATAATAATATGGATAAGTTAATTATAAGGGTATATTAGGAAGATTACATAAAAAAAGAGAAAAAAAAATAATAAGGGAATTAACTATTAATTATATTGAAAAATGATATCACAAAAGAATTCCATTTTAAAACAAAATATGTTTTGGGACATCACAAAAAGAAAATACAAGCAATACAACTTATGATTAATTTTATTTATTTTGCATACACCACTAGGCTAAGGAATGAGTATGCACTCAAAAAGTATTAATAGGGCTTAAATAACAGCATGAGAGAACTAATAATTTGAATGAGAATTTTGTGTAATGTCTACTTAAGACAGTTAAGAAAATTGCTGTAGTAAGGGCCAATTTTGAAAATGGCAATAAATTAAAGTTGAGATGTTGAGTTGACTATGGACAATTACTATTGTTGCAGTTCATGTTCCTATTGTGAGGAACAATAAGGATGGATCATATGCATTGTTGGTCATTTGTGTCCAATTCATTGATCTTATCCTTAACTTGTCCGATGAGTGAAAACGTCAACAATGATAACTTGTCAGATGATATTAAAATTTTTTTATCACAATAAAATCATGTAGTCTATACTTGTCAAATTGGTCCCAATAAATCTTAATATCGTTGGGGGTTGTTGAAGTTTGTTTCAATCAAGATTTTCTGATTATGCTTAAGTCAGTATACAAATTGAAGATAAGACACAAAAGTCATTTGTTTTGGCTATAAAATGATAAAAAGTGTGCATTTATAATTCAGGTAAGTTTGAGAATATTATATTACTTTACGATTTGGTTGGTCTCGTCAGATTAGGATGGGGACACGTCGGCTAGATTCACGACTGATAAGACAGGTCAGATGGTTGGGTACAAGGTCGATCACGATTCATGATAAGAGACGCGAATTTTGTAGTAAAAAGTAAATTTGGATTTTCCTAGGGGCTATTGTGCAATTATCCCGAGTATAAATACTAAATGACATGTACGGTATGATTTTGAAACATTAAAAAAGAACTCTGGCAATGATTATGGTTGCAACATCAATTGTTATATATTCTTCTAATATAATAGGACATAACAAATTTGGCAAAAAAATAAGTCTGAACTAAGTTGCAAGAGCCCATTGTAATTTATATTCGTGGGATTTTAAAAGTGGGTTTAGGAATCTAAGACAAAGAGAAAGTAGCATTCTTATAAGTTAAGCCTGTCAAAATCTTATCTTTCAATTATAGCATGTTGACTGCTGATTACTGATTTATAGCAGCTAGTGTTTTATATATACACGTTGCATTTTCATATTTGTGTTCTTCTTTGTCCTTAATTTCACTTTTGACTATATAAAAGATTATATCAAAAGGGATAAAAGGATATTTGCAAGAGTTTCTATTTTTTGAAAACATAAAAAATTATAAAAAAGAGTTATAGAGAAAATTATAATGAAAGTTGAGAATGCCATAAATAAAACTTACTAAAAAATTGCGAAAATTGAGTGAAGGTTGCTTTTAAATTTTAACTCTTTTTCTGTTTAGTTTTAAAGAGTTAGAACCACAAGCGCTGTTTTTAAATATTACATAACAACTTAATTAAAGCTAAGAGTTGAAATATTACAATCAATTGCAAACACCTCTTTAGCCATTCTAACATACTTAAGAAAATAGGGAAAAAAAAAATGAAGCTGTTCTAACATATGTACTTTAATTAGTCTTTAAATTATATCTTAAGTTAAAAGAGTTGATAGAATGCTGACAGTTTTTACAAGTTTTACTTTTCTTGTTCGAAATGTTTCTTATGATGAAACTCTCAACTTGCCACATGAAATAATATTTGTTGAAAATGGACTTTGGCCTAACTCAATTCCAAAAGCTAGCTTGTAAGGTAAAGATTGTCCAAAACCATGTAATGAGACCACGACATTTACATTATGTGGCATTCTATCACACCCCCAGCACACCCAGAAATGAACACTTGGAGCTTGAAAATAATATGAAATGGATCACCGAACAACACTAGACTACAACCCATATGTTGAAAATAGAATTTGGAGTTAACTGAATCTCAAAAGCTAACTCGTGAGATAAGCTAACTCGTGAGATAAGGATTGTTCAAAATCATATAAAGAGACTACAACCCATGCACTCTTTCAATATTAGATTCTAACAATATCTAATGTGTCTAATTTTACATATATTTTGAAATCCTTGTATGTTTAATTGTGATTACATAATTCAAGTCAAGATCGAAAAAATTTTAAATTGCAAAGATCAACCGAAAGATTACACTTTTAGGATCACAAATTCAAAAAGAAACTCAAAACAGTCATTCTTTGACAAGTTTCCTTATCACATGCTACATTAATTTGAAACGAAAAAAAAGAGACAAACAACTCAATTGTTTCACTTTACTACTATACTTTCCACGGTGCGTGTTTCATGCTCACAATTAATGTTTGATTGAATGTATTAAAAATATCTTTATAAGTTTCTATATTTTTATAAGATGTTAAATTTTATTTTATAGATAAATTATTCAAGTATTTGGATAGATCTAGAAGGCTATAAAATGTTAATAACAACAATTTTATAATTAATATGATTTAAATTAATGAACAAGTTAAAATTCTAAAAATAAATTAAGATTTTCTTTATTATTTTTGAAGAGTTTACAAAATTCTAACATCTTAATTTAGGTGCTTATAAGCTCTTTTCGTAGAAAAAATGAAAAATAAAAAATCATTCAATGCTTTATAGTATCTTATAAACTATCCAACATAAATGTTTTCATAAGTTTCTCAAGCAAACATCATCTAAAAGAGTGTTTAGGTGAGCTTATAGGCTCTCCGAAATATTTTATAAGATGCTAAGAGTTTATACAATGTCAAAAGGTGTTCGGTATATTTTTTTTTTGAGTTTGTATAAGCTTCAAGAATAAAATATTAAGATCTTATAAGTTTTATTAGAAAAAAGAGTTCCTACTTATTTTTAAAATCACGAAACGCACCTTCAATTTTAACCACCTTAATTGCATCAATACTGTCATCATCAACATCTTATAAGCTCTTCTATCTTATTTTACCCAAATATTTCAACAATTTATTTTGACATAAAATTTAATATCTTATATGCTAAAAAAAAGTTGTACGAGCTTATAAGATGTTTTAAATAAGATTAATTATACATTTTCTAAATTGTAGTAATTTCTATTCTTAGGAGCTCTTTGGTAGGCATGATTAGATTAGGCTTACAATTTTATAAGTCCTATTAAAATTATCTTTTTACCAATTAGTAAAACAATTGGTTATTTCCAACCTAATAATTAGTATTTGTATGTCATTTGATTGATTTTACTAATTTGTCTTGCATGGATATTTACCATTTTTCCCTTACAATTAGATCATACTACAAGATTAATTTAAGGGCCTATTAGTAAATTTTACTTTCAAATCTAGCACATAATATTTATCATGAGCGGTAGAGGAGTGATATATAGTCATGATTTTAGCATGGGTGACCTACATATCTCGGGCTGGCCAATTCGGTGGCGGAGCAGGGGGGGCACTTGCCCCCATTGAATTTTTCAAAATGACATCTAAGTATATGATATTTTTCATATTGTCCACATTAAATTAAAAATTTGACTCCTCACTCCATCATTAAAAAATTAAATAAGCTAAAAATTGAAGAGTCCGAGTCCCTTTTAAATTCCCACATCTATCTTTCCATTCTCAAATCTGAAACTATTTATATAATACCCTTGCTTTTCTTTCTCTTTTTCCTTTGTCTTTTCCATTTTCAAATATCAATCCAATGATCTGTGTTTATTTTATTTTCTAAAGAAAATACAAGAGTCATCCAACATGTTTCCTTCCTCCTCCAAAAATTAGAATATGCGAGTTTTTAATTTTTTTCTTTCAAGTACAATATACTGAAGATGGAATCTTGATTTATTCCAATAACTCTGTGTTTTATTATTAATAAATTTGATATTGCTTTCATTTGTGTCAATTGAAGCTTTATTCACGTAAAATTTCTTGAATAAAACTTTAGCCCTCGATATCTCACATCGAAACTATAAAAAAAATAAGTTGTGGAACCATAATAGAATGAGTGGTTGAATGATTGTTTGATTACATATGTAGAAAGAGATATATTTGATATGATTGAAAACAAAAAAAATAAAAAAAATGTATAACAATTTCAAAATGTGTTGACACGGCTTGGACAATTATAAATATAAACTATATATTTCATTTGAACGTGTATAAGTTTCTATATCATTTTATGTTTATATTTATATTTATATATTTATATTTATGTCCCCACTAAAACAAATTTCTGGCTCTACCACTGGGCCGATTACAAATTTTGTGCAACCAAATACAAGATAAATTTAAATAACTTGGTCTTATTTAGGTTTATCATCACTGCCTAAGAGCTCCTTACGAGATATGGCCAAGAGCCAATGAGCTGCTTCGTTGGAGTACTTGCTACTCTCACTACCCATGCGGTAAATCTTTTATAAGTTATTTAACCGTCACCACATTTCTATTTAAGCTCACCATCACTCGCCTTTGCTCCTGCCCTTTCAGCTTCTCCCTTTCCCCCTCTCTCAAAAGGCCAAACAAGGTGTAACTTACAACTTAGAAGCCGTGTTTGCCAATGCCAGGGAAAAGCAGCTTATCCAAACAGAATTCCACAGGGAAGAAACTTAATCATACCCAGAGAACAGGGTGCACCAAAAGCTGCGATTTCGGGCTATCTAAAAAGCTGGAATTAAGCTCCCCGGTAAGATTATTGAAACATCTCGGAGGCAAAGTGGCCGCGGCGATGGTGCGAATGAGAAGTACGGTGGCGGCGCCGCCGTCCTCCAAGTCTCATCAGAATCAAGACAGAACAAAAACAAGCGTTGCGCCGGTGGATTCTCACAGGGCGGAGGCGATTCATGATTGCATAGACTTTATAAATTCTTCTTCATCCTTGCCCAGATCTAATTCGGTTGCTCGTTAGATTTTTCTTTTTCTTTTTTTTTTCCTGCTCTGTAATTTTAAATAAGTTTCTTTCTTGTTGTGTAATTCAGAAGGGATAATCACCTCTATAGCCCGGAGCTTATGTATAATAACAATTACATCCTCTTGTATTAGAGGTTCCCTTGTGATGTTTTAAAATTTTCGAGAATTGTTGTTGTAATTATTAAACTGCTGTGATAATTATGTCAAATCTCAGGAGTGTTGAGGTAATTACTTCTAATTAAAATTGTGTTTATTGTCAATGAATGAGTCAATAGGAAATTGAGAAAAATAGAAAAAATAATGTAGGAAAACTTTTTGTATATATTCTTGTGGCCTATGGTTATAAAGAGGGTGTTTGGTTTGGTGGTTATGCTTTGGAGTAAGGTGATTTTTATTAATAGAAGTTGGAATGAATTGATTTTTATTTAGAGAAGTTGAGGAAGTCAATAATGATATGCTTAACAGGAACTATCAATCGTAATTATAGAAAATGATAAAAAACTAATAGTGGTGGAGCCACACAATCGACTCAAAGAATGTTATTCTCTTAATTTTTTCTTGTTTTTTCTTGCATTTTTCTAAAGCAATCAAACAATCAAAGATTTTCTTCTTTTTTTTTTATTTAATCTTTTTTTCCCTCTAATACAACGTAATTGTATATTCAATGACCCACAATTAAAATTCAGAGAGTAGTATGGATTCAAATTCGAGAATACTCTTTTGAACAAGGTCCAAGTATAATTGATAAGTGGTGGTTTAAGTGATCTAGGTGTCGAGGTCATAGAAAAAATATTAAGGGTTGAATCATGATTGCCCAATAAAAACCCTCCAACATCAAGTCTGATCTACCTATAAATTCAAGTGACACTTAAGTCTAGTTCAATCATTTGAGGCAGCAACAAAGGATATTCAATGGTTAAAAATTGTATGCTTGATATATTTTAATATAAGACTTATCATATATCAAAATCAATATAATTGACATGATATGATTTAGGCCGCGTCAAGTTGTCATTTATAGGAAGGTGCTTCCGGGAAAAAAAAGAAAAAAGAAAAGAAGGGAAGATAGTTAAGACATGGTAGGTAGGGTGACGAGGTGGTCCATGTAATTGTTTTAATTGTGGTCGTACAATTAATTAAATTTATTGGTATGGATGGTTGGACGTGATATGAATATGATCAATATAACAATTAATTTTCCTTTCTAAATTTTGTTCATAGAACATGCCTTAGTCACATCCTTCAATGCCTTTTTTTGCCTTCCAACTTTTCCGTTAAGTCTCTTCCATTCTTAAAATTGCCTTTAGATTTCATTATTACTAAAAATTTAGACTAGCATTAGGAATGTTGACTGGAAGGCATTAAATAACAACTACTAATCATTTTGATCTAGAATAAAATAATATCCACTAATCATTTTGATCCGGATTTGAGAATAAATGGAATTAATCTCAAATTCAAATATAGAGTAGCCTGATCAATTCGGAATGCCTAGAACCTGAACTAGCAAAAAAAACATTAATATATGAAAGGTAGGGTTTGCGTTGTGAAAACTACCTCAGACAATAACGGAGATATTGGGTTAAAAATTGTTCATAAGAATTTATAAGATTTGTTGTGTGTTACTTTCAATACGATTAACATGACGTGACATGGCATGATTTGAGTAGCTCAAACTTATTTTAAGCAAACAGACAAAATTTATTTATATTTAAGTCGACCCACTCACATCTCAATCTCACAAGCCTTCCAAATTGGATATTGGTCCAACTTATATTGATTATTTTGGTAATTTTGTACCTGCACTTGTTAGTGACTGGAATACAAAAAAGTATTCTGCATTTAGTTTCTATAATAATTATGAATTGATTATTACTATTAACACAGTTGTTAATCATTGATGATTTGTCGTTACTTTTAATTGAGTTCACTTGTCAACCCATATATGTAGACCCACAAGTATTACTATACGTAGTACCTGATATTTTTAAGAAAGCATAGTCGATCACAAAAATTAATTCAACCAAAACATTCTTTTCTTTTCTTTTCTTTTTTTGTGAGAAAATTCAACCAAAACTTTTTAAGTGTGAGTTGACAATTCCAACCCAATATATTTAGCTTGATCTGATATGATTAAAATTGTCCAAAACCACTTTACCTAATTACTTTGTCCATTTTAATTAACCCCGAAATTGTACTTTGTCGCGTGCAATTAGTCATAAATTAAAGTCCATAAGCAAACCAACTAATCACTAATTATTCCTAAGACAAGGATAAGCAAAAAGCTCCACCTTTAATTAAATCAAAAGTTAAACGTGCAATTATATATCTTTACCAATAATTTATAACGATTTTTGGTTGTTTCATTTTTGTCACATTCTTATTTTTCAATTTGTGATCAGTTCATGAGTAATAATTACTTAATAATTATTGTCATTATTCCTAACTTCTTTTACTCGTTTAAATTTGCTTATATTGAAATGTAAATTGTGGGTTAAAAATAGTAATAATTAATTATGAAAAAGCAAAAAGCCATTAGATC
>JACFYI010003734.1:94383-126689 GCA_014898755.1 Handroanthus guayacan
TATTTTTTTTTTTAAAAAAAATAAGCTCGATGAAAGCTCGAGCTCGGCTCGAATGAGCTCGAACTTGATCGAGCCCGAGCCCAAGCTCGAGCTAAGATTTCTAAGCTCGATCAAGCTCGAGCTCGGAATTGTTCTTTGTCATCTAATTAAACTACAAGGTTTGTATATTTTACTATCTAGGAATGTTCCAGGCTTCCTACTCTCCTACAATTTTTCATACATATATATATATATATATCCAGCCACGAAACGAACTTTAAGGGTAGTTTCATCTATTCCCATATAATGTAAAGTATTTTCATCATTTAACACTTTCTCTCATATTAAAAATCGAATAATGATCAGCACATCATCCCGTATCTCATTTATTATCTTTTTCTTTGTAATTAAATGAAAATTAAGACTAATAATGAAATTTTTGTAATTTATGTAATCAAAATAAAGTACTTCTATGATCTTAAAAAAATAAATAAATAAATAAAAGTTTATTCCTCCCTTTTAAGATCGATAATAACTTATTTTACCCTATATTTTTATAATAAATTTTTAAAAACTTATAAATTCAATTAAGTACGTTTTGCATTAAGCTGGCTTATTGTCAACTTATTACTTGGGAGGCTCTATATATAGCCCCATTTTCAATCCACCTTTTGCCACAACTCTCTTCCTTTCTTTTTTCCTCTCTATAATCTTTACATATATTTCCAACCCCACCACACAAAGAAATGCTATCAAATATGTTATTGAAGCCCTTTCGTAGTGAGAAATCCAGGTTAATTTTAAAATTTTATTTAGCGATTCATTTGCTGATATATAGAAAATTAGGATAAATTGCATTTTGCCTCCTTATAAAAGACAAAATGAGCAGAAAATCCCCTATAAAAAATAACAAGCACCATGCTACTCTATATTTTTTTGAAAACATTCATTTTAACCTTCTCCGTGAGGAGGCGTCGAGTCTCATTTTCTAAAATATAAGAAAGCTTGGTACTTATTATTTTTTTCTTAATGGGGGCTTTTCGTCAAATGGGGTTAAAATACAATTTACCCATATAAGTTAATAATGACTTCTAATTAGATTTATTTGATAATAATAAATCAATAAGTGATTTAGAAGGCATGTTTGGATGAATTTGCAGGGCTAAGAAGACAAGGTGCAAAAAGAGTGAACATGAAATGGAGGAAGAAAGGCATGTTTTCTCAGTGCCATTCCATAGGGAACCACTCAACAAACACGCCATTGTATCGTTGAGATCCCATTCTTCCTGCAATAATCAAAGGTTAAGTTCAAGCCCAACCCCCATCCCCACTCAAATACCTCACTTTTAGAAATTATAAAATTGTATATACTAGCGTTCAATACAAATTCGATGCGTATGATCTCATATAAGATATAAGTTCATATAATATATTTGTGTTTCGTATATTTGTATGAATGATTATGAAATACAAAATGATACTTAGTTCATGCATGAGCGATCAATTGTCATTAATTATGATGTTAAACAGATAATAATAAAGGGGTACTTTTTGAACCTCCCATGAAAATATACCAATAGGGAAGTAATTTAAGGAGATTATGTAAAAATATATTACAAGAGGTTGGTGCTTTATTAATAATATGGATATATATGTGCATATAATAAACATATAAGGACATGTATGCATTATGTGTAAAATACTAAATTGTGTGATTTAAAACAATACATTGGTATGACACAAATTTCAGTTCAAATATCACAATCAATGGGTGTGTGCTTGCGCTTATAAGTGTTTCAAAATATCTTATAAAATGTTTAAAAGTTTGACATCATTAAACATTTTATTTTTTTAAAAAAGAAAGAAAGAAAGAAAGAAAGAAAAGTGTTTGTATTTGAAGTGTTAGGATATTGTAGAGTTCTTTTAACGAAAGTACGTTATTCATAATTATATTTAAAATCTTAGCATTCTTTTATTAATTTTAATTATATCCATGATAAATGTGTCATTATTAATATCTTACAAACTTCAAAATTTTTTTTTATTTAAACAGTTAAATAATTTATTTAATTACAATAAGATCTAATATTTTATAAGTTAAAAAAAATCTTATAAAATGTTTTAAATAAACTATGCCCATGTACACCCTCTTATATCTTAATTTTTTATATTGAATTTATATCAGTTCTCTATAAAGTAACATCCGTATTCAACTTCGATTTTGTACCTTTAAATAATTGATAGGGTAGGGTTATCTATTAAATAATATCACAATAGTTTTTTATATATTTATAGAAACAAATATATCTTAAATTATCTTGTTCTCAAGTACGATAGAAATATCAATGGATATTCTCAGTCTTTCACTTTTGATGGAAGTTGATCACTTAAATACGAATATCTTCTGTCATTTTACCTTTTCTCTATTTTATTTTTGTAATTCTAATTTTAAACACTATACTAAAAATTTAAGTTTGCCAGTCTTGAAAAGTTCAAAAATTTTATCAAACAATTCACTGATTGTTAGAAGATGGTGATTTTCTTATTTATACACTTGTCAACTCCTACAAGAAAACAATCTCTTTAATAATAATAAAATTATCATAAATTTAAATGAAATCTATCACTAATACCATTAATGAATTTAAAAATGTCAATTTCACCCGTTTAAATAGATATTTGCGAAAATTTATCCATTTATTATGGGCACGTGAGTAATATTTATTTGTGGGGATAAAATAAGAATTTTCTCCTCCCCATTTAAAATCGGGGTCACTGACAAATATCTCGTTCCATGTGCTCACCACATGTTAATATATTAGTAATTACAGATATACCATACATATATATGCTAAAAACTCTATTCCGAGTCTTTTTCTGGTCTACTATTTTTTTATTTTAGATTTTAGATTTTCATTGATGTTATTTTATAACTAAATGATTTAAATTATGATTTCAAAATTTTTAGTTGAAATACTTTTTAAAATTTTTAAAATATTTAATTTGTTAATGACTACTTGAAATTACGCATAACAATTTACTTCTTCATGAGGGGTTCCTTTTTCTTATCCTACAAGAAATAAAGTGGAAATGATGATCATTTTTTCTTCCGACAAAACACTCCCCGTCTCTATCCTCTCTTTGTCCCGCGCAATTGATGTCACAATTCATGATAGACTTTGTTTCACCACATATTTATTACTACAAAAATTATCTTTAATTAGTTCTATGATAAAATTAGAATTCACCGCAATTTCCATCACGGATCAAAAAATTAAAGCACCAATAGACAACTTTGTGCGCCAATCCTCTTTTCCCTTTACTCATTCATTAATTTTCCTTTTTCCGCTTCTTGTCTGGATAACCCATTTATTTATTTACCATACCATACCATGCGAAGGAGCCAAGGAGAGTCATAATAGTAGAAGTAGTAGTAATAATAATAATTATAATAATAATTTTTTTTTATTATTATTATTAGTAGGACTGAACTTATCGGGTGGTGATTACTATTTACTGTAGTGTTACTCCTTCCACGATTAAGGTTTCAATCATTCTAAATTCAACTACCAATATCTGAAATCTTGACAGAAACGGACGAGGAGGCCCCAAGAGAATGGCCAACAAGCCCTCCAATTTCTCCGATCTGATCCAAAGGGTCACCGCTTCTTGCCTCCTCCATCCCCTCGCCGGCGTCGCTCGCCCCGACGATGTATCCACCGCCGACGAAGAGGAGGACTGCTACGACGCCGCCGCGGCGGAGGAGGAGGAGGACGAAGAGGATGATTTCGAGATTAATGCGAACCCCAAAAAGAATGAGGACCAGCCGCCGAGGATAATCGAGCTGGAAATGCTGATGAGCCAGGTGTTCGACGCCGTATCGGCTATGAAGAGGGCGTACGTTAGTCTCCAGGAGGCGCACTGTCCGTGGGATCAGGATAAAATGCGCGTTGCTGACGTGGCGGTGGTGGCGGAGCTCCGTCGATTAGGTCTGCTCAGGGAGAGATTCAGGCGGAGCGGCAGCGGAAGAGGAGGGAGGTGGGGAATGGGGGCGGCGACGCTGAGGGAAGTGGTGGCGCCGTACGAGGCGGCGGTGGAGGAGCTGAAGAGGGAAGTGAAGACGAAGCAAGCGGAGGTTGAGAATTTGAGGGAGAAGCTCAAAACGGCGACGTCTTTCGATCGTATCAGCGGGAAGTCTAAGGGGAAGTCCAAGAGGAGAGTCAGCTGCACCACTCAAGGTCAGTAACTAAAATGACCAATATAACCTTCGTACAGACAATTTTTTTTATTTTTTATTTTTTATTTTTATTTTTTTTCCCCCTTTCCCTCGTACTTGACTGCCTTAAGAATAAGATGGATGTGACTTACTGCTCTCAAATTTACTCTTTTTAGTCGTGTTTACCTCCATCAAATCATAAATACATTTCTTTTTCTAGCATTTGTCTACATTCTTGGTTAAATGTCACTTAATTCTCTTAAATTTATTCGATTTGGTGCATTATCCTATTAATAACTTAAAAACACTTCATCTAAAGTATTTTGGTCCCAAGTGAATTTTTCAGATGAAATATGCGACCAAATGAGTAAAATATGGTTTTTCTTGATGTTTTTACCAATGAACATTCTTGTTATTGTTGTGCTTGTAATGAATTTCCTGAATTTTTTGACTGAAAATAAAAAAGGGAAAAACGATGATAATGAATTTAACAAAGCAGGCGAAGGTACGTACTAATTCTTCGACTCCATATTTTGTCTGAAAAATCCATTTGAGAATTTCGACTCCATATTTTGTCTGAAAAATCCGTTTGAGAATTACATGCTTGTTCAAATTCCGTTAGGGGCACTCTCCGACTGTATTTTCACATGACAATCCGATTAGGGATCCATGTAATGGGGCAATATACTCTTATGACTTTTAAGTTGCGAGAGAGAGTGCTTTTAAGTTATCTGTATGGGATAATATGTCAAAACGAATAAATTTGAGCGGATAAACTACCACTTACCCTGAATAATAGACATACGTATCTTGTAAGCCATGCTTTCGCACTGCAATTGAAACCCTTTTGCACCTTCCAAAAGTTGTAACATTTTTATTACATTATCACATTGATCATTTTCAAGATTATCTTGGTCACCTTCGTCAAACCAACTATTCATTCATAGGATTAATCCAACACTTCTTCTATGACAGTTGGAGCAGCTCCAGCAATGGAACTATTTGAATCCACAATGAGCTTAGTAAAAGAAGCTTCAAAAGCCTTCACATCCCTACTCCTCTCCCTAATGCGCTCCGCGCATTGGGATATCGCAGCCGCTGTTCGATCCATCGAAGCAGCCACCTCTACCACCACCACTACCACATACGTTGACTCCATTGTCGGGGCCAATCATGCAAAATATGCTCTCGAATCTTATGTTAATCGGAAAATCTTCCAAGGTTTTGACCACGAGACATTCTACATGGATGGTAGCCTCACCTCAATTCTCCACCCAGATCAGCACCGTCGAGACTGCTTCACTCAATACCGGGACATGAAGGCAATGGACCCGATCGAACTTCTAAGCATATTGCCCACATGTAGCTTCGGAAACTTCTGTTTTAAGAAGTATCTTTCGATTGTCCACCCGAAGATGGAGGAGTCATTGTTTGGTGACCTGGAGCAGAGGCGGCAAGTGCTTGATGGACACCATCCGAGGAGTCAGTTTTATGGGGAATTTTTAGGGTTGGCTAAGGCTGTTTGGTTGTTGCATTTGCTTGCATTTTCTCTCGACCCTCCTCCAAGCCATTTTGAGGCGAGTCGCGGGGCCGAGTTTCATCCACAGTATATGGAGAGCGTTGTAAGGACTTCGGTGGGGATGGCCATGGTTGTAGGGTTTCCGGTAAGCCCGGGGTTTAAGCTTGGGAATGGATCGATTGTCAAGGCTAGGGTTTATCTGGTTCCCAAGAACTGATGAGAGTAAGTTCAAGGATTTAATGTAGTTTGTGTTCAGGTAGAATTTTTGTTATGCCTGTTGTACAACTTTTTGTTTCTTCTGATGTGCTCTATATATGATTATTATGTTAGATTTAATGACTGGGTCAAATCAATTTGAATTGCCGGTTTCAATATGTATTTCATTTCTTATCCTCTCGTATGAATCCATATCAAGTTTACTACGTACTTAATTTGTTTTTTAAGAAAACTTTTAATGCACTTGTCGTATATAATAAAATATGAAACAAGTCTTGATATGGAGGATCCAAATCAGACTGGATCTGATCAGCCTGGATCTCATCATGTATTTGTCTTGAAATAAAGGGTCTAAATCAAATCTAAATCATGTTGTGTTCCTCTACAACACTAGTCTCTAATAAACTATGTTTGTACCATGTTTTATATCAAATAGAGACTTTTTCTCTGAACTGTTAAAATGATTAATTAAAGAAAAAGAAAAAGGAAAAACCGCTAGTAGAAGGAGTATTATACCCTTGATTATGGAATATAGATTGCTTCCTGAAAATATATATATAATATATATATATAGGTTGCTTTCTCAATCCAGTGAATTGTGTAAAGGCAAGATACTCAAAATTCAAAGGTTAACGTTTTTGTTGAAACGAATCGTGAAAGACTAACTCTGTGAATTGAATTTGGTCAACAAATCTATGAAATAGTGAGAATTCTTGATCTCTCTCAATATTTCCTTTGATTGCATATCAACTCTTGCGCAGGATGGCAAAACAATCTCCCTACTTAAGAATCCTTGTCCGTAAATTGTATTGAGCAAGATGAGAGCAAGAACAACAATATACTTCCAGCTTTAAATTCAGGAATGTTCATCCATAGCATGAATGAATATGTTGAAATTGTATAATTCCATCCTACATTTCAATTTTACAATATTACATTGCTCATAATCTATTAACACAAATATGCCTAAGCGTATTCCTCTGGCTCCCAAAGTGTTGATTCCATGAGAAAAAAAGCATTATTTATTTGCATATATGTGGTATATTCTGAACTGCGATGATTCCGGAGAGAACTGTTCTAAGAATCACGAATTTCCAGGCCTGAGGCAAATCCCAAGCAGAAGCTAATTGATTTTTGTCAATCGAAACAAAAATAATGTCGATGTTCCTTGAAATAGTCAGTTCAAGAATTTTTTGACCTGCAACAGAGACATACGCATCATTTTGATTGGAAACAAATATTAATTGTATGAATGGGAGCAGTTTTTCATGGTGGGTGATTTTAAAATATACATATAAAAGATTAATCTTCTTACTTGTTCAAGCATCAAAAACATGATGACGTTCCATGATCCAAGTCGACCGAGATTTGGGAAGAACCCCTTGTAAAATGCAAGGAATCCCTGCAAAAACAGGTGCATTCGTCATGAATAGAAGCATCAAGGTTGAACAGTAATTAAATAAACTGTAAAACTGCAAGCAGTAGAAGACTAATGCCCGGTAAAGTTCCAGTATATTATTCAGGGTTGTGCCAAATGGAAACAGAAACTGAAAGGAAATGTATACCTCAGCTTTTAATGTTTTGAAGAAGCAATCTATAGTGCCTTTGTACACTGAATCTCCCATCATTCGAGACTTAACCTGGAATAGAACGAGCAGAAATTTCACATTGGTGTGTTGCTTGAACCCTCTGCTCATATTTAAATCTATCTCATGAGATAAGAAACAATTGTACTCGACGTAATAACAAATGTGCACATAGCACAAAACGCTGAGCCTTTTAAAGCTAGAACAAGGTAAACAACTTCAATGTACAAACTACATGCCCATCACTCCTTCAATGGTGTTTATGCGCATTATTATCATCCAATTCTTACTGTAGATCTCACAAATGGATGGTCAACAGAATCAAGACACAGTATCCTCTTAAAACTGTTGGAAACTAACTAAATTTGTATTAAAAATCTTGAGTTGCTTACTTTACATGTGTAGGCGATAAATTCTGAATGTGTCATTTTGAAAACTTGTAGCGAGTAGTAGATCACTGCTGTATTGCAGTTCAGGAAGTATCTAAAACTAATAAGTTGACAATGAAAAAAAGTCTTTCGAGATGCTGTGCATTTCATTAGAAATTACCATCCCAGCGACAGTTTTGTCAAGTGTGCATAATGTACATGTACGAGTCTAGAACTAGAAGTGCCTGCAATTATGGATACAAACTAATTCAATTAGATTACCACGTCAACAGGAGAGCCAATACAGACAGCAAAGAATCCCGCACCTAAACCAGCTAATATATGCGTCAGAACATTGTCTGTGAATCCTGGAATTTTCAAAATTGTCTGCAAAAGATTAGAACACAGGCCGCATCACATGCTGGAATAGGAAAGGGCACAGTGAATTCCATGAAAAAGAAAAAACAATAATATAAATTGACCTCTTTGACATGATCATAACTAGCCAATTCTGCAGCATTTATAATAGCATTTCTTGCAATGTTTGGTCCAAGCCCTGTCCACAAAGCTGCCACTCCTTCCTGTTGGCTTCTGGCACTTACATTAGTGGTTAAAACATTAAAACACATCCACTAATTTCTATAACAAGTCACCTGCTTGAGTATGGCATAATATGCATGCAAAGCACCACTATAACGCCTGAGTGCTCCAACTGGCAATTTGCCCTCAGCTTGAAGCCGAACCTTCACAAGGTCAGTAGGATTAGCCACAGCTATTGCAATAGCACCTTTGCATTAGGAGAAAAGAGTCTTGTTAATTGTTCAAATACACCTAGCAATCTCCATTTATAAAGAACAATGACTGAAGAAAGGTTGATATTGTTTTTACCGGTAAGCAAAGCAGCAAGTATTTTACTAAATAGGGGCACGTCTCCGTTGTAATTACTTCCAACCAAGAATAACTTGACCTGTTCAACCACCCATGAGGGGGAATAGTTTTCTTTATTATAGCCATCAAAGATAAATTTTGAAGCGAAGTGTAAAGAAGGACAAAAATGCAGCGAATGAGATACATACAGGCTCATACAATCCAATTCTTAAGCCTCCATATAGACATTGGCGATGCAAGCCAGGTACAATTCCTTTCCAAAGTGCAAATAGGCCTTCTTCTTTTGCTATGGTTGCAACCGTACCCAACAAGCCCCTGTATTTTGGTGCACCACCTGAATCCCCTAAAGGAACTCTCTTCTGTAGCTGAAGCCTTACTTTTGCAGTATCCAAAGGAATGGTACAGAACTGCACATGACCACCAGGTGAAGGGTCAACCCAAAGAACAATTGGTTCTAATTGTTGAGAAAAGGAAATGGAAGTTCATGATAATGGGTATCTAGCAACATTTTCAAAAGAAATTCAAGTATTTATACTATCTGTACACGTTTTCTTTGCCATTAGTGGCCACCCACTTGGTACATCAGTGATCAACGCAGTTCAACAGATACCCAGTCAATTTTAGAGACACATGCCAGCTGGATTTCCTTCACAATTTAGTGAATAAATCCCTTTCTGCCAGTGGATTATCCAATGTACTGTTGACCACAAAAATCAGGCATTTTTCCAGAAATATGCCAGCAAAAATTAGTTCAAGAAAGTTGAACTCAAAGCACCTATGTATAAAAGCAATCCTCCAGGAAGGAAGAGCACAAACGGTAATTCTAAAGCATTCCATTTAGACATTCAAATTCCTGAAAATTCTTCACACGCAAGGTATCCATTACTCGAGCTGGTGGGCTCACCAATACTAATATGTTGAATATGTGGTGCATGTGCCTTCGAAGTAATCAGCACATATTCACATAATTCCTTAGACTGTGAGGTAATCAACCTACAGATCTATTACAGTGAAAATTGCAGTATCATATCATTAATGAATACAGGAATCCATGGGAGATGAATTATTACTGGTGCATACAATATCAATCGGAACAATTCTATATCATATCCAATGAAATAGAATTCAAAACTAAATTCTAGCTCAAATGGTCTGTTGGTTTCCTTGACTTCTGAAAATAATGGTAGTCCACTATCTTCGGCAAAGTAAAACGAAACAACGCTCGTAAATGAGCATAATCAAACTGGCCGATACAATTAAAATTTGAAAATAAGAAAAAATTACAGCAGTAAGCTAAACGAAACGATGCTCGTGAATGAGCGTATTTGAGCTGAAATTAAACAACCACACTGACAGCCACAATTAAAATCTAAACAAGTTCCACCATTGCACTATCCTACAGATCTCCGAAACCAAACAATGCAGGCTCAAACGAGTAATACTGGAACTAATAACGTTGACCAAGTAGTACTAAAGTTACAGTACAACCAAAAAAATGGAGGCGAAATCAATACCTCGGCAAAACAAGCAGCGAAAGCGCTACAGACGAATATTCCGGCGAACGAGATCTCCGACATATCCGCCATTGATGAAGATCAGCACTGGTTTTCCACTCTCAATGGCGAATCTACTTCATCTGAGTAGAGCCTAAATAGATAGGTAGAGTAAGTGTAGTGAGAGAAATATATTAATTTTGATGATTAGAAATTAATAATGAAGTGTTCCTAATTTTATTTATTAGACTAACTTTGAGCTAACTGCTAACCGACTGCAAATCATGTGGTGCAATTACTCAATGGTCAACGTGTAGGACTAATTAGTGCCTAATTCAATGTGCAGTAGTTGTGCTATCATTCAAATAACAACAATTATAATATTTATTTACTCTTATCTCTCAAAAAAAAAAAAATTTATTTACTCTAAAGTCTAAATTTTGTGTTTTATTTTATTTTATTTATTATTTTTTTTTTTCCCAATATCAATAATTCATATAAAAATCATTCAGCTATCATGTAGTGGAAAAATCTTCTATGTTACCAAAAAAGTTCACATATCGTCGATGATAATCAAATTCATAACCTCTTCAAAACCAAATTCGAGGGCCTTATAAGACCTTTACTTTGCTGCTAGGAGAAGGTCTCATAAGTGTTTTATGTGAATTGTTTAAAAGATAATTTATTTTGATCAAAAAAATGATTTAAAACATTTGGAAATATTGAATTAAATAAAAAGTGTCAGAAAATCTTAATATAATAACAACAATTAAGAAATATTTTTTTATTAAAAAGTTTAAAGTTTCAAAATTTAGAATTGAGTCAAAATTAACTTAATTATAATCAAAATACTAGTGTCTGGTGCAAAATATCAATGCAAGCCAGTTAATAGTCAATATAGAAGACATACGAGCATATACGGAATTATACAACGATGATACTTAATAAATGTGAGTTTATAAAATAGTAATAGTGAGTGAGTAATGAATTATTTGAAGTGTTTGATGATGATTTTGCTATTAGTTTTTCATATTTGAACTACTAAAAATTGCATTAACGAGTCACTGGTAAGGCGACTTCTATTTTAGCATGAGCAAATTTAAAATTAAAATCCACTTAAATTTTAAAACATCTTGCAGGATGTTTTTAAATTCTGCTTCAACTTTTTCTATGATTTAAAAAAAAATATCATTGTCCTTATTTGGTAGAATACAATAAAATTAATTTTTAAGCAAAATGTTCAAAGCATCAAAATTTAAAAAGTTAATAATTTTGTAAACACACGCTGCTAACTTTTTATCATTTTCTTGCTTGTAGTTGTAAACATTCACAACTTTTAAGTTTTACCGTCAACTTCTCAAATTCTTTAAGCAAAAAATCACTTTGTTTCAAATGAAAAGCACCTTCAAAACACCCTCTTCACGATCACTTTGGTGGATACTTTGTTCCAATTCATATTTCTTCTCTTACTCTATTACACAAATACTGAAATACATACCAACTGTATAACATTCATAATCCTATATTTTATTTGAAAAAAAAACCCAAACGTATATTTACGGAACAAGAAATGAAATACTGTTTAGAAATGATGAAAATGAACATATTAGGAAAATCATATAAAACCATACACATTTAGGACCATGAAGCCTATCAAATATAATATTTCGGAAAAATATCCCTAGGGTTCATTGTAAAGCCAACCCCAGTAAGTGGGCTTGGACTTGCATCATTTGTTACGTGGAAATGCCAACACTTCATAAATATTTCATCTCAAATATTACCCATATTATGTGTGTATATATATATATCAATTACATAACTTCTTCGAAGCAGAATGAAAGAGCGCTCTCATACCACCACAAAAGCACTTGAAGAACCCTTAAAATGCTTGATTGACCCCAAAAGACTCTTTGCAGCACCAAAATGCCTTATTCTGTACACACCTGAAGCAGCTGTTTGTGGTATTATCCATTGTATGGTCGCATGGCTTCGAGGACTAAGTTTCGAAGGTCTCGACCATATGAACCGAAGGCAGAAATCATCGTCGTCATAAGCAGGCACCCAAGTATCCTCCCCTTTGAGAATCTCAACCAGAGCAAATGTACCTTCAGTCATGAGGTCGTTTCTGGGACATGCTGACCAGAAAACGACTGTCACGTTGTCGCCTTTCTTAAAGGTGGAGTTATTGGGTACGTCCAAACTGACGTCACCAAAATTTACACCAATTGGAGTTGCGTCCACCACGACTGGTGGAAGTAAGCTTATTTGTTTGTCGAGCAGATCTGGAGGTTGTGGACCGGGTTCAACTCGTCGTCCGCTGACGAGGGCTGCTGCAAGCTTCTTGAATTCTTGAATGTAGCCGCTAAGAGTATGTGGGCCATACAGTGTCGATGCACCCTGAGATAGATAGAGAGTGCCATATGTTATGAAGCTATCCTACGTAATCTTGACTTCAAGTGACAGTTCCGTGATGAAGTCATGATGGTATTAGATTATGGCCCTACGTCCTAAAAGATCTAAAGAACAAATGAATTGCACTAACCTGTGAAAAACTAGAGTTGAATAAACAAAAGATAACTGAAATGAGATACTGAAGACAATAGATCGCAAGATGGCAGACAATATGCATAAACACCCTTTTTCTTTTCCATATGAATCTTGTATTTTGTACTGAAAGTTATTGTTTTTGTCTTTTCTTATCTTAACTGTAGTCAGTAGATGCATCTATCTAGCCAATTCTTTCTGTCCAAACTACACTTTATAGTTTTCCAAATTGATTTTCCAGTTTCTCCTATGGTAGTAACCTTCTTTTTCCTTGGAACTGCCAGCATGATAAATCAGGCTGAATCCAAATTCTAGCTTTTGATATGTACTCACAGAAAATATTTTTGGACTTACCATGCCATAGACTCAAATCACTAACAGAACTTTTCGCAGTTAATCCTCTAGTCTACAACCATGACAAACTAACTTACCTCATATCTCTGTATCTGGTACTCCTCAAATGTCGTCACATATTGTGAATACGTATTTGTCAAGCCAGCTATCACTACATGCACATTGCTACCGAACTCTTTTCTACCTGCACTGGTGAGAACATTTTTCACAGCATCTCGAAGCCGTCTTCCAGCCATTGTAGTAAACTCTGATATACAAAAGAAAAAGAAACAAGACGAAAGTTTGTTAAGAAACATCAGTTGAAGCCAGAAGCTGGCTTATCATTATGTGGCAAAAGAGAACTTGCGCTACGTTAATCTCAATCATCTTGCTTAGTTAAGATATTAAGACAGGAATAATTTTGAATAGTTAGAGAAAAGAAAAAGAACTCAGGCTAGTACCTCCAGGCACACTAAGAATGACCAGCTGCCCTATCCTCAGAATCTGAACAGGAAGTATTGAAGGCTGCAAGGGAGAAAAAAAGTCATAAATCTTGAACGTAACATGCTCCATAAGTGAAAAAATAAAGTAGGATACGAACAATAGACAGCTACCGGAATGGAAATCATGGTGACAACTGATAAAAGAAACTAGGCATCCCAAAAGACCTCAGGTTAACTATCACGATGTTCTGTAGATAACCTTAGCCTATATTTAGTTTTTTTTGTCAGCCTATGTTGAACTAAGTTGAGAATGCATATAAAAAGAGATCTTTTTTTTTTTTTTTTTGGTGATTTAACTTTAAATTGACCTTGAGACAAGTAAGTGGAGAAAAGGAACAGTACATAGTACTAGATATAAGTGCAGCAAGGCTTTGATAAGGTGATGAGGTAATATAAGTTCTTTCTTGAACTAAATTCACTATAAGATTAAATTTAGCATCCGCTTATCCCTCTCTACTGCACTTCATAATGCATAGATTGTGCCAACAACCAATGGAATTCAACTACAAAAAGAGAAATATAAATGTTTATATAGTACCATTAACATCGCAGGCTATAACACTCAAGACTGCACTCTTAGCAGGTGATTAAGGAATTTTCGAACATAAGAAGTGCATAAAAAAACCCCTGTAAATGCAGTTCACAAAACTTCTCACGATATTGGGCATGAACCAAAACTAAGAAACACAAATTCATTCTAGTTCTGTTGAATAAGCCAATAATTGGACCTTATGAAGCTACTTAGAAAGCAAAGTTGCAAACATATCAAGATCCTTAGACAGAAACTAACAAAGTTTGGCAGGCAAGTAACTAACCGCCCAATCATAAGGTAGTTTCATTTCACCAGTATCAAGCAGAATGGGTTTCGGACTTTGACAGTCCTCTTGTTCCTTGTCTGGAGTTTTAAGTAAGTTGCGGACGAGTCTCCAAAATGCATTACCCTGAGAAGAGAGAACATTAACATGTAGAAATTGAGAGCAGAGCTGATATAACAATCCAACGGCATACCTTGTCATCCCCTTGCTTAAAATCAAAAGCCCCAGGCCCATCAGTCGTACCAGCAGCAAATGCAAACCCCATTGCAGCAGGGCAGGTTTTTACAACATCAGTACCTCCACCTTCTTTTGGAATTGTCACATTAAGTTTGGAAAAATCAACAAAAGTATGGCGATAATCAATCTTCACACTTAATTTCTCTGATGCTGCATTGAAAAGTTCCACTGCTTTCCTGAATTGCCTTTCTCCAATAATACGTGTACTTTCAAATTCATCCGGATACCTGCCAAGAAATTGAGAGGCACGATTTTAGCCTACAGCAGAATCAATTATGTTTTTCTGAAGTAACAAGTTGGGATCTTGATTTACTTCCGCTCAATACCAGAATTGGAAGCATACATACCCAGGTCCTCGGCCATAGCATAACTCATTTTTTCCATCACAGGTACTGTGATTGAAGTCACAGGGTAAGCCTGTATCTATACAGAAGGCACCAAGCACATTTGGACTAACATCCCCACAATTGGATTGACAAAATGCAGATACAAATCTAGGCCTATCAGCCTGCCTGAGAGCACTCCTTACACGCCTTGCAACGCTCAAAAACCTGGTCGTGGATCTGCCAGACGAAGATTCAAAAGAAGCAGCAAGTTCTAGTAACTCATGATCTGCAATTGGACCACCGAAAAGTGATTAAAATCCAGAGTTGTAACTCTTATTCAAACATTTGACAATGACAACACAGTAAATTCACCCCTCCTCTATACATCCATTTCTACACATCATCAAGGTGCTGTGCTGTAATTCATGGTCAGATAACATGTTCAACCAGTGGTCAACCCAAACTGGGATTGGAGCGAGGGAAAGCTGTGAAAATCAGTTGACTAGACTAACAGACTAAAGTTCAACTGAGAAAAAGAACTTCCTCCCAGAACCAGTACAAGTTAGGAGGAAAGCTACAGTGCGGGTGTATAATGCATTAAAAACTTCAGAAGGGGGTACACTTGCAACAAATATATCAAAATAGAATTATACTTTTTGTTACAGTTTATACTTCCATTCATCAGTTGCATTCAACATAACAAACAGAGGATGATCCAATAAAGGGACACTGTTCTTTATTTGCTATAAGTTAATTAACCAACAGGACCTTTTTAATCAAGCTTGGCATGCTTTAGGTCTCATATGAACATCGTGGAGAAACCAATCCGATAGAAAACTGATAAAATGTTTTTTACACATAAGAAAGCCTCCCTATTTCAATCTTATGTAGTAGCTAACTAAAGTATGAGCATAACGCTCATGTTTATAGTCAAATGGTGACATGAAGCTCGAAAAAATTCTAAAGATTCCCTGTTATCACACTTCTACAGCAAAAGAACACATCACCTTTAATTTTGCAAGTGTTTCTATTATCAATATAATACGGAAACCATATGTACTCAGATCCTTACGATTGTCTTTAACAACTGGAATAATGTTTGAGACTCTTCTGGGGATCCTGATTTGCTTAGATTCATCAGATGATATGCTTCCATTACTATTCTCATCAAACCAGTCTTCCATAAACCGTGCTGCAGCTCCTTTATTATCCCCACTTATCAATGAATTTGTACGGCTCATAGAAGTTCCATGGGTTGCAAACCAATTGAAGCTGCCCACTGGGCCCCACTCATCATCAACAAACTTCAAGAGAGTCATATCTTTATCAACGTCATACTTGTATTGACGGCGTTCCCCAGATGGATTATTGAGATATGCGCTAGGACTGCGATTAACACCAGCATCTAAAAGCTCCCCTGTTGTTGAGACCAAATTGGTGAGAGTGATATAAAGGTCTAGAATTCACTGATTTAATTTAGAATATAATGATTCGCATGCACAATTTCAAAAAGCAACATAGGCACAATGAATTACAAAAATGAAAACTGGCTCAAAGAAGCAAGCTAACCACTCTTCTAGTGAGGCAACTGGTAAAGTAAAGCAATAAAAGCAAATCCAAACTAGCTATAAGCTATTTCACATAAGGATCCAAGACAAACAAATAACCACAAACAACTCATCACGAATGTTTAGCTGAACCAACCCAACCGCTTCTAGCACTACAGACACCCACCAGAAGAAAAAAAACCAAGAAGTAGAAAATAGAACCTCCAAAGACAGATGTAATGCTTCAACAGGCTTACTTAAAATAATTGACAATAGAACAAATGTTTCATTCAGCAATTCCCATTATTTATACATTAATGAACCAATGCTAAACAAACACCATTACCTTTATTCACATATATTGATCCAGGCCGAAGGTTATTATGAGCTTCTAAGATACTCTGCTCAATACCATCAACAAGGGCATCAAATGATTGTCGTACAAAACCAAGGGATGTTACAATGTAGACAACATATTGGAGATAACCTCCAGGGCCAGCATGGGTATGAATGCCGCTAATGGCAACATTATTTTCTGTGTAGAGGTCCCCATACCTGCAATAGTATAATGACAGCCTCTTAAATCAAACTCTATAACATCAAGCAAACTGCCAATAAGGGCAATAAATAAAAGTATACGAGGTCGTAAAATTTATTCCTATTAGCATGAGCAACTCCATGCTTTCTCATATTCTGTGTTCAATTGTATTCAGCAAACTAAACTACGAAGGGGGGTATTTACGACAACTACCTTGCCTTCAGTCTCTCCAGGACTTTTATTGTCACCAATTGTGATGCCATACAAGCATCAAGATTTACAAACACAACTCGATTCCCTTTAGGCTCTGCAACAATGAAGGTCCGAGCTCGCAATCTGAAGTGAACACCAGATGCTATCTGCTCCATGTTAGCATATCCCATCATGTTGACGTCAGCTGCAGGCCCAGTAATGTCATAGCTTCCAAGCCCAATTAAGTAGTTGGAAGCTGAGTTAACCCCTCTAGCATTCTCTACCAAGAGTAATATAAAAATAGGTAACCAAATCATTCTAATTGATCTTGCCATCATCCCTCTGCCTCACAGCCAGGAGTTTTTGCTTAATCACTTCTCTGCATTTTCCTTCTGCAAAGACGTAAATAAGGGGATATTGCTATAAGAGCAGTACAAAACATACGAATCAATAAACCCAAAATCATGCTTAATTAACACTATTCAAGACAACTGTTAGAAAATGGTGCTTGGACCTAACTCAACCCCAAAAGCTAGCTTATAAGGTGAGGATTGCCCAGAACCATATAAAGTGGCCAAGACTTTGATATTTTTAAGATGTGGGATTCTAACACACCCCCCACACGCCCAGGAATGAACATCTGGAGCGTGGGATAATATGAAACGGGTGGACAAACAACACATACCCAGGAATGAACATCTGGAGTATGGAATAATATGAAATAGACAATTAATAACCCAACATCATGAATGAGTCTGGCTCTGATACCATGTTAGAAAATGGTGCTTGGACCTAACTCAACCCCAAAAGCTAGCTTATGAGGTGAGGATTGCCCAGAACCATATAAAGTGGCCAAGACTTTGATATTTTTAAGATGTGGGATTCTAACAACAACAAATAGCGTCAAAACAAAGAAAAACAGAGGATTCACCTAAATTTTATAATTGTAATACCGTTGACCAACAGATAGTAAAGACTCTCAGAAATTAATATCAAATATCACTATCAATTGACATGTAAACTCACGGATAAATACTGATAATAAAGCCACAAAATTCGAGCTAAAAAACTCAAACAGAAATGGCAAATCCAAAAACAAACAAGAAAAATTGGCAAATACCACATTGCTCCGCTTACCATGACAATAAATAAAACATGAACAAACAAGGAAGGCCGTATTCAACCTTGCCGTCAAGATTAGGTAGTTACCTAAAATCCTCAGGGGGCAAAGATTCATTTCCGCAAATTCAGTTAAAAGAACTCCAATTTAGAAGTCATCAAACAACACAAAACGGCAATCATACGAAAGATCATACGTGCACGAACTACCCTTAAATACGTAACTACCAAAAGATCAAATATAACAGCAAACTGCATAAAAACAAATTCAAAAAAAGGTAGCTAAATCCAAGACTTACAGCATAGAATAAAAATATCTGATGCAGTAACTGCCACTATGCAAGAACTCCTCTTTATATAGTGAGAATAATGTGAAAAGGGAGAGAGGAAATAAAGGAAAATGTTGGCTTAGCGGAGACTTTAAGACTCTTGAGTCTTTTTTTGTTTTTTTGATGAATATGAAGACGGAGAGTCTGTGACTGGCTTTTTGCTTTAGTTCTCCACGGTGTTTGCTGTATACTACTACGTGGGCCTCTTCCGAAATTTATTTATAGCAAAATATTATTTATTATCATTTTATTTGGCAATATGTGGTGGGTGTATATTTACATCAATATCTTAAATGCTACCAAATCAAATAATATTCAAAGAATGTTTAGTACAAGTAATTTTGGAAAAATTATTTAATAAACTTGATCTGAAAGTATAAAAAAATAAAATAAGAGATAGAATAGAATCTGATAGTAATTTAAGGGCTCTTCAATTATGGTATATCAAGTGCAATTTTGTTTTTACTTGATCTATTAATAAAAGGAAACTCATCTGAAAAAACAGAATTTGACTAAAACTCAGTTAAATTATTATAATTTACTACAATTTTGAAATTTAAAATAATGTTACTGTCACTCAAAATATAATAACTCTCCAAATTAGTGAAAAAGAGTGGTATAAGAAGATTCGAAATCTATGGCATTTATGATGCATTGAAAACCATGTGCCATGTTTTATTGTCAATATCATTTTTTTTATATACAATTATAAGATAGAGTTAAATATAGTTTGATTCCCCCATTTTATTTTATATTTCATCTCATATTTTATTGCACGAAATACAGATTCAAGTCAAGTGTATGGTATTCGCAATTTTTACATTTATAAGGAAATATAAAATATAGTTGGCATGAAATAATGTCATAAAATAAGAAGTGAAACACTATTTTGAAATAAAAATATTCTAACAGAGTTAAAGGAATTAGAAATTTCGCACACGATCCCTATGTACATCTAAAATATTGTTTGAAATTAGTAATGGATGAGTCGTTGCAAACTTATAGTGAAAAATAATAGGGAGTTGTTACAGTTGAAGGATAAGTTAAAATTATGAAAACTGATATTAAAACTGATATTTTAAACACAAAATGGCAGTTTTTTTTTTTTTTCCTAACATGTAAAATGTAAAATGGACACCATACACTTATACATCACACAATTCCACGTGCGAGTTAATGTACTTTTCAATTTGAATTTTATTTTAATGTATACATACCATTAGGCCTGTCAATTCAGATATTTAGATGCGGATATTAGTTAATCTATATCCTCATCCAAATAATATTCGGATGCAGATATTCGAATTTGAATTTTATTGGATGCTAAAAATGAATAGTTGTATCCGCATCCATTGGATATTCGGATATCCGATATCTGCTTTAATAGTTAGAAAACAGATATAATATCAATATATTCTTATATTCATTAACCGCCATCCTCATGTGAAATTCGCTTTGTTATTTTATATATCTGAATTTGTTATATTAATGCCAAAAAATTAAAATATAAGAGTAAAATCATATCAAATGTTCCGGCTAATTATATATAGCATATAATTTTTGAATTTTATTTTTATATATAATTTAATACCTATAAATTATATTATATATATAATTTATTATATCTAAAATTCTGCGCAAATGCGGATAATTTTTAGATACGAATACTACTATATCCATATCCGAAATTTTAGGCAACAGATACAGATATGGATATATTCGAATATTTTCGGATACAGATTATATCGACCAATTTCGAATTCGGATGCAGGCGGACGAAGGAATATTTGGATATTTTTTACAAATCCAACTGTGGTACACTGATACGTCGCACTCGAGGATAACAACATATTATGTTGTATAGTGGCAACATCACTGTTGCTTCGGTGGGTCCTAAAACTCATTTTTTTATTCAACTAATATATATATATATAATATTTAAATATTAGACCGAAATATATATGAGTGAAATTCCACTATCAAATTCGCCATAAATCACTAAATAAAAGTGATTCCAGAATATAAAACGTTTGAAATGTAAATGATCAATTGACATTGGAATTTAAAGTTCAAAAAAATCCTTCAGTTTGATTATATTTGTTTCCTTTGATCAATACCAAATTAAATCACTCCTTAAAACTTTATATTTCTCACATTTCTTTTTCAATATTTCTTTTTCATTCTATCCCGACTCGTGCTCGTTAGGTTTCAACCAATTTATCAAACTCAGTACCATTATAATGGGTTAAAATTTTGTGTTTTTATTAATTTAATATTATTTTAGTAGATTCTTTTGTTAATCTTTTTCATAATTTTTTTTACTATTGAAAATGTGAATGTTTTCAATTATTTTAGCACAATATATATCTTGATATGTTAGTTCACCGTACTTTTTTTTTTATGGAGATATATTTCATAGTTCAAATAATTTGAACTATAAAATTTTCTATAGTATTTTATTAACTGTATTTGTTGAGTTTAATAGTTGAAAATTTTGAAGGAACTCCATTGAATCATAGTCCTAAAGTTGCCACAGAGGTTCTAAATAAGCATTTTTATAAAATAAACAATTTCTCATGGTCTGGTTTACTAAAACTCATCTTGTTAGGAATTTTATAGGATCAAGAGCCACCTCTTCTCTAGTTCCATTATTAAAAAAATATTTTAAAATAAATTATCATCACAACTTTTTGAATATAATAAAATAATATATTAAGAAAGAACCATTTATTTACAAATTTATACATGGGTATTTTATTTTAAAATCATAAATTTCAAACTTATATGTTACTTTTACAAATATTGAATGCATAACTATTTATCAATATATTAATATTATTACTTCAATCTATAACAATATTATAATTATATTTTATGTATATATATTACATATAATATACATATTTTTTATGCAAAGATAAATTCACATAAATATATAAAAAAATATACATAAATAATATAAAATATTGCAAAGGGTGGGTCGAAGAGGTGTTTGAATTTAAAAACAAAAACCCTAAATGCATTCTGAAATCCATTTAGGAAGAGACGACTTTGGAGTGTTTGATCGATGCTAGGGTGAGTCTAGTGGACTCATCACCTAGAATTTCAACACATGTCACATTTTTTCGTTTTTTTTAATTTGAACAATTTTTTCCTTTTGTTTTCTCTCCCGTCAACCAAGTTTTTCCTTTATTTTCGACCTTTCTCTTTTCTTTTTGTGAATTTGAACAACTTCATTTCTCTTTTTGTCTCTTTTGTGTTTTTCTCCTATTAAATGTGCTTTCTTTTTCAGTCTTGTAAGTGACGTTTTCATAATTTATTAAAGATTTTATTATTTTAAATAGATTATTATTCAATAAATTATACTTGGTATAAATAACCCTCTCTCTTTGATAATAAAATATCATAATAAAACTGAAAATGAAAAACTTGGCTTTGGGGAGAAAAGCAAAAGGAAAAAACACCAGAATAAAAAAAGAAAGAAGAAGAAGAAGAAGAAGAACGAAAGAAAGAAAGAAAAATGAAAAACAAGGTTGTTCAAATTAGAAAAAGGAATAAAAAATAAAAAACAAACAAAAAAACCCCCAAAAAAAAAAAAATTCTGACACGTGTCAAAATCTTGGGTGCTGCGTCCACTGGGACTCGCCCCTAGCACTGCATACATGATACACCCTTTGGGACAGCTTGAAGTCTAGTCCCCAAAACACTGAAACAGTGCTATTCATAGCTAAAAATTTTTAAGCGAAACTAAATGTATTTAATTGCTTTCTTTATTTTCGAAGACAAGAAGACATGATAAATAAGTTATGACATGCGTGATGACGCACAATTTTGTCCTAACTTATTTCATGCCATAATGTCAATTATTATATAGTAGGGATGATCCATGTATCCTAGGTTGGCCTGTTATAAATTTTGTATAATCAAATACAAGATAAACTTAGAAAACTTAATATTATCGAAGTTTATCATGACTACAAAAAAACTCCTGGGTATCTCTTTATATTAGATTACATCTGTAGTTATATTGAATATATTAATTATATTTTAGTTGTTATATTTATACAGATCAAATATTTATTATACTATGTATGAATATATTCTGATTTTTTTAAATACACAAACTGAATCTGTACAATATTACTATACATATATATATATGTGTATCTATACCTTTTAATAGACTCTAATTGGTATGACTTTAAGTATTTTTTCTAAAATACCTTTTTAAATTAACTTACTCTAATAATAACCACCCACAATCCCACTAACTTTATATTAGATTATGTAAGTATTTTAATTAAATGTAATAATAATAATAATAATAATAATATTATGATTATCAAATATAAATAGAAATAATATTCATTTTTCATATCTTAATATATATAAATTATCTTTTTATCATTTTATACACATGCATCGGGTGTGCAGTTAAAGCTAGTATAGTATGAACAAGTGTGTATGTGATAGTTGGATCTATTTGTCAATACAAATCAAGTGATGGTGCATCAAAATTTCCACTAATATGATTCGAGTGCCTTTTCATCTTGTCAGCAAAAGACAAGCAAAGCAACATTGATTTTTCCGTCTGTTCACATTTTTACATTAGCAAACAAACAAATTGGAATGCAAGAATTGTGGGGTTGAGATTATTTTATTTATTTTTTAATTAATAAATGTCGGTGTTGTTTAAAGACTTCCAATTCAAGAGTCTCGTTATATATATTTGATTTAGTCACGTGGGCTGGGACGTAGATTTAAATTCTATAAATAATGAATTGGTTATTTTGGCCTAATTTTTGTAAACAATAATTAAATAATCAATTTAAGAAATGACAATTTTGCGCTCTACATTTTAGTAATATTTCTGTTTATGAAAAGGCATATGTGGAATATTTATAAAGTTAAGACTTTTAAGGGACACAAGTCTCTCCTTTCAAGAAAAATTGACACGAATGTCAAGTAGAATCATCATTGGTGTAATGGGACTTGTAGGAAATTTGTTACATTTTAAAGAACCTTCTTGTGTTAATCGTCCTTCGTGGAATCATCGCCGTGACTTTTTTTGTCCATATTCTAACCTTTATGGAATCATCGCCGTGACTTTCAAATGCAAATATCTTTTTCATATTCTAACCATAAAATATTAAAAAAAAGAACTTGCACAAGTCATTTATATATGGAAAAATTCTAACCTTAAAATATTAAAAAAAGAACTTCCACAAGTCATTTTTATATGAAAAAAGTATTAATGGTTAAACATTTCAGTAACTTTTTCAAAATACTGAAATTATCAATTCATCACCTCGTATTATAAAATTATCAAATTTTCCCTTATGAAATGTTCCACATAAAAACTCAAACAAAAATAATGAATTCATTATTTGTCCTAACTTTTTTGAAAAATAATTAAATGATTAATTTATGAAATGATAATTTTGCCTCCTATGTCTTAGTAATATTTCTATTTATGAAAAGGCTTTCATGCAATATTTATAAAGTAAGACTTTTTAAGGGACATAAATCTCTCTTATCAGAAAGAAAATTAAGGGACACAAATGTCAAATAGAATCATCATTGATGTAATGGGACTCGAAGGAAAATTGTTATATTTTAAACAATCTTCTTGTATTAATTGTCCTTTCTGGAATCATCACCGTGAATTTTCTCTCATAATGCTTTCAAATGCAAATCCCTTTTCCACATTCTAACCCTAAAACATTAAAAAAAGAACTTGTAAAAGTCATTTTTATATGGAAAAAGTACTAATGATTATTAATTCATCTCATATATAAATAATACCCATGAAATTATGTAAAGCAATTATATTTTTACCTGCAATAACTATATTTTCAATTCAACAATTATATAACAATAATAATGTTAATTGCGTTCCATTCCTTTAAATATAAATGCATTACATTTATATTCCCCTCTAATTTTATAGATTAGGGGCGAAATAAAAGGTTTACTTAAATTTTTAATTGATATTAGTATTTTCGTTCAAAATGCTAACGAAATGGGCAGTTTGATTAGAGTTGCCAAAGGGCGGCCCGGCTTGGCCTGGTTACTGTTTATAAAACCGATAATGGGTTCAACCTGGGCCCAATATTTTGGACTCGGGATAGGCCAAGCCTGCCAGTCTGGATAGCTTGGGATCGGACCGGAACTGCTTAAAATTTTTTAAAAAACATAAAAAATAAAAAATTAATCAAATCAAATAAAATAAAATTAAATTAAAAAAAAAAGAAAAAAGGAAAAATATTGTATAGTATATTAGTAATTTTTTTAATAAAGCAATTTATTTAGATTTAGTTATATAATTATGTCACTATTTTGATTCAAATTAATGCTACAGGTAAGGGGTTTATGCCAAATCCTTCACCACCTACAAAAGTGGTGTTTTTTTAAATCTATAATTACTTTTCCTTTTTTATGTTATAAATCATTTAATTTAATTTTAATATTTGAAAAATATTATACTATATAAAATTTTGAAGACATAATATTATTTTAGTGTTTGATAAAAATTTTATATTTCTTAAAAATACAACTAAAATAATATTTTAAAATATTATATTATGTTAATATTTTAAAAAAAATTATTTCAACTTACTTTAATTTTTATCATGTTAATAAAATATGTTGTATATAAAATAATGGTATTTTCTTTTACATTTTTAAGAGTTTTTTAAACTAAATAAAAGGAAAATTGCTTATTTCTTCCTTTTTTATTATAGTTACATCAAGGATTGCTTAAAAAAAAAAGTCCGGCCCATTTAACCAATTTAAGTTAGGAACTGTTTAGCCTATTTAAGGCTCGAAACCGTTTAGTCCGAAATCGCTTAGGCCTGGAACCGTTTAGTCCGAAATCGCTTAGGTCTGACCCAATTATTAAAAGGGCCGATTAAGACAGGGCCTCGCCAAAAAGGATTTTGGCCCCCTTAAGCTTGGCCCGCCTAAGCTTGGAACCAGATAAGCCCAAAATTAATTCAGGCCGGGCTAAATGGTTTCGCGGGCAGGGCGATTTGACACCTCTAAATTTTGATGAACATTGTATTTTTAAAAGGGAAATATTAGTGATGTTTAAAATAAGAGAGGATGTATTGATAATTTTACTATTTTCGGAGGATATATGTGTGATTAATCCAAAATATTAATATCCACATGAAAATTACCCCTTTCGTCTTCATCTTGTCAAAGACTTTTCCGCGCAGAAATTCATGGGGAACACTCTCTCAGAGTCATAGCCAACTGACATTGGGGCCGCGCACGACGTCGTGTAGCTCTCATTTGTTCCCACATCAACCCACCTTCAGAAACCTCGCTAGACCACTTGCGTCTCGGCTTCCGCTTGCGCTTTTATTGCCAATGGAGGGAAGGAGATGAAGCAAGGAGACACTGAAAGTGTTTTGCAAGATTATCCGTGGTGAAGCTCCTGCTATGGAGGCACAGGCTTTAGCCTTTTCCTTTGCTTTCAGTATAATTTATTCTTTCAGTAAATGTTCAACTACATTATACTTCCCCTTTATGTCAAATATCAGTTACAATCACATTGTTATTTGCTTACACTTTCAAAATAGGTGTAATATGTTATGTGTTTTGTTACAAGGTTTTGATGACTACCCTTTGGGATTCTTATGGATGCCCTCTTGCATTGTTGCTTTGTTAATGTTGCAGTATTATTTTCACCGTTTTAACTCATAGATGCATTTTGTTTCTTTTGTCCTGTTTTAACTTATTCCAAATCGTATCTATTGGCTCATCTAAGGGAATTTTGTGGGGAAAGTTCGCTTCGAGTCTTGTTTTAGAAGAAAATTGCTACATCATAGTATAAATATGATTAAATGCAACTTATTCTGTGGGAACTGTGATTTTATATGGCTAAGATAATGCAAGTGCGTGGAAAAATGTGTGATATCTGGACATTCTTCTAAATGATGTTGTGGATAGGACTTAAGCTTTATATTGCAAGCAAAAATCCATCTGAGATGCCGTTTCATTAGCACCATCGCCAAAGTTCAGCCTGGCGAGGGACACCAAAAAGTTACTCGTATTTCATGTAGATCATCGAGAAACCAGCTTCAGTATGTATGAGATAATTGAGTTGTAGTTTCTTTTATCATTTCTTACTCAAGAGTTTTTGTTGCATGGGTTGCGTCATGGACCCCTAGACAGAACATGCTGTTCCATAGAATAACACTTTTAATCCCATACGTCTTGCCTTATGCTCCCAAGTTCATTCTGTGATTCAGCATATATGGGGCGATTCAGGCTATGACTTACTAACTAAATGTCATAATCTTTCAAGAATTGCGTATGTTTCGCAGTTCTTTTATAAACTTGAGCGGGACTTTTGCAGCCTATCTTTCTGCTCATTTTTCTTGTTTTCTCTTGTACCTTCATTTTGCTTTATATTCAAAAAGCTTGATGCATAAGAGGCAAATGAACTAGTTCTTTCAAACAAAAATTGGGAAATCCCTGCATGAGAAAGTAGAACTTGCTTGCTGCATATATAAACACCTTGAATGTCGATTATTTCTAACTTGAAGTATCATGCTGCAGATTATTCGAGCCATGTGTTCAAAAGTTCCTTTGATTAGCAACGACATCATGAAAGCTACTGGTTGGTATGCACTCTTTTGACTAAAGTTTGGACTCGTTACAGAAAAATTCATTTATCATGTGAAATTACTGATATCCCCTTGTGGCCTTGTACCTCTACCTTTGTTTTGCACATTTCACTAGTCGTTAATTGCTGAAATTAGTAATACTCCCTTATTCCTGTGCCTCTATCTTGCACAATTCACTAATCGGTCATTGTTATAGAAATTGCTAATGCCAACCGCAAAATAATTTGACCATCTATTTTATCATCATTGGCATGAAAATAAGTTGGGCTTTTCACATTTTAGACTTCTGATGTTTCTTCTAGAATTTTCTATTAGGGACAACATAGATAATAGATTATTCACAAGTTTGGTCAATTTTAATGGGCGTGTCTTAGTTGCAAGGGAGGGGGTTTCTTTATCAGGCCAAACCTTTAGGGGGTTTTGATAATTATTTCTAGAACCCAAACCAAAAATGGCAAGAGACAGAGAAGAGAATGACAACAATGCTTGCAGTGTCGAATGAAAGAGAGTTTCTTTGCTTCGATTTGAAAAGACTATTACAAGACTGATTAGGAATTAGGATCCTCTATTTCAAAACATTAATTCATATCCTATTTCATGTTTTAAATGCATGCCATAAAATATTTCCTTATGTAAACAGAGGGTTGTGGATGCCATACATTTAGCATGTGCAATTAAATAGGAGATAGAACATGAATTGGAATAGAGGATCCATAAGCAGTTGGGATTCTCTATTTTAAAGTGGTATTTAATCTCTTATTCCTTGTCTTAAATGCACGCTAAGTGTGTAAAATATTGCCTTATACCACAAATCTAGAAAGATATCCTGATGGGGAACTTGGGAACCAAAGATAGTAAACAATAATCTTTGTAACTAACGCAAAGTTCTTTGTCAATTTCTATTAGTTCTTAGAAGATTGCAAAATCATACAGTTTGATGTGGTATATATCGGACTTACACAATGATAATAACTATGCTATTCAGATTGCAAAATCATACAGTTTAACGTGGTATATATAGGACTTACACAATGATAATTATGCTATTCATAAAGCACCAGTCCAATTTTCGATATATTTTCATCTGATCTTTCTGAAATACCATTTATTATTTATTTAATCCTTGTAACTGCAGCACACAGGAATTAACTGTCACCTGCAATCTGCTTCAAGTCCTTATGCAGACAACCAAACCCATTAAGTTCTCTCAAAAAAAAAAAAAAAAAACCCAAACCCATTAAGTTATATTAACCCATTAATGGTCACTTTTATGTTCTGTAACTAGCATGTATAATATATGTTAAATATATTTTAATTATTAGATACACGTGCATCAAGTGTGCATATGATGCTAGTGCTTATATATCACATAAGCTCCCGTCCCCTTAAGTGAAACGTATTCATTCTTCCTCTTGTATTATATTCACATTGAGATTATTACTGAGGCTCGTAGTTGCATGGCAAGTTCAGACTCACATTCACACAATTCTTTGTAAAGCACATGACTCTGCTTATGCTTATGGGATTCCGAGGTATGTGTACTTTTTCTCGTTTCAGTTTTCTGTTCAATGTACGGGTGAGTTGATACCTGATATAGAGTATAAATGTTTATAGTCTCTAAGAGGGTGACATTTGCTTCGGATGAAGAAGTTTCACAGCTTGCAAGCTGCATTTGTGAGAGTCCAATGTTTGTGAACAACTATGATGATAGCCAGGGTCAAGCATTGAGGACTAGACATGATGTTTGGTCTCTGTCCCGCATGTACAATATGTGTAGTATGGTTTGATGATATTCATGTTGCTTTTACTTTCTATTGGATGAATTATTCTCCGACCCCAAAAAATGGTGGCCAAATCTGTTGTTAGACATGGATAGTCAAGGTATCCTTCTCCAAAACTCATAGTGGGGAAATTTACATTGATTTCCTAGGTGTGAAACAAGAGTTGATATCATCACCATCATCGACATCATCCTTAGTCAAGGGGTTGGAAATTGTGGGGATCTCGGGGGAGGGACATTATTATTGCTTGCTTGTGATGTGTTGTTGGTGGGAATTCTTAGCATTTATTTCTTTTCTCAAAATTATGTGATGAGAAAATTTATAACTTGGAATGATACATATAATGGATTGTCTCAACGTATGTAACCTTTTGTAATTGTTCTAAAATCTAGCATCATCAAATTTATTGTGAACATTATCAACTTTCCGACAATCACAATAATTATGGATTGTTCCAACATAAATATTGTAATATGTTATTATCCTGAAATCTACAATTGTCGCATGTGCACAAATTTTCATTTATTCAGCACGATATGCATAATGTTTTTGTTGGTGTATGGGCATTTTAATATTAAAATTCATCTTTTAATTGCCCAACTTATTATCATATTAATGTGAGAATGTGATGGGTTAGTGGATGAAATGTCATTTAAAATTTTACTTAATTCATTTTTATGGCCACTAACCCACTACTTGTCCACTTATGATATCATTATATGCCAATATTATTTCATACATTATTGCATCCTTTCATATGCTCAAGTAACTCTCACATTATTACCCCACTACTCCATATTTTTATGAGAATTATTCCCACTACTTTTCATTTATTTCATAGAGGTCCTTCTACACCTATAAATAGGGGCCATCTTCACCTTGCAAATCACTTGCAAACACATCCAACATATACACACATAAAGAGAGTTTTTCTAATTGAAGAAGGGTGTTCTCTTGGTGAAGCTTTGGACTCAACATCTAGTTCAGAGTTTGTTGAGTCATACGACGTTGTCGGGCTGTTGTATCCTGGAGGGGACAAGTCAAGAGTATTACTGCTGGATCAGTGAGAATTCTTTACTGCAGTGGGGTTGAATCTCCTTAAAGAGAGCGAGATATCCGCGCCTCAGCCTGAATTTTTCTTTGTAATTTTTTCAACTGTATTTGTACTTTCCCAACAGTATTAAATGAGCATGACTAGATAGCGTCATTTGTTATTTCTAGAATCCATAATTACCAAGAGTTCCGTTTAATGAGTAAGACATCAACAATGTTGCATAAGATTAAGGAGTCACATACGCTAAAATTTTTGTTTTAAATTTATTGTGTTGGCCTTATTTTAAATATGTATTTCTATTCTCAACAAATAATATGTGTCAAAATTTTAAGCACATGTATCGGACATGCCTTGAACGCTAACTTCTAGTAACTCATTATATTATTATTATTATGACAACATACACTTCAATATAACATTTAAATATACTTGTTTAAAGGTGTTTTATTTCTTTTCTTGTGTCTTGTAAACATAAGAAACCTTTCCCAGGCTTATGGTCGACCAAAACATTTGTTTTTAATATATATATATACACACACATATTTATGTATACGATATAAAAGAGAAGTTTCAAAAGGTAGTTCTCATACCAAATTTTATAATTCTAACTTTGTCTTTTAATTACTAGTATCCACTATTATTTCTAGTACTATTACTCTTTTACGACTAATTTCAAATAAAATTTAAAAAAATTAAGTGGTAGAAAAGTATGAATATTAATTTATGTACACTACAAAAAAATGTGTACTTTTTTTTTTATAAGTTATCTATATTCAATTGGATGTTAATTTATGTACACTACGAAAATATATAGCATGAGTTGCAAAAATTGAGTGACAATATAAAAAATAAAAAGATTATATTTTGCGACAAAATACCGCCTTATATTATTTTTAAATATATGCCACAATCGCGCATATAACTATTAGTATATATAGAATTATTAGTATTAGTATATTTTTAAAAAGAACTAATTCCATACCAAAGTCGTTGACCCAAAAGGTCGTTATGGTCAACCCGAGTCGGCTCCATCCATTTCTTCAAAATTATTAACTATCCACCTCCCTTGGCCTGGCCATAGCAAATAATATTAAATAAAAATAACAAACTAAATCTAGAAACATCCACTGAATTTTCAACCATGACCCGTACTAATCAGTTCAAATATAATAAATATAATTAAATATTAACATACACACGCGGTTCGAAATATTTATTTATTGAAATATCAATATTTGAGGTTCATTTCTCTCCATATAAATTACATTTATTTTTACATCTATAATTTATTATAAATTTCCAGCTTAAATCCGATTAATTTATCTGATAAAATTTCAGTTATTTGTGAAAGAACTACAAATTATGGGATATGAATTATAACCATGCCACAAACATATCTGGATCAGGGATATATATATATATATTTATAAAAAAATAGATATATAATTTGTCTTGTGATTATGTAGAAGAGAAAAATAGATTTTTTCTTTCTCATTTATAACTCTAATAATTAAACGGGAAAAAAACTTGATGATGTCAGAATTCATCATCTGACATAAAATATCTGATAATATTAAGGTATTTTCCCATTGACGATTGTAACGAAGATTTTGCAATAAAAGACATCTTGAAGGGTAGGTAGTATTTGTAACAAATTATATAAAAGTATAATAATTTACTTTTGCTAAAAGTTAGAAAAATCATATTATAGAAAAAAGTATTTGTTATTTGGAAACCATTAAATAGTTCACTATAAGACAACAAAAAATAATAGTCTTTGAAATTATAATTATTTATTTTTATTACGAATAGCTTACCACACCTCATAAACAGTTAATATTATAGATTATTATTGATTAATTTTAGAACTTACAGTAAAAATAGAGTTTTCAAATACTCAAAAATAGCTTTCGGTAGCTCATAATTACATAAGTACTTTTCATAATTAGTTGCAAACATCACCTTGGAGAGAGCTCAAATGGCAACAGCTAGAGTCCAATATGAAACAAGACATTAAAACAGAATAGCTAGGCATGGGGGAAGCCAAGGTTGACGATGATTGGGGTGGATCAGATTTTTCCTCT
>JACFYI010003734.1:126789-139773 GCA_014898755.1 Handroanthus guayacan
TCATTCTGTTTTAAACATACTATGATCAACAATTTAAATGAGTTGTGCTCATCGCAAATTAAGCTTTATAAATTCAAACTATACATTCAAATTTATTTCATTTGCACTAAAAACATTATATTATAATTGTAATTGATTTTGGTCAAATATGATTTATTTTTTATTGATGTATATGATAAAATATGGAAAAAAAAACCCATTGGGCCTTTTCAAACACGGTGTGGCAATAGTAAAAATCAAGAAATTTCTCGATCCACTCAATTCCCTTCCCTTCCCTTCCCTTCCCCCACTTTTCATACAGCCAAATACAAATATTATTTCAATCTCAATCGTAACGTATATTGATTGCTTTAATCTGAGGGTATATTGATATAGCTCGTGTATATACACACTATATATATATTGAGAGAGAAGAGAGAGAAAAAGAACCAAGGAGAGCGAAGAAGAGGAAAATGTCGCCAACAGTGGTGGCTTCGGCGCGGAAACAGGCGGAGCAACTCAGACAAGACGGTAACGCCTATTTCAAAAAAGATCGATTGGGGGCGGCCATTGATGCTTACACCGAGGTAGGTTTGTTGTGGTCAACTTATTACATTTCGTGAAGCAATTGAAATTTTGGAATTTATTAGTTAAAATTTTGATGTTCTTTTAGGCTATTGCGTTGTGCCCTAATGTTCCGGTATATTGGACGAATCGGGCTCTTTGCCACCGCAAGAGGAAGTATGAACGATTGCCGAACTGGGTTTGATGTTTCCTTGTTATTGTTTGGTTATTTGGAAAATTTTTTGTTCCATTTCTTTGTTGGAAGCCTTGGTTTTTATATGCGTTTTATGTGCTTTTGGTGTATAGTGAATGGACAAGAGTGGAGGAGGATTGCAGGAAAGCAATTCAGCTCGATCACCACTCTGTAAAGGTATGGCGTTTTTAAGGGGAAAAAAAAAGAAACCCTCAATCAAACCTTCTAATAATTCATCTTTCATATTCAACTTAGTCCTTGCTTGTTTATTCCTTTTTGTATTATATTTTCTGATGTATATCCTATAAAGTCTATTGGGGTGTGTCGTGGCCTCTATCATTTTATGCTAATATACATGTGGAACATTGAAACAAATTTGGTATGTGCCAGAAAGCCTAGCAAAAGGAGTGTATGTGCTGGATATTGGCGATTGATGGCCAAGTAGTATTCTTTGCAATTGTGTCCAATTGTATCCTATGCACTTTAAGCCAATAGAAGGCTCAGTTTTTCATGGTATTCCAGGACTCTATATCATGCAGGGAATTTTTAAGAAATTTAAAATCTTTTTCGCAGTTTGAGTAAAACACGTGGAATAATATCTTGTTGGGAGAAAAAGGAATGTAATTCTATTGATAACTATTTTATTTAATGCGTGTCCGTTAATTCCCTATACGGTGCTGATGGAAGGGAACCACATCTTTCTTTCTTTTCCTGGAGGTGTAACGTGTCCTATTCTCCGTGATTTTGTGGGCCCTTTTAGCCCAACTCGAACTACGGAGATTGCGGATTTTCTTCTGGTAAAAAGTTATGTGCAACTGTCTTTTTTTCGATGTGTACTTGTTGTGAGTTGGAGTTGTAATAATGTCTAATCCAATTTGTAGTTGGTGAGACCGTTGAGTGATTCCTTGTTTTGTAGCTGTCGCGGTAATAATTCAATATTTATTCTGTCTTTGATGTTTTAAATGCTTACTATATATGTCTTGTTATACATCCGTCAATCGTCACGACCACCAGAACCTGAGAATTGAAATTCATTTATAGTAAATTGAGTTTCCAAAAGTTGAGGACCACAAACGTCAAATCCTTATTATGGTAAGTTCAGAAAAGAAAACTTTTTAACAGCATTGAGATGACTCTCCTAAGGTTTAAAACAGCCGAAGATGTTATCCAACATAGCAGCGTTTTGATACCACCAGGAACACCTGAATCAAGTGTTTAGAAAAGGTTCATCATTTGGAAAACCTGGGGATGGACAATGGAAGTGATAGATGTGCATTATCCTTTTGCTAATGCGATGGTTGTAATGGTACATTTTTGTAATTACTGTGGTTTACTTCCGTAAAACTCAAGCCTGGTTCTGGATATATGATTTAGTACTCGAATGTAATCTTTGCTAGTTCTTCTCCAAACTTGTGTGTTTGATAGTTCTAGAATGAGCTTTTGCTTAAAGTGCTCTCTGTAACAATATTCGTCATTTTTCGTGCTTGACTCTGTTGCCTTACACTTTTACTGGGATTCCAGCCATCTACTTGAAAGCTTTGCTTACTGAAAATGATTAGATTGCTTTTACTATTTTGATCAGCTGAAGCAGGGTAAAGTAGAAGCCGATTTTGGCTCGACTAACTTAGGATCTGCTTTCTGTGACAGGCACACTATATGCTTGGTCTTGCACTGCTACAAAGGAAAGAATATGGAGAAGGTGTCAGGGAACTGGAAAAAGTATGAGGTTTTTAATTTCTTAGGCTCTTTCTGAGTTGTTCTACAAAGGCATATACATACTAAAACTCTATGTAAATATATGGATGCATTGCATGCATTATCAGTATGCCTACCTCTGGACAGCATTATCTGCTATGCAGGCTTGATTGCATTTGGAAGTATGGAAAATATACCATTAAGATTTTAACTCGTTTTCTTTTCTTCTTTTCTTTTTTTTTTTTTTTTTTTAAAAGAGATCCAACGTAGAAAAGGTGGTGGTTTCCAAGGGTGATCTTACGTCTGCTCCAGATTAATGTTGATTTTGTGAACTGCATAAGTCATAGACAATTTCGGCATTTGTGCGCATTGCATGTATTTTCCTGTATATATTTCTGCTATTAATCACATTCGTACATGTTGCAACATCATATGATTGAGATGTGTGAAGATGATAGATGGATTGTTATGATCCCTTTATTTGGAAATCTTTCTTGCATTTGTTGAAAATGATCTATTCTGTTGTTCATCATGTGTGGATCTAAAATCATAGGCGCTGGACCTTGGGACGGGCACAAACCCCCAGGGCTACATGGTAGAGGAGATATGGCAAGAGCTTGCAAGAGCAAAATACTTGGAATGGGAGCATGAATCGACCAAGCGTTCTTGGGAGCTTCAAAACTTAAAGTGAGTTCTGTCTTTCTTGGCCTTTCTTCATCTCTCCTTTCATATTTTAGGGTAGTTTGGCATATTTAATTCGCTTCAATGAATTTGATTCTGTTACCATCTGTTAAGATCTTAATAGCTTTGGCATATATGTGACACAGAGAAGCATGTGAAGCAGCTCTAAAGGAGAAACATTTACTTGATGCTTCTCAAACAGAGGGTTTTGTTGACGAAGAAGCCAAGTCTAATGCAGATCAATTGGAAGCTTTATGCCGAGTATTCATCAAAGCTGCTGAAGACGATACTCCAACCGACGTGAGCATTTGTGTCCATGTATCTTTGCACAATTTTACACTTTTGGGCTTCTGTGACACTGGTTATTGGTTTCAGATTCCGGATTATCTGTGCTGTAAAATCACTTTAGATATTTTTCGTGATCCTGTAATTACTCCAAGTGGGGTTACATATGAGAGAGCAGTGATCCTAGACCATCTACAGAAGGTTAGTGTATTTTTCCCCCTTTACGATTATAGAATCATTATTGTATGAGATAATTACAAACCTGAGGTTTGGCCTATTTATATAGACTAAGAGAAAAATACAATGACACCCGCTGCCATTAGTGCAGCTGATGGAAAACTTAGCAGAGTTTGTTAGGTTTCACTCAATATATTAAGATTTTCAGGTGGTGTAGTTGTCATGTCACACAAGCTTCCTTAAATTTTCCTTTAGTGAGGTTAGAGGCATGGGGTTTTACTGAAATTTTCCAATCTATGGGGAGTGTTTTAGTAATTATGCTAAACCCAACGAGTATTGAGGTAATTACACTCACTGTTTTATTCACACATTGACCTGACATCAATCTTTGCCAATTATTATTAGGTGGGTAAATTTGACCCAATTACCCGGGAACCACTTTATCCATCGCAGCTGGTGCCGAATCTGGCCATAAAAGAAGCCGTAAGAGCATATCTGGATGTGCACGGGTGGGCTTATAAGTTGGACTGACATTTGTTCTATGGTTTCTTCAACTCCTGGTAGAGCTTTTTGTTGTATGTCTCCAGCAAAAATGGGTTAACTAAATAGTAAACATTGTTTGGGTTGAGATATTAGAACAGGTTGATTAAGTATTTGTGCTAAATGCATAATCTCATGATTGAGAACAAACTAGAAGGTCAAGATGAAGTGTATAGTGTTTACAGTCATGCTTGTACAGCGCTGTAGCAGAACCTCTGCTTGAAAGATGAAAATCTTGTGTTTACTTGTGCTCTTCTTGAATTGCTAGAGTGTCTGTGTGTGGGTGTGTGGTGTTAAGTTTTAGAAATATCAATCAAGATTTTATTAGAAAGGATCAAAATGGCTAATGAGGGTTTGCCTCAATGTTAAGGTGGAAGCCTTATGACAAAGAGGTCGGGGCTTCACATGCGTTTTCATAGCGAATTGTAGGTTTTTATTAGAAAAATGAGTTTATTGTCTTAATTTGCCCTCATAGTGGATGAAGTATAGTTTCTCCTACTTGGTTTTAGGTATTTGATTAGTGTAGAAATGGGATACTTGCTACAACCATGGAAATTGATTCACAAATGTGAAATGGATTTGAAATTTATACTTTTTAAAAAAATGTAAGACTTTATTCGATATGGCATCATGTGTTTTCTTCAAAATAGTCTTAATTTATGCCTTTATTTGAGATCCTTGGTATAGTTTCATATGTTGTCTCTAAAATTCTCTTAATCTTAACTACTTTAATAACAACTATGATGATTTACTAATTTACTATGTATGTAATTATATTAAATATACTTATCATATTTTAATTATTAAATCCACAAAGTATAAATTATATTTTAATTTAATTTAATTTTATACACACACATTGAATATGCGTCAATTGGTAGTAATAAATAATGAACCAAATCAATTACAAAGGTTCTAATATAATTTACAAAAACCAATATTCCATTGTCGATCACATATTTATTATGTTTTTTTTTTGCCTTTCTTCTTTTTTCTTATGTTAGGTGTCTTAGCTTCATACCAATAAAAATCTGTTAGTGTCCCTCTGTATATATTTGCAAATACAAATAGAATTATTGGAATAGATAGTGGTTATCTTCTAAAACCAAACCTCTTAACTGAAGAGATGCACTTGCATATGGTGTTGTCCAATGTCTAGTAAGTTTCTAGACTCGAGAGACTGACACTTGAGATTCCTTTTCTTGGCACTATGCATAATCCCATGCATATAAGAACAATAATGACAAAAGGCACTATAAGAAAAATAATGACTTCTATTGCTTTCATTGTACATGGTGTTGTCCGATTTTACAAAAGGTTTTGAAGTTAAAAATTTTGATACAATTCATATGTTGAGATTTTCTCTCAACATAATTGGACTTTACATTTAATAACGTATTTAGGTCATTATCAATCAAGATATGTAACTATGAAGTTGAGAAGAAGAAGATGGATCGAACTTTAAGAACTATGCTTCATGGTTATCGTCTCTCAATCTGTCTATACTCTCAATATACAAATGCATGAAATTTAAATTTTATTCCATCCCAAGTTCCAACTTATAAAATGATACAAAATTATCATTTTAGTGAACTAAAATATCTTAAAATTGAAAATTTTATTCTATTCCCTGTGCATGTAAGCACAAAAAGAGGGTTGAAACTCTCAACCAAGAAATGATCCGTCCATTATGATTTATGAGTGTCATGCAAGCCATGTCAAATGTTTATATGTGTCAAACAGAGTATAGAAGAGAAGGAAACAATACAAAATTCCTAGAAACAGGTTGATACTAGGAATTTCACTACTTAGCTTCAAGATAAAGCCAAATCAAGTTTTGAATTCTTCTAGTGCAATTTAAGCAAGAATCTACATAAAAAGCCATGTGATGGATTACTAGGCAGATCATAAGTTAGCAATTGTTTTTCTTTGTTAAATCAAAAGGATCATCTTAATAGTAATGAAACTTGACTTAATTATAAAAACACCATCTATAATTTAAAAAACTATACCTCGTCGTAGGTCTATTTGTAATATTTCCGTTAACATACAATTAATATGTTAGATTTTCAAGTCTTGTAGCAGTTGGGACTAGATCTCCTGTTTCAAATTGGTATTCATTCCCTATTCTACATTTTTAAATATGTATTATGTTCATTATATTTATTACTAAATATTTTTATAAAAAAATATTTAATACACGTCACATCTATTTAAAGCATGAAATAGGAAATGAAATATCAATTTAAAACAGGGGATCCAATCCAATAATTGCAATGGTACACTCGACCTTTTAAGTTCTCCGTCAACTAAACAAATGGTAAAAGTGTAACAGTGATTTCTTAAATCACAAGGGGTGTTTTTGTAAATAACACAAACCTCAAACAGTATTGAGGTAGTTACCCTTTAAAATATTTTCATAATACAATATTGAATCGTGGATGAAATATACTCGTATACGTATACGTGATATGAAATATAAGCATCCCTGGCAGGCAAGCAAACGAGTTAACAATTATACGCAAGAAACAATATTAGGAAAATGCAGCTTACTCAAAATCATGTGCATCAATTATTGACAAAAATTAGAAGAGATCTACCTCTCCATGGTTACTATTCACCACAACTATAAGCTCTAATACGAGATCATACCTTTACTCGGACATAGATTATGCACAAAGATAACTCAAAAAGAACAAAGAAATCTCGATATTTGCGGAGAAAGAAAAGCGAGTTGGTGTAGAATTTACATAGTATGTGCTCGATCAACTCGATCATGCAGAATGCGTAAGATTAGCAGGCCTGTTGATTCTTTGGAGAATGCCGCCGGCTTTTCTCTTGGCTCTAGAGGTTCCGTTTTGAGCGAGCTCTGATATTGTCCCATATGCTGTTTCCTCAACCCTCATCTCGTTCCACTTGGATCGAAGGTTAAAACAAATAGTATATAGAATAGCAATGCAATTCTCCTTATTGCGCGGACAAGATGTCTCTCTAATTATACTAAGTAGACAAGGAATTGCATCGAGCTCTCCCATTTCCTCGATAGCCTTTTGGCTCGATGAAAGCATAGCAAGAATGGCCAATAACTCATCTACATGCATTCTACTCGAGATCTTTTCAAGGATCACTCTTACAGCACCGTCTCTAACAGCTCTTGTCCTGTTCTCATGGATGATGCATAGGTTAAAAATCGCTGAAGCAACATCTTTCATTGCTAAAGAATGCCCTTCGTCCAAAAGGTCAATGAGGGGCTTCAAAGCGCCAGATTTACCGATTAGTTCCTTATTTGAGTCGAGGGCTGATAATGTGAAAAGGGCTGCAGCTGCATTGCTCCTCGTTGCTATTGTTCCACACCTCAATGCATCCATGAGAAGAGGGATAACCACACGTGTTTCAGCAACGAGTTTCTTGTTATTGTCATGGATGGAAAGATTCAATAGTGTTGTGATTAAATCTTCTTGGAGGTCTGGATGAAGCTCACTCACGCGCTTGCATTGAGACAATGGAGACAACAGCTGAGATATGGAGCCATGAGATTCGCCAAAAAGTGCACGAAATGAAGGCAATTTTTTCGTCAATAACCGCAATTCTTTTGCTGCTGCTTTTTGATCGGACAGCGTTGACGACATTTTCTTGAGCAGAGAAAAGAAGTGGTTCCTATCAACTTCTATTACACCGTCCCCATCAGCATCCTCACAGACAGGATGTGGCAATTTGATCCCGTGGTTCTTGCACCATTGTGATATCATTTCACGAATCAAGTTATTAGGCACAACAATCGTGTTCGTAAGGACTTGTTGCGTATGAGGGCACGTTCTATTACCAGTGTTTAACCATCTTTCGATGAAGAACCGATCGTAAGTCTGCCAAAGTTGTCAACAAAATGTTAACAATGCAAACAAAACATGATATAAAAGAAAATTTTCAAGAAAACTCCAATCTCATAAAAGCAAAAGAATCACATTACACTGTTGATATACAGAAGATACAATTACAGTTCTTTAAATAGATAAATCAAAATGAACAATGTTCCTTTCCCCAATCATTTTCAATGCCTCAGATTAGGAGTGTTATAAAATAGATAATATACGGGGAGAAATTCACCCAAAAAAAAAAAAAAAAAAAAAAACAAAAACAATCATACAAACAAACAAAGCAAAATCCAGATGATTCAGTTGGTCAAAAAAAAAAAAAAAGAAAAAAAGAAAAATCAAGATGATTCAGGGATCACCATTTTCCAGCTAAAGATTATACCATAAATATAAGTACTATCATTTAAGAAATCAACTTGATCCATCAACTACTTCGAGTACCTACCAGCAAACTATCATTTATATCTTCAAAAAGAATTCAAAAAGAACATTTCATAATCCAGAATCGTCCAGAAGACACGTCTACCAACCACCTGAACTCAACATCCTCAACAAAAATCCCGAACTCCCACCAAAACTCAAATCATAATTCATCAAAAAATTCATATAAACATTGAACACCACATTTTACCAAAAAGGAAGAAAGAAAACAGTCACATGAACAAGATAAAAAACACAGATAGAAACTAAAATTCAAGAAACCTGTCCGGAGGCAATAATCACAGGATCGCTCATGAGTTCCTTTGAAAGAGGGCACTTGAACTCCTCCGGGATCGCCGCAGAACCGATTTCATGACCATAATGATGATCATAAAGTTTCGCAGAAACAGATTTCTTCACCTTCAATTCCCTCAAAGCACACAGCATTTTCTGTGCTTTATCAACTGCCTCAATATTAACATCATCCTCATCTGCAATTGCCTTCACTAATTTCTGCAACCCTCTCTTTAGTTCTATTGCTTTGGCCACCACGCTGGGACCTCCTTCAACCACACCACTCTTCGTCATCACTTTCTTCTTCTCTCCACTTACAAAACGCAACACCCAATTTTGTATTATATAAATCTTGATGGATTTTCCTCCTTTTCTTTGCAACTTCCTTTTTTACATCTTTCCCCTTTTTTTTCAATTTTTCTGGGTTGGTACGCTTAGAGTTTGAAGTGATTTTTTCTGTTTCCTTCTTCAACACACGGTGGGTGTTTCTCTGAGTGAGGTATGAAATAAGACTGCGATCAAGGGAGGGGGGTGGGGTGGGGTTGTTGACGATACAGTGGGTCACGCGATCAGGACCCGTGGCGGCACAGCTGGCAGGCTACGCGGAAGGAAAATGGAAGTTGCATTATCCCATAATTTATGATAAATCACACCGCTTCCCTCAAATTAAGTCTAATTATAAATACCTCCCCCTAAATTTGGAGAATTATGTAAACATTTTTCTCATAAATTTATTAACTTTTCAGAATACATTATAGATATTTTGTTGTTCCTATAATATTAGGATTTCTATATATCTTAAAAAAATAACGAAATCTTAACTTAATTTTATAGTATCACAACTCAATTCACAATTTTGATGTGTAATTTTCATAAATGCACTATAAATTTTCAAGTTAGTGGGAGAAATGTAAAATTAGACCCAATTTCAGAGGAGAATGGTTCAATTTTCGTGCTGCAAACAGATATTTAAATGATATTAAAGGTAATAATATATCTACTTTGTTGTATAATTTGGAGATTAGGATTGAAAGAACTATTATAATACTTAGTGGATTTGATTAATCATGCATGATTACACACACACACACACACTATAATCATATTTATGTAATACTAAAAGTTTGAATTATGATCAAAATTTGAATAGTATTTTAAATACAATGCTAGTTTGCATGTGGAGAGATTGAATGAAACACATGTGTAATAGTGGAAAGAGAGAGGAAAGGCATGTGATTGTGTTTGAATATTAAGATTTGTGTGCAAGATTTGTATTATGATTATCATAACCCCATGATCATAACATATGGTTTATTGCTATTATTATTACAATTATCATAATCCCATGATCATAACATATGGCCATAGGAGGAATCATATTACGGTGGTTGACATCGAGTGACATTGAAGTTTCACTCCTATCAAGAAAGATTTTATTTATTTATTTATTATCAAGAAAGATTTTCCTTATTATTTATTCTAACTTACACTTTTGTGTCCCAAAGATATCCATTTTCTTATTCTCAAAAAGTTTTGAAATTTTATGTTATTTATTGAGGTACTATTTAAGATTTTTTTTTTTTTAAAACCAAAATACTTATCAATCTCTATAGTTTGCTTGTGAGATTCAAATTAATAAGCCAATCAAATCCAGAATTTCATTGTCAAGGTAAACAGCAATTGATAGATTAATCCGAGTAGTAATTGATTAAATATGAGAACATGACCTGATAACTACACATGGTAATTTATTTATTTATTTTTCATGTTCTAGTTATTCTCATACTTCATGATCTGTTTATCTACCTACCTTCCCTATTTAGGTAAAAAAAAAAAGGAAAAAAAAAAAGAAAAGAAGACATTAATATAACCATAATTTTTGAATTCTTAGTTATATTATTTATAATTGATTACTGATTTAGGTACCCACATACTTTTATCACAAAATTCTCAACGCTCCTCACCAACAATTTATATCATTTTTTTCATTAACTTACAAATTCATAATGTGATTTTTTCTTTTTTTTTTTTAATAACCATCATAAACAATTTCAAAGGTAATAATAAAGAAAAGTTTTCCTTATCAATGGGCCGGTCCCTTTGGAAATTATATTAGCATATTCAGAGGCATCAATTAAATATAATATAATTTAATAATAGCACAAATTTCACCTTTTATTTTATATTTCTTTTATCGTCCTTAACAAGCCATGCCAGAAATTGAGACATCATATGTTACGTAAGAGTTCATTAATGATAGTGTTGGTCACTGCCTACATTTGATCGGACTGGATCCTCTATTTTAAATGATGTTTCTTTACTTATTTCATGCCTTTAAGTACATACTCTGTGTATTATATTTATTATCAAATATTTTTATAAAAAAATATTTAATACATGTGACATGTATTTAAAAGTTTGGAATTGGAGATCTCCTCCAACGTTCGATCCTTTGTCATTGATTTAAATTCAATTTTTAAATATATATGTAGGATTAATTATATTGAGGTATTGTCCTATTAATATATAGTAATAGAAGATTTTATTTCAAAACAAGAAATAGACAAAAAAAAATGAAAAAAGAAAAACAGATAAATTACATGAAAACTTGAGATCATTAATGTTGGATATAGTTTGGTAATAGTATAAGTTTCAATAATGTGTGTGAGAAGCATGCACATAAACGATATCAATGATGATATCCAAATTTGTTGCAAGGTATGAACTATCTAGTCACATCAAGATATTGTACTGGTCAAATTTGATGTGACGAAGTTCGTCGAAAAAAGACATCTTATATTAATGCAAAAAGTGAAAAAAAAATTGAAGAAATATTTATATACTAATACTATAAACTGTTGGTTCATTTAAATTTGAAATAAAATTTGGTATCATTAATAATCCTAAACGATATAAAATATAAAATAAAAACAAAAAATAATAAAATATTGTCATTTTCTTATTTTTGTGTGTCTCTGTGACGGTTGAATTATTCTTTTTATTTTGAATTTACCATTTTTATTTTCTTTTCAAACACCCCGCAATAGTGTTTATTTAAAAATAAAAATTGCTTATCTTATCCTTTGAATAAAAAATAATAATTTTACATCCTGTCAACTAACACTTCAAAATATAGTAACATATACATATTTATGTTATAATAATGTCTATATTTTATATAAAATTTCATATTGCATTCAACTAAATTCATAATTTTGTGTCTCATCGAGGGTTATGAAATTATCATATATCTATAGTGTATATAAAATAATAGCATTTTAGATAGTTATTTTGGACCGTCATTAAATGAATAGATAAAAATAACCTTATTCTAAAATTTAACTACAAAGTAGTATAAGATATAATGTCAAAATATTTGTCTTTAATTTTTTAATATTTGTTTTGTTATTCCATTTTTCTTCAATTATAATTATTTATTAGAGTCTCATATTGAGAAAGTATAAATGTCTTGGCCTCTTTATATGATCCTGGGCAATTATCACATCACAAGTTAGTTTTTGGAATTGAGTTAGGTTCAAACTCCACTTTCAACATTGTATCAAAGCCAGACCCATTCTTGATGTTGGATGATTCATTATTTCATATTATGTCATACTTCAAATGTTCATTCTTGAGTATGCATTGTTTGTCCACCTGTTTCATATTATCCTACACTCCAAATGTTCATTTTTTAGCGTGTAGGGGGTATGTCAAAATCCCACATTGAAGTATAAAGGTCTCTTAGTCTCTTTATATGGTCCTGAGCAATTCTCACTTCACAAGTTAGCTTTTGGAGTTGAGTTAGGTCCAAGCTCCATGTTCAACATTCTTCTTCTTTTATTTTTCCAATTTTAGTCTCCCCAAATTTTATCTTTCAATTATGTTATTCTACGTAATAAATTCAAGTAAAAATATTTACTAATTAGATAATAGTTATTATTATTAAAAAGTACTTTTAATTTATAAAAATAAAATTTAGACATACGTATCGAATGTGAAACAATTACTATTATATAAAATATTTTCCCACTACATAACAAAAAATTTGAACGCCATGAAAATTCCTTCAAACTTCATCCTGTTGGCGGGAAGTAGGTGGAACCAGATGATCGGGCTGTCGGTATTGCCCGGGTCGAAGGGGTGAGGCCCGACCCTACCCAATTATCCCACGAATGTTACGTTCAACTTAGACGGCTAGGATCCGACCTGAAGTCAAGTGGGTCCGACTGAATGGTGAGGTGCGATTGTGGAGGGTCGTCGGTTTGTCGTTTTGGGAGAGCCACA
>JACFYI010003734.1:146218-164835 GCA_014898755.1 Handroanthus guayacan
AGGATTCAACCGGATTACGTCAGCAGCGGCAGCGAACACAGTGGTCAAGCGGATGATGACGCCACTGCACCGAGCCTCTCCGAGCTTTTCTACGGTTTCAGCGTGGATGATGGGGGCGAATCGTTGCCGGAGGGAGGTGAGTCTGATTGTGAGCGGGATCCGTCAATGTACGACATGAGCCATGCGAATGTTGATTTGATTAAACAGATTCTGTTAGATCAGAGAGATGCGATTAAGAAAGTGCTTACGGCTCACGTTTTGAGAGCTGCGCAAATGTTTTCCTGCTTGAAATCTAATAAGCAGATGTTTCGGAGAAATGTGATGGCGTACTTGAGAAACTGCGGTTACAATGCGGCGATTTGTAAAACGAAATGGCAGAGCTCCGGCGGACTCACCGCCGGGAACTACGAGTTCGTCGATGTTATCCGTACGGAAAATTCCACAAGGTACTTCATCGATTTGGATTTCGCTTCGGAGTTCGAGATCGCGAGGCCGACGGATACGTACGAGCGTCTTTTACAGCACTTGCCGAGAGTTTTCGTCGGAACTAGCGAAGATTTGAAGCAGATTTTGAAAGTTGTGAGCGACGCCGCGAGGCGATCGTTGAAGAGCAGAGACCTCCACCTGCCGCCGTGGAGAAAACACCGTTTTATGCAGAACAAGTGGTTTGGTCCGTACCGCCGGACGGAGAATCTATTTCCGGCGTCGTTTTCATCTCCGTCCGCAGCTAAGCAGACTTACGGCGTTAAGTGCCGTGCTGTCGGTTTTAACGCCGCCGTTGACGGCGGCAATTTATTGTTTCCCGCGACAGCTCGTACGAGATGATTTGGATAAATATATTAATATATTGACATTATAGTCCTTTAATTTTTGGAAAATCAATAGAAATCAATTTTGAGAATTTTGTCGTTTTGTGTTTATATTATTTTTTTATTTATTTTCAGTAGCGTACGCGGCCAACGTACGTCGTACGCCTGACGGCGCATGTTAGCGTTGGTTGACGTGTAATTTTGGACGTCATGGAAGGACCGTAATCCAACGGCTGTAATTTCGTGTACCCTCCTGGACTGAATTATGAGTTTCTTTCGCAGCGTTTGATATTTGTATTGAAGCTAAAGTGGGATCATATCATTAAATGTAAAATAAATCCAAGTAATGAATCAATAGAAAAAGAAATGATAACATTAGCTTGAATTATTGATATCATTAGGTTTTTTTTCTTTTTTTTTTGTCAAAAATTAAGATTTTCAAATGAATGAGCTGAAATTTTAAATAAGGGTTGGAAAAAAATATAAAAATTTGTAGTATTATTTAAAAAAAAAAGAAACTATTTTTTGTTGTTATGTTATCATCATTGAAAAAATGGATCGAAATTTCCGTACAACAAATAGTTATCTTAATGAGATGATACAATTGGCACAGAACTTTTATTTCCAAATTTGAGTTTTATTTTGAAACATTTAAAAAAGATATGATAAATTTGTGAAGAGGAAAATTTACAGTCACTTGGAGTCGGCGATAAGAGTTTAAAAGGTAAAAATTATAAGAGTATGTTTCTTTGCAGTTCCCAGAAATGATTTTTCGTTAGGAAAATACAAACATTATTTGTATTTTGGGAGAATTAATCCAAACCCATTACCTCAAAATAGCCCTTTTTGCTTGAAATCATTACTGAAGAGTATCTTTAGACAAGAAAATATCATAATTACATATAAAAATAATTTCATAAAATTATCATCCTAAAAAAGCCATTTGTAATTATAATTACATACAAAATTAATTTAAAATTGTATTTTCTCCACACTACCAAAAAAAGAAATGACATGATTTGATATCTAAAATAAAAGATGTCTCATTTCAAAACATAATCAAATATTATTTTACTATCCAAAACAATTTATATCTAACACGCAGAATATAAACAAACATTCATTACATGCCCTAGCCTATTCCCAGAATTCATTTTGCCAGAACAACTATTTCCAAAACATCCCAAAATGCAAACAAACATAACCTAAACATTTATATGCAATTGCCTCTAATGCGATGATTAAAAGTTGCTTCTCTCATATTATTTTCAGGGTAATTGCTCCATGCTCGTATGTGAAATTGAAAACAAGCACCATAAATCCTATTAGCTTAAAATTAGTATAAAAAATCCTGTCTTTTTATTTGAAAGATCCACTTGCCACATGTCCGACTTTATACTAATTTTGAAAATTAAAAGACAAAAACACCCTCCTATATAACACTAATGGTTAGATTACTCTGCTTCCCAAATTCTCCCCCAAATTGCACGATCTTAACACAAATCGTTCTCCCACTAGCAAAATCTAGGAAATCCATATGTAGGTATTTCTTCACATTTAACATCGGTTGAGAAAAATGAATAACACGATGATTTTATGAAGAAACTGTGCTTCCGTTTAATTTTAAAAAAGTGAACTATAAGGGTTTTCATCTCAATTATGGTTTCTCCACGTGTATACTTGGTCACTCGCATTTCACAAAAAACTAGGAGTAATTGATTGCTCTGTCAAACATTTTAAATTGACAGGATTAACGATATGTATTTTGAATTTCATAAGGAGTATGATGCAATTATCCTGATTATTATCTCAAATAATGAGATAGTTTCAAGCAAAAAAAAAAAATGCATATAAAATACGATATTATTTCTAGATATAAAAAGAAAGGTGAATTCATTTAATTAAACCTAGAGTATAATTTTTGAATAGTAGTAGTAGCTTTCTAATGATATTTTGAAATCAGATAACTTATGATGAATAACTTTCTACTTGTTCATAAATTATTTCTTGAAAATCTAATGAATCAAACCTACCATGATTCTTTTAAATGAACCTTCTTATTAGCAGTTGATTATTTAATGTGTAATCAATGTTGAATACATATCTTTATGACTTTAATTATACGTTGATTTATTCAATGTGTAATACATATCTTTATGACTTTAATTATTCGTTGATTTATTTATATATTCTTTTAATAAAGTGATAAAATATCTACTTACTGCCTAACAAGCTTTGCAATTTTATTTTCAAGTCTACATCAATTTTTTCTCTAATTAAGCTTAAAACTATTGAATCGATCAGTGAAATTTATTTATCTAATGTTCTTTCTTAAGTCGCACCTACTTGAGTTTAAACAGAACTCAAGTTAAACTCATACTTTAACATTCAATTTGCGTTAGTCTTTGTTTGAAATTGTGTAAAGCTCAATTGAAAAATATATCAAAATAGAGTTAATAAACTTTAAATGTTGAGATTATTGACTAGTCTAATTTAACTAGCTAGACTTTAAGCAAATTTGAGCGTTGGTTTTAAAATATTAGAAGAATTTGGAAGTTTGAATAGACTGCTTATTCGGCAATAAATCAAATGAACATAAAAATGACATCAAGTCATGTTTCCTTTATGTTCTGAACCAAGAATTGAATATTAAATTCCAAACAGGGTATTCATAAGCACATAATATGTGAAAAAATTTAGGGAATGACTAAAATTGAAGCCAAGGTTGAAATTATAAATGAATGGACAAAAACAAAATATGCCCAAGAAAATTTACCCCACATTTTTCAAAGACAAAAAATGAAGGGTAAATTGAATATGAGGTTGATGGGGGGTGGGGGGTGGCCGACGTGGTGGGATGATCTATAACTATCGTATTCGGACTTGGATGTGACGGGTGACAAGATAACTTGAGAACTTCTAAAACAGGTGGACAATTGTAGGCTACAAGCCCCCTCCCCTCCTACACTATACCTAATGGATGATGATTTATCTTTATCGTCTACATATGGATCATGCATGGGGCCACCACAAAAATAGTAGCTCAATTGATTGAATTTATGACTTTTCATGAAGAATTATATCGTTACCACCGAGGGTGGTCGACCGGTGACCTAGTGATTCCAAATTTATTTTCAAATAATTTAATAAGTTTTATGTATTATGTTCAAATTACCTCTATATATTTATTCATACTTTTACTAGTTGAATACTCTTTTGACCTGAGAGGAAACCAATGCCGGCTATATTAATGAACTATAATATGTCTTTGGTAGTGTTATGTTAGTGAAGTCAGTTTTGAATTGATTGGTTTAGGTATTTGATGTGTTCGTTGTTGAACACGAAAGTCCGAATATGACATAGTGGAATGGGCTTAAGGTCGTCACTACTGCCTTCTTTTATTTTTATCAAAAAAAGAAAAAAAGAAAAAAAGAAAAAGAAAAGAAAAAACCCAAAGAATTATATAGCTAGATTTCATTATTGGACAATAATTATGATTGAACTTAAATCGAACATTTTACACTAATGTAAGCTTGCTTAGTCACGCGCCTTCATTTGAACATATAGGAATGAGCCCTCATTTTGTAACCTTAGAGATTTCTTGTAATCTTACTAAAAATAAATCATACGTTTTTATATACATATATATATATATAAATAATTCATACATTCTACATCAATGAAAAACTTCCATAATCAAACTTTAAAAGAAAAAAATGTTATTCCCTTAATTTGTTTCTTAATTTAGATAATAAGAATATTTCAAAAATTATCATATAAATTATAAAATACATCAAATTTGAATTAGGTAATTCATCCTTATACGCACATGTGTGTAATATTTTTGGCCGCCCACCCCATCTCATGTCTCCTTCAAATGTAGAGAGACAAAAGGGGGGTGGGATAGGGTCCCTATATCGTATGGATAATGTAGAAATTAAAAGAAAGAGAAAAGGTATTTTGATTGCTTTTGTCCTTTGGCAACTTGCTATAATAGGGTTGGTGTCCCAGTTGCTTTAATAGGGCTGGTGTCCCTTTTGGCTGGGGGCAAATGCCAGCAGACCACTCTCAAAGTGCCTTCTTGTAGCCTCGCGGGGCCAATGGGTATCTCCATTGTGAATATCATGATTTTTCATGCTTCAATTTTGAATTTCATTTTGTTATCAAAATAAATAAATAAACAAATTGACTTTCATTTGAAAATTAATCTTTAATTAACCGGTGTACCTTTATTAACAAAATACATTTGAACTTGTGAAAGTTTAATATAACTGAAAGAGAATCAACTTTTATATTTTATGTGAATTTTATAGGAGGTATGATAATATTGTAAGGTAGGAAAAACAACAAGCTCCCAAGCAATGGAAGGAGCCAAGCTTTGACTGCATGCCTACTAAAAAATGACCTGACGAAGAGATAAGGGTCATGATGACTTAACTCGTCTTCACTTCCATCAGCTTAGCACTAACAATTAATTTAGGGTTTCAAATGTAACAATTTCTATTTTATATAGAATCTTGTATATTGTATATTTCTATTCTTTAAGTAAATAATCTTGAGTCAAATAACTATGAAGGGTTCAAATTCCTCCATCCTTTTTGGCTCAATTCCATTTGCTAAAATTTTCATTTTTAGCTATACGTGTTGATAAACTGTAGAAGACATCCCCCTTGGCCCTAGATTCAGTTTTTGAGGAACTAGAGAGGAAGATGGCAAGTGTTGGATTGAAATGGTCAGGTCCACTAGAATAATTCTTTATAAAAAAGTAACTCGAATTGGAGCTTTAAGTACAATCTGGTTAGGACTTATCAAAAAATAAAAAAAAAGTACAACCTGGTTAGGATTTCTTTCTCCGTTTCATTATGTTTCAAGTTTGAGCGTTCCAGACACATCATGGGTTCTTACATGTGGAATTGCAAAAATATTATTATTTTGAAAATAGTAACTAAAAATGAGTGCATTGCATTATTACTTTAATTTCATCCAAATTTTCCCTCCATTGCCTTCGTAAGAATATAAATTCCTCAACACCACCAAATGCTTGGACTAATTACAAAAACATAGCATTTAATTTTGGAAGTCATAAAATAACCCATTGTTATTAGTTTAACTGACCAAAAATGAAACCTTAACAAAATCTGCGTAACATTACAAGTGCATCCCTTGTTAATCTAATAGAGTTATTGTAATTTGTCCGACAGAAAGGGGTGTTATTGTCATTTCTCAAGTCATAGACAATGTTTCTGTACTTAAGCCAAACATTACAGAGCATCAAAGTAGTTATCCCAATAAAATATGTTAGTTTCAGACAAATTCTTAAATATTCAATCCATGTTTCTAAACGATGCAGCATCTTATAAGGATCACGTATATGAAAAAGGAGCTTTATCTCTGAATTACTGAGATCATTCACGTTTAATAATGAAATACAGTGGCGAAGTACTATCTACTTCTTGGATTAAATAGCTATAAATCATCCTCAAATATCATTTTTCTGTTTCCAGCAGCTGTAGGAGCATAAATTAAAGAAAGGACGGCATATTCTTCTCAATGGAAGTACAGCATAAGTACGTGTAAGCAAGCTCAACCATGTCAAGAACCAGCATTGTTAGTAGGTTGGGAACTTCGGATCCACATCGTGGGCCCACGACTCGAGCCCCCCGATTATGTCCTTAGCTGAAGTAAACCCCACCTTGTGGAGGTAATCAACAGCCCTCTGTGAATCATTGCCTCGTCTGCAAATTATGTACAAAGAAGAATCTCGAGCACTATCACCAGCCTTGTTCACTTCCAAGGCTGCAGATATTTCGGGCAACCTTCCCTCCAAGCTTGCAAGAGGGATGTTTAAGGAGTTCGGGAGAGAGATTATCTTGTAGTGATGAGCAGGCCTCACATCTATCAATATATGCGGCTCACCTTTTTTGTTTCTTTCATCATACTCTTTGCTGGTTATTCTAGCCTCTGGTGGAAGCAGTTGTAACTTCAGGGGAGACTGCAATGATTTTAGAAGGTTATGAGATCCGTCAGACTGACTGAGCTCAAGAGATAAGATGCCGGACAATATAAAAATCTTAATGTACATGTACATCCGATCAATAACTCGTACAATGGATGTACCAATCACAAGATCTAAAATACTGGCAGACATTGCAACACAATGCAAGAAAGAGGCAACCTTGATGCAACACAACACAAGATCTAAGCAGGGACCATGCATACATGTATAAGTATCATTTTCGTAATATATGCATTTCTCTTAGCAATTGCTTCGTTACTTGACAATAAGCAGATGCCAATGGATAGGTTATGGTACAGGAAGGGATGAACAGATTTGATTCAGTAGTCTCCCCAACAGACTACAAATTGATAATAGAGACAGCGACCAACACAACATCTTGTAGAATTAACTATAAATGTTTAACTATCCATCAAGTTTCACATAGATGAGAGGATTAAATCTGTTATTAGTCAGAGCTCTAAAGTAAATAAGGTGTTAAAGTCTTGTTTATTCATTTTGCAATCAGACGATTCACTTTACTAAGTATGCAAGTTTTAAACTATGTTACAGGAAATCGGAAAAGCGAACTAAGAAAGAAGGTATGCACCGTGGATAGTGGAGTTTGAGTGAATTTTTCATAGTCAAAATTACAAAATTGCTGTTCCGTCAATGTTGCATTTTCTCCGCAGGCTTCACATTGTGATGACCTCCCTCTGATTTTGACCTACGACATATAGTGGCAAAAATTTAGGCCAATGCAGCATGCATTTGAACTGATGATAATCTGTTATATATCAAAAAGAGGCAAGAAGAGTGAATAATAGCTGAATAAGTACCCATAACACATATGAGCACTTCATCACTTGTATTACCATGCTTGTCTCAGTCAAGTAGACAATAATTGAATAAGAAAGAATAACACACGCCATGAAGTACAGTTTCTACACATAATGCTTCACTGTCCTTATAGCAAAAGTTAAAACCCATTCCCTTTCTAGCAAACCCCATGTTAACATAAAATAAACTATTTAAAATCCATTTCCTATCTTGCAAAATCCATGTCAACATAAAATAAGCTAGACACAGCACTTTGGTTTACAGTAGGTAACTGTAATTTGAAGCAGTAAATTGTTGAGGAATTCACATGCCCATGTGCTAAGAGTTCAAGAAGAGAATATATATTTAATTCAAGGACAGAAGCAAGACAATACATACAACACGAATTCGAGCAGAAAGTGCATCGAATAGAAGCATCCTGCCTGAAAGTGGTTCCCCAACTGCGCCTGCAACTTTTATCGCCTCCAGGGCCTGGAGACACCCAATAATACCAGGAACTGCATTTCAAATGCAAAAACTAAATAAACAGACTAAAATGAAATTGAAGTTCAATATACTAAAATCTCCTGCATTTAGTCAATGAATATATTCCATATTTTCAGACACGGAGTAGGACTGTTCTGCAACTAGTTGCAGTTGTGGCTCTGTTTAGCAACCAAGAACGCCACTCAACAGAAAACTCTTAATACCATACATAATATATTAAAAATGGAATTAATTTCCAGATATTTAACAGAATTGTTGCCAAATACCCAACCTGAACAAACGATCTCAAAAGGCTAGAAAAGAAAGAAGGAAAACAATGTAACATAAGAATGATTTCACTACATTCTCTAAGATAATTTCTATTTCCCAAGTGATTCTAACACCATGGGACACGCTCAATATACCTACTCCAAGAACTCCACTGTCTGCACATCTCTGACATGCTGTTGTAGGTGGTGGGGTAGGAAATAGGCATCGATAGCACGGGCCTCCATTGTAATTGTAAACAGTGAGCTGCATAAGAAAAAGAGGATGGATAAAATTGTAGCGCCAATCAGCATAAGTTACATTTTTTGCAGTTTACTACTCCCAGCATAGATAGGGGTCGGTCATGAGTAACCAAAGGGTCATGAGTTGTCCAGAAAGTACACCTGTCCCTCTAGTCCGAGTGCAGCTCCAGAAATTAGAGGCTACAAGCACGACAGACACACGGTCATTACTCATTTGAAAGGAAGTTACATGCAAATGAATAAGGTAGTGCAACCCCAACATTATGGCAATCTAGAAGAGAAATTTCATATTATATCATGAAAATGTATTGCGATAAAATAATTTGCAATTACACCAACTGGGATAACATGCAACAGTAAGATTATAAATATAAAGCTTTGTCAATCCAGCTGTAATATTATAACAATCTGAATTGGGTAGGTAATATTTGATTCAACTATGCAACTTGTTAAGAAATTCAAAAGTGAATAGATATTGAACAACTAAAAACCAATCTGTTCATATAAAGTATTTTTGTGAAACTAATGCACTCAGAAGTAGGTATAGCAAACAACTCACCTTTCCCAACACAACACAGCAATCACTAATCATGTAACGACTAGGTACATTATCAGTTGCATCTACAACAATGTCATACCTGCAATGCATTAAAAGCCCCAAAATATGAAAACACTGCACTATCAACTACAAACATGAAATGCTATAGTACAAAATCAACATAGTGAGAAAATATCATACTTTCTCATTATTTCCAAGGCATTAGAGGTACGGAATGCTTCCTTGTGCTCTATTATTTGGACCGTTGAGTTAATCCTGAAGATACAAGAAATAAGAGGTAAAACAATGACATTTTAACATTTCAAATTAAATAAACAAAAGTATTGACTTTATCAGCTGTTTTGCTTTATTCAAATAAAGAATAGCTAATAACAGGATGACAAGTAGCATACGCGCGACATGCAGCAGCAGCAGACTCTACTTTTGATCTTCCAATATATGCTTCAGAATGAATAATCTAGAAAACAATGACAAGAATTAGTCAATGGAACCCAACAATAATCTATATGATGATGCAGTGAAAAAATCCCACTTTGATGCATGTGATGCTATATCACCTGCACCTGAAATACAAGAACCCTTTGGCGTTGCATTAGAAGGTTAAAGACCAAATGTGTTCATAATAGATAACTCTCTAAATGAGTGCACAGTGTTTTTCTCAGTGGTAAATGCCCATGCAATGCTCTGTATTCGCAGACATAGTGAAAGGGAATCTCTAATAACCGACAAAAGAAATTAAGTACCGTCTAACCGGCACACTAATTGAAGAAAGTCGGTATTTTCAAAATTTTCATCTTCACATCATTACAGAAATTCTGTGTGGCTTCCTTCCTACGCTCTCATACCACATAACTAGTACCAATAAAATTTTAGCATCGTCAAGCTACTCATTAACATAGGCAGTAACAACAGAACCAAGAGTGTGATTTTATGTTTCCATTTACCTGCCTGTGTAGATTGTTAAGCTCCACAACATCATTATCAACAATACCAACACGACCTGAAGCGATGCACCAACCCAAAAACACTCATCAATCCGCTCCACCAAAAAAGAAAAGCATATTAAAACACTATAACTAGACACTACAAGTTTTTCAAATACTCATGTAATCTATACACACCTACACCACACGCCGCAAGGTAAAGCAGAGCGGGTGAGCCCAAACCGCCAGCTCCAATAACCAACACCGATGACTTCAATAAATTTGCTTGCGCATCAACCCCAAAGGAAGGCAGCAACAGGTGGCGACTGTACCTATAGATCATATGCGCCGACAATTTGCCACTGAAAAGGTCTTCCGCCGGAGGCGGAGCAGAGCAATTGGTCTCCTCGCTTCCATCTTCCAAGCCATAACTATTGAGTCGCGCCTGTAAAGCTGATATACGATCCTCGATTTGCGCCTTGGCCTTCTCTAAAGATGCGATTTCCCGGCGAATATCCGCCGCCGTTTCCACAAATCCGTTCGAATCCATGGCCATAAGCCTTATTCTTGCTGTCTTCCAGGCAATATGGAGAGAGAGATTTTAGATTATAGAAATAGAACCCTCCCTAAAGATTAGGGCTTTGACTTTAATAACTTTTATGTTTTAAGTGTTTGACTTTTATAGACCAATTGGTCTTGGATATAATAAAGTAGGATCTAATGGATATTAATATTATAGAATAGACCTAATTGGTAGATTATATGAGTCTTAATACCCATTAAGTAGAGTAAAGTATATAATCTTGTTATATCAGTATTTTAGGATATGGACATAAATAGGGTATTACCCTAACCTTTTACAGGCCTAATGCCATATCCCACAATTTGGCTTAGTCATCATAACTTCTTTAAAATTTCTTTATAAAATTTTTAATTGATTTTAGTTGCACGGGTTAAAAACTAGTTTCTTTTAAAATTAAACTTTTTACGCTTTGCTATTAAACAAAATCAGTTTTAACACTTTACCCTTATAATTTAGATAATGAAATCATTATTCTTTAAAATCAAACTAAGAGAGTGTTTGGGTGAGCTTATAAGCTCTTAAAAACGTCTTATAAGATGTTTGAGAGCTTATAAGATGCCATAAGGTGTTTGGTAAAATTTTTTTAAAAAGATCTTATTAACTCAAAAAATAAGATGTTAGGAGCTTATAAGCTCTTTTTAAAAAAGTAAGGAGTTCCCAACTTATTTTTAAGATCTTAACACCCACCTTCATTTTTAACTATTTTAATTATAATATTGTCATTACTAATATTTTATAAACTAAAAAGTCTTATTTTATCCAAACACTTTAATAACTTATTTTTAAAATAAGATCCAACATCTTATAAGCTCCAAAAATATCTTATAAGATGTAGGAGCTTATAAGATGTTTTAAATAAGCTTAGCCAAACATCCTCTAAATGTAACACTTCTCTCAAAAGTCAATCCCATTCACTTTTTGACAAGATTTGATTATGTGCATATCACATGATGTCTTTGTAAGGACATTTGTGTCATTTTTCACTCAACTATTTCAGCGTTGCAACTCCAATTCATAGAATTCAGTCCCAAACTCTATTTATAGAATTAAGGTTTATCTTACAGTGGCATTCCATCATTGAAAAGGACATCATGGACTAATAAAAATTAAAATACTCCTAAATAATGCAGCATCCAACACATGTGATTGAATTCAATCAAAAAAGTGAACAAAAAATGGTATATTTAATCTGGTTTTAGGTATTACAATCATATTATACAAATTATCGGGTAAAGTACTATTTTTCTTTTCTCTTTTTTTTTTTTAGTTTAAAATTTGTGAAATTACCACTAACTTCCCTTACGCAATTATGCCAATTGCAAATGTGCATTCAAGGGGTTTTTATTTTTCTATTTTTCCTTTTCCTCTTTTGGTAAATGTCCTTTTAAGTGTTTCACATATGATATAATCATATGACCATTAGAAATTTAGAATTTATATATATTATACATAACCATATATGATAATGTAATATATATGCATGTACCATGGATTTATCAAACAACATTTCCATGTAAATTTTATTTTATACATTGTTAAAAGCTATTCGGCATGCCATATTCGATTGAACACATCAATTTATGGCTCTAGCAAAACAAGACTTTTCTAACTGATCAGCCCACTGCTAATCATTAGATATCAAAGAATCATAACATGTTCATATCATCGATCCAATGTCATCCCCATATTTTTATTTATCAAATCATGATGTAAATTTAAATCTAATAACAAACTATAGATGGTTACAGCTCGGTTAATTGGGGTGAAAGATCTTATGAAGGTCATTTATTAATAATAATCCCATATTTAATTAACAGAGATCTATCACGTCAGCTTGCAACACTCTTTCGACCCACACTAAACACATGCTAATTAGATCCACCTCTTTTTCCTAGAATTACTAATTAAAGGCTTTGGTTCCCTTTGGCTCAAAATTTTTAAACCAAACATTATCATTAGAATACAGATTAATTATCATTGAAAATATAATGACCAAGTCACAAATCAAACCGAACAAGGCCTCTTATATTATTATACCACTAAAAAACAAAGTTAATTAAACTTATGTTTTTATTTTTAATTATGAAAAACAACCCTCTTCAGATCATGACAGTCTATGCATATAGCCAACCATGCAAAGGCAAGAGAAAACATAAACTTCTTGGAAAAGCCTCCTGATTAGATAGCTGAGAAAGACTTAAATCCCGTGGATACAGACTCATCAAATCTGAGCCACTTTATGACAATCCAAGAAAAACTCAATTCAATTCTTTCCCTAAACCGTAATTGTAATGGAAGTCTCACAACTAGTTCAGAAAGTAATAAAACTTGAGTGAGAAAAAAAAAGGTTACGCTTTGCTGTCAATGCTCACGAGTTCTGCCTCCTTGGGAGCTGATTTCTGCAAGTTTTAGCAAACCAACATTAGATGTAATACAGACTCGATCATTATATCTAAAGAAGGGACAGTTACCTCAACGCCACCTTGACATTTGGCTCAATATTATAAAAACATCTCCGGTGGTTTGAAAAATTACAATAACACCCCCAACATTAGTTCAACTGACCAAAAACTTAACGAAACTTGTGTGACATTACAAGTAGGGCCTCAAGGCTTGGACTATCAACATGGGGTGTTGATGTAATGGTTTACCCACCATATGGCTAGATTTTTAGGGAGTGTAATGGTAATGTTATACAAGCTCCGATAAGTTTTCCGGCAACTAAAATTACATGGGGCGTTAAATGTAATTTCTTAACCACAGTGGATGTTCTTGCAGTTAGGCCACTCAACGCCTATTGAGATAATTATTCCTTGAAAGAACTAAAATTAAGAACTTTGTAAGGGCAAAGCTTACGTTAGAATCAAATGGCTGCATCTTATTCAATTTGGCAAACATGTTTCCATAAAACTTGGCATCCTTCTTATTGTATTCCTTCACCTTCTCCTTAAGAGCTTTGTATCCAAGCTTCACATCCCTATTGCCAAAACAAATAGTGGAAATCATAAGAATTGTAGTGGAATCAGGAAGAGGCGATCTTCGAGAGAGAATTTTGAATTTGTATTACCTGTTGTCTGGGTCGAGCTCTAGTGCCTTTTTGATATCAAATTCAGCCAAATCCAGATCTGCCAGATTCATGTATGCTTGAGACCTTCTGTATAATGCTTTCACATTTGTGCTCTCAAGTTCCAGCACCTTCAAGAGGCAACTTCCTCATCAGCTCATCAAACCTTATATATGGATTAATAATAAAATAAAAGGAAGCTAATCGAACCTTAGTACAAAGCTTCTCAGCCTGCTTATAGTCTTGCAGTTTCAATTTGCAAGCTGCATTGTTTAAGTTGCAAGTAACCTTAAGTGCTTTGGACTGCTTCTTTTCCTCCTCACTAAATGAGGTGTCATATTCAATAAACTTGGCAGCCTGGTTGAATATTCTTCATGTAAGCTATCATGGCAAATAGGCATTTAATATTGCAGCTGGAACAAACCACAATTCTTCTGAAAATAATTACCTTTTCGTATCTCTTTGAGGCCCTCACATATTTGCCAGCCTTGAACAATGCATTCCCTTCTTCCTTTTTCTTACCAGCAGCCTCAATTTTTTCTTCTGTACTCATATCCCAAGTTTCCTTCTCCTGAAACATTATGGAACACATTCAACATGTTGCACAGATGTGGATAGACATGTTGGATTAAAGCTCAACATAATCAACTAACCTTCTCAAAGGAGATGAGCTCAACTTCATAATACACAGTCGAGCTTGGAGGAACTATGGCCAACTCTTGCTGTGACTCAGATGAACCAAATGCATACTCTGGGGCAATAGTCAAGAATGCTACCTCTCCCTTTTTCATTGTTATCACAGCCTTGTCCACCCCCTCAATCACTTGCTCTGCTCAATTGAAAGAGCAAAGGTTTAGCAACATGTAAATGAAAATCACATATTTATTATGGAAAAATCAGATACATGCATACCTTCATCTGTTTTAAATTCAAAAAGATCATTTTCATCATCACCATGGCCTTTCTTAACAAATACAGTACCATCTTGCAGCTTTCCAATCAATTTCACTGAACAAATTGGAACAGGATCAGATGACTGTGTCAAGAGTCAACAACAAAAAATCCATTTAGACCTGTCCAAGTGCTTACACTTAACAACAGCTCCTTCATTTGGCCGCTCGTATCCCTGTCCTTCTTTAAGTACCTTCTTCACAACTTTCTTGTCATCTGTCACATGGGTAACTGTCTTCCATGATACCAGTTCCAGAGCAATACTCAATGTAGCATTGGGTGGTACAGCTCCTTCATCACCAGAGGCTGGCTTGCCCTTTTCACCAAACCCATCTGCATCAAGGGAAGACATAAGAAATAAGAACTTTATGCCAGGGAAACCAATTTTCAAATTAGACGCTTGACAAACTGTAATATTGCCTCGTACATTGAGGTTTTACTGTAAGAAGAACCTTTTCGCTTTTCTTCATTGTCTTCACAGCTTTAGAAAGAGCAGGACAAAAATGACCTGAAAACAACATCCTGTCAATAGAGTTCAACAGAAACACCAGCATTTTCCTGGAGATGCATTGCCTTCCAGAACCTACCTTCTTCAACAGTGAATTCAACCCCGTCAGATTTTGCAATAAGAGTTCCATCCTCCAATCGTGCTTCATAGTTGACTGGATTATAAGAGGCGCTATAGTTAGTAATAATTTAATGTAACATGGACTAACTGTTTTTCACTGGGACATGTTTGCATACCTAGCACTTCATCAGGATCCTTAGGGTTCTCCCATTTCTCTCCCTCCTTGAGAATTTTTTTGAATATGCCACCATCCTTGCAGATGTCCTTCACACTGGCCCAGGAAAGCAATTCAACGTCAAACTGTAAAGTGGCATTTGGAGGGATAGTTGGAGGAGACCCAGATTCACCATATGCCAACTCAGGTGGAATGGTAAAAATGGCTTTTTCACCTTTCTTCATTGTTTTGATTCCTTCATCCCATCCCTTTATGACTTGTCCTATAAAAAAGTAGAAGAAAATAAATATTTATTCACAGGCAAAAGCAAGTCAAAGAGGGTATCATGCACATTTTCATTCTATCTCATATAAGCACAAGAGAGTACATCCCAGTGAAATATTTGCTCAACCAAAGGTAAAAGTCAAAGATACACTAGCATGATAAGTCACAAAATAATAAACCAATCGCAGCTTCACCCTCAATAAGACTATAAATTGTCTAAGATTCAGATAAAATGCATCCCAACCATAGAATACGAAACACAAAAACAGAGCCGAAAGCAGAATAGATTATTACCTCAATAAATGTCTCTGTATCATTCAAACATCATATATTATTGCACACTTACAATTACTTGCATGATATACAGTTATTTACTTGGAAGAATTTGTTCTTTTACTTACAAGTAGACAACCAGGACAAGTTCTGTCATTGCCTTTGATCACACCTATATACTGTCACTTATATATGATTGAGGATGAACTGATCAAACCTTTGATATCACCAATTCAAGTAACTCAACAAATCCCATGTATTAAATGACGTAAACACTGTACGTAAACAAGTTCATAGTTAACACTGTCCTCCGTAGCCTTCATAATTCAGTATTAACAACTCATCATAAGAAACACAACCAGGTAGAACAAAATAGTTATTATCATCACCTCTTCGTCATTGAAAGATTTGAATTCTGATTAAAAACCTCACTGCACAGTTTTCTAAAGAGCTGCCAGCGTTCACATGCATGACAAAGAAATTTCATTATTATACCAATTCAGTGCAACTACTTCATACTTAAAGTTTCCAAATATTATTTAAAAAGGGGGGAAAAAAGGAAAAAGGAAAACATATATATCTTCAGGGACCTTGTTGCCGGTTCTCTGACATCCTTTCTGTCCAACATAACAAACTTTAGCTTATTCCTCATCATGCACCAAAATTTTCAAGCTCAATAAATTACAAGCATGGATGAACGTTACAAGTGTCCATGGCGAAAGCTTATGAATATATAATCTGCACATCCATATGCATATAGCCTAGCATCTTAAAACAATAATCCAATCCCATTCAGCAATATTGCAGAAAACTATAAGCCAGTTGATGCTAATTGGGCACATTTTCATTTCACAACCTTGCATAACCATTCGATCACAAATACTTGCAAGCCAACAACTACACAAAAAAGCCGATTTGGAAAAGAGAAAAAAGAAAACGAAAAAAAAAATCAACAATCAAAACGAAGAAGGCTAATAACCAAAATGAATTATCATGTCACCTTGTCCAAGAGTGAACTTGAAAGGCTCCCCCCTATCACGACTCGAATCAAACTTGGTCCCATCCAGCAGCGTTCCAGTATAGTGAACTGACAATAATTTTACCAAACAAATTATCAACAATCCAACACAAACTAAACGACAAAATTAAAAAAGCCGAAAACAATAGATGACAAATCACTACCTTCAACTTCATCCCCATTATCTGGAGTATCCCATCCTTCACCTTCCTTAACAAGCTTCTTCTTCAAACCTTGCTTGCCTATCTCCCTCTCATCTCCGACTTTCCACTCCTCCGGCAGATCCACATCATCATCCATCCCCACCGCCGGCGGAATCCCAAAATCGTCCTCCATTTCTAGCTCCAAAAACTGCTATAGAATGACAAGCGCAGTGAACGTATTCGTGGAAGATGAGTGAATGTAGGCTGGCGCAGAAAGCAAGGAGGAGGGCGAGGGGGCTTATTGAGTGAGGCAAGTTCTAGAGAGTTCCATGAGGGTTTACATCTATAAACCTATACATTTAATTTAAGTAATATTAATTTAACTTCATTTCAATTATCGTTTTGAAATATCATTTAAATTATTATGTAATTTATTTTCAAATATTTAATTTAATAAATATTTTATAGATTTCTATAACATGACAAATAATATTAATATTGAGAAATTGGGCTGCTAATTTTACTCTTCATTAAATGCAACATATAACATCTCATTTTGTTAACCCAATATGTAACACATTACAGAAATTATATCCCATATTATAGTTCTTAATTATCAGCATCATTGAGTAATTTAAGAGGGTGTTTGGATGAGCTTATAAGCTCTTAAAAACATCTTATAAGATGTTTAAGAGCTTATAAGATGTTACCAAGTGTTTGATAAATTTTTTTAAAAAAGATCTTATTAGCTTCAAAAATAAGATGTTAGGAGCTTATAAACTTTTTTTAAAAAAAGTAAGGAACTCTCAACTTATTTTTAAAATCTTTACATGCACATTCATTTTTAATTATTTTATTTACAACATTACCATTACTAACATCTTATAAGTTAAAATATCTTATTTTATCCAAACACTTTAACAACTTATTTTTGAAATAAGATCCAACATCTTATAAGCTCCAAAAACATCTTATAAGATGTAGGAGCTTAGAAGATATTTTAAATAAGCTTAACCAAACACCCTCTAACTCTATAATACTTCCAAAATTGTTCTTAATAGATATAGGAAGGGAATGTTGATGAGACAATGATGGGGTAGTCTTGAATTTGATAACTATTATAAAGCAAAATACGGCCTTGATGCCCCTGGGTGAGAAAATGAAAAGGATGAGTTTTGAGGTTCCAAAAAACTTGGTAGAAAAAAATTAAGCTTGAAAAGGGGGGCATGTTTTCTTGTTGGCATGCATTTGGACCATGAGCATGTTAGGTTACAAATAAAATATCAAAACACAAAAACAAAAAAATTAATAAAATAATTATAGTCAAAGTTAGCAGAGTCAAAGCTAAAAGAATGGAGAGAGTACCGTTGTAAAGGATAAAATTGAGAAATCAAAATCTTATATCCAAGCTGTAATTTTAGATACAAGAGGAACTTCCTTTTTCTTTCCCACTTGTC
>JACFYI010003734.1:168440-191104 GCA_014898755.1 Handroanthus guayacan
CTTCTTTCCCCAACAACCAGGAAATGACATGTCCATCCCTAGGTGGAATAGGACTACCCTCATCTCTACCCCTTCCCCAGTTCTAGAACCAAATCATAGACCTATGCCTCTGAGATGGCAATTGGTAAAAGTAAACTCAACCATGTAAAAGAAGAAAATTTTGGGAAATAACAAATACGGACTCATTAATAATCTCAGCTCAGGTAGTTTATTAGAAATAGAATCGGCAAGAATACAGTGAAAAAATCACATACTCTATGATTTGTTTTGCTCGATAGTGAGCTGCTTTCTATGATTATCACGTTTAAGATTACCCTTCTTTAGTCAAAAAAGTATCTTCTCCCACCACAATGTCATCAGAAAAGGAAATGTCGCCAACTGTGTCACTATTACATCTTGTTCTGTCAACTCATATCAACATCTGAACTATTTTAAGGGAAGATTATGGCCTTCATAGCATGTAAATGGCCCTCGACATACACGAAACCCCCATGAGCAATTACCGATAGGTAAAACCCCAAAGAGCCTGAAGCTTATTTCACAATCCTTCACAAAAACAGGAACCATAGAGCAGTCTGTATTTAGCGTTCAAAGTTTGATTGCAAAATTTCAGCTAAACCTCTCCAGTAAGTAGTCTCAGGATCAAATATGGCCCTTCAGTCACAGCCAAAGCAACAGCCTGAATTTCCGGATAATAGACAAATTCCTATGGTCTTTCCAATCAACGATCCATTATCATGAGAGCAGGTATAGTTCATTTTAAAAATATCTTTTTTCTTATCAGCGTTGATAGAAGTACTGTTTACGCTCAGAGACTTTAAATAGGAATGTGATAATATTTTACAAGTTTATAATAGACATCAATACTATGAACCTCAATATGACCGTAACAGAAATATAGTGCAATATGAATAGAATGACTATATTTATTGCAGCAGTTACTCATAGCCATTAGGCAAAAAGATTAGATCTTTAGAGAAAAAAGTTCATACCTTTAGGTTTTTATATATAAAGCCTTTAGTATTTTGAAGATGATCAAGCAGCCGACCAGGGGTTGCAACTAAAAGATTCACTCCTTTTGCAACTCGCTCTGCTTCTGATCTTCGTGCATTTCCACCAATTACCAGTCCCAGTGTCTGTGAATGATGCTTCAGAAGTTCCTCTGCTACAGCATGCGTCTGTACATTAAGTTGAAGATTAGTCTTCAAAATGCAAACACCAAAACTAGAGGATGGCTTTATTTCAAAGTTCAAACTGAATGACATCATTCGCTTGTCAGGTGATAACAATCAAGATGACATCATTCACTTGTCAGGTGATAATCAAGATGACATCATTCACTTGTCAGGTGATAACAATCAAGACTTCTAGCGACCTACATAGCCAGCCCATATAAGGGTTCAAGGAACTCACAAGATTTGGTGCTCAAATGAGCTGAAGTAAACAGTGGAAAAAACATGCAATGAGGCCAATAGATATGAGCTAATTGCGTCAAATACTTAAGAGAATTTTAGTGTCAAAGTTCCTAAAATGTCATATAAGGAATCAAACTAACTAAAGAAGCATAAACCTCAGCATAAGAAACCTCTAACCAACTCATCCTAGCATATATATAGTAGCATAGTTAATCAAAAGATGGTTTAAAACATTGTGGTGTCAGTAGCCACCTGTCAGCAGTCGAAACATCAACTTATATGAACGCATCTCCACTCTTTAATTGAGTATGGGAGAGTACAGAACAGTATTTCTTCTCGACATAGTGCTTATACATCACTTAACAGGTCAATAGAAGAAGGGTATACTTACAAACAATAAACATATAATAAAAGAAAAGACCCTGGCCAAGTATTAAAGCCAGGTATTTTACTCTGTCATAACTACTAAGTTCAGAAGTCAAGCATATGAAAATAAAGCCAAAACAAGGTAAAAGAAAACTGTATACCTGCATGGCCAACTCCCTTGTTGGACAAATGACAATTACACCAGTCCCATTTCGAGGGGTAAAACGAATTTGATACAACAATTCCACAGCCGGCACCAAAAAGGCAAGGGTTTTGCCCGAACCTGTCCTTGCAGCTCCAAGAACATCTTTCCCCTCCAAAAGTGGCGGAATTGCTCTAGCTTGGATCTATATCACCCAACACATACAAACATAAAAAAATGATAATGTACAAGTCGGTTTTGCTCTTCAATTATGTCAGCTCTAAGGTAAAGTTGGTAGCTGTAAAGTAGAATTTGATGTTTCTTCATGTATTGGATATTATGCAGAAACCAAATTCAAGCATATATATACCAATCTATAGCTATAGCCAAAATCATCGATCAAAAGATGCAAATGACAACAAAAATTTAATCCAATTATGGCCCTGTTCCTCGTCAATTTAGTTTCCCACCAAGTCGGGATAAATTTAAGGGGAACACAAGGAACACAAAAATACGCAACAGTGAAGCCCCCTTTAAAACAACCGAACTTATACATTTCCATGACAAAAGCTGGAAATTTCTCCTAGGCAATCAATTATTCTGCAAAAGAACATAGTTGGCAACTTTCACCAAAAACCATTACTAACAGTTGGGAGTAACTTCAGATGAGATTTCTACCTGAGTCATGTATTCGAAACCCATTTCTTTAATAGCATTCATAGTCGGCTCAGATAGTGGCAGCGTCGCAAAGGCTTCGGTGCTCATAATCCCAGACCCACATCTCTTCGACTCTCTCTTCAAATTAATCTCCTCTTCCTCCTCCACTGCGGAACCTGTCTTCATCATCTTCTTCTTTTTCACTTCTTTCTTCTTCCCTTTTGCAACCCGTTTCTCTTCCTCCTTTTCTTCATCTTCTTCTCCTCCTTGTTTCAACTCTTCGTCGTCTTGTTCTCCATGGGGTTGTGGAGCTGTTTTCGTGGTGTTTTTGTCTCTCTTTCTCTTGCGCTTCTTCTTTGCGGACTCCATGGCTCCATTTTTGCCGGATTTGATGGCTGGATTCTCTTCAACGACCGCCATTCTGGTCGGGGCGGAAAAAGATTTGTGGGGGAGAGGTGAGACAGACGTTGCGCTCCTTAATCTTGTTCCGGAAACAAAATCTTAAACTGAATACAAAAGCATTAAATATTGCTGTTCTGATTCAAATTGAATACATTAGACATTATTTAACACTATCAGTATTGTACCTTTCAACAATCTTAAATCTTGCTACGCTGCCAAAATCTGAAACTGGACGAAATCGGAGACGAAATTGCTACCTTCAAAGCTTCGAATCGATTGGTAGCAAACTTCAATAAGATTCAGAGGAACGTCGAGCAGTGTCGAGCGGCGGTGGCCTTATGGGGCAATAGGAATCTGTTTAGGGTTTAAGATAATTAGAAGAAAAGGAGTGCAACGTTTCAATAAGATTGAGAGAGGAATTAGGAATCCATGCAGGGTTTAAGATAATTAGAAGAAAGAGTGCAGTATTTCAGTCAGATTCAGTGGGGAATTAGAAATTTATTTAGGGTTTAATTTAAAATTTCAGAAATTTTCGTTTTTTAATTAATTTATTAAAGTTAAAATTATTACTTATGCAAACAGCAAATAATAAAGAAAATTTTATATCAAAAATCACTTCAAATTTAATTTAGTCTAAAAATTAATTATTGAATTTTTCAGAGTAAGAAAGTAATAAAGTTTGTTTCTCTTCGAGTAAACAATTTATATATAGATACGTAGGGTATTAAAGTTTATTTTAAAAAATGTTTTGGAAATTATCCTAAACAATATAAAGAAATCATTAGAAGAAAATATATCTTAATATATTCTTTTATGTATAGTTTGAAACTAAAATTATTGATACTAGTGTTACATTCATTTCAATTATGTGAGAGAAAATTTTTGATTTGGTTTGGAAAACAAAATAATTTAGTTAACAATACTGTCACTATAGCATTTCAAGTTTTTTTAATTATTTTTAAGTAATAAAATAATTAAAATATTTTTGTGACAAGTTTCATCTTTATTACCAAAAAATGACATTTTTCCGTATAATAATATACTAATAAATATTAAATAGTACTTCTCTCTAGTTATTATGAATTTTTTTCATCTCCAAATTATATAATTAAATTTGAATTATAGAATTTGTCTATCAAAATTATAATTTGTATGACTTTCATAACTTATGAGATTAGAATTTCAAAGTTTATTTTATAATTAATAATTGTTAATCACTTTATAATTAATCATAACTGAGTTTTGAATAATTTTATTTTGAATCAATTTTATAAAATAATTCGAATGAAAATTTCTTCATGTTTCCCAAAGCCTATTATGCTATTGATATTTACAAATAATAGTTAGTAACTTGCAAAATAGTTTTCATTATTTAACAATTAACATATTTATATATATATATACATATATAAATATATATATATACACATATATAAGTAAAGACTAAATAAATGAATTATAAACTTGGAACATTATTGTTAATATACAATGTATAATTTTAAACTTTTAAATTTTATTTTTATAAATTATATTATTGTATTCTTTATTCACATATTAATACAACAATTAATAAGTGTATTTTTCAAAAATTTTATTTTATAAATTATATTATTAAAGGAAGATTTTTTTTCCCCCTTAAGATTTAGATTTTCTTTTTCTCTTTTTTTTTTTTGTGATTATTATTAAGTTATTAATAAAGGCCAATAATTCTCTCAAAACTACATACATATATTTTATATATATATATATGTATCATTGGCAAGGTGAAAATGTAGCAATAAGCAATTATTGTCGTATAATATTTCACTTCATTATAAGACAACAATATTACCAGACACACAAGTCAAATACATGAATTCTTCGGTCCATAATCAACTACCAATAACGGTACCACCTTCCTCTCCTCTTGTTCTCCCCTCCAATCTCTCCCCACTTCTCTTTCTCCTCATATCCCACGGCCGCCGCCGCTGCCACCACCACCACCACTGTCCACCGCCGCTGCTGCCACAATGCCTAAAGAGCGCCATAAATTCCTCATCTCCCTCCTCCTAATCACCGCCATCTTCCAACATGGTTCCGCTGACGACGCAGAAGTCATGGCCAAATTAGCCAGATCCCTCACCCCTTTCCCCTCTGGCTGGACTGGCACCAACTTCTGCAAATGGCAAGGCATTAGCTGCGATTCTTCGAACAAAGTAAGCTCCATTAATCTCTCTTCAAGATCTCTCTCTGGAATGTTACCATCGGAACTAAACCAGCTTTCGAGCCTCAAATCCCTCAGCCTTCAACGAAATCATCTCTCCGGGCCATTACCGGCTTTATCCAATTTAGGAAATCTGGAAGAAGTTAATCTAGACGAAAACAGTTTCAATTCTATACCCCCAGATTTCCTATCTGGATTAACAAGTTTACAATCTTTCAGCATCAATAATAATTCGAATCTCCCTCCTTGGACAATCCCACAATCCCTGAAGGATTCCACTTCCTTGACTAGTTTTCTCGCTAGCAAGGCGAATATAGTCGGTGAAATTCCAGATATTTTTGAATCTCTGCCAAATTTCCAGACACTTAGATTATCTTACAATAACTTGACAGGATCCCTGCCTTCGTCTTTTGCCAAATCCGGGATTCAGAATTTATGGCTCAACAATCAGGCAACGGGACTCTCAGGCACGGTTGATGTTATTGGCGGGATGACACAGGTGCAAGTGGTTTGGCTCCATATTAACAAATTTTCAGGGCCAATTCCTGATCTTTCAGCCTGTACAGAACTATCTGATCTACAGCTTCGCGATAATTTACTCACCGGTGTGATTCCTGATTCTGTTACAAAGCTTCCGAAGCTTCAGAATGTCGCGCTACAAAACAACAGATTCCAGGGCCCAATGCCTAGTTTTCCAAGAGGAGTTCAGGTGAATCTTGGAAATGAGAACAATTTCTGCTTACCTACTCCAGGCCCTTGTGATCCTCAGGTTACTGCATTGCTTGAGGCAGCTGGAGCAATGAATTATCCAATGACATTGGCAGAATCTTGGGCAGGTAATAATCCATGTCAACAATGGAAATTTATTACATGTGACAAAGGAAGTGTTACTGTAATCAATTTTGCAAAACAGAATTGGACTGGAACCATTTCCCCCGCCTATGCAAACCTAACAAATTTGAAATCGTTGCTTCTAAACGACAATGACCTTGAGGGGACCATACCTCAGAGTTTGACGAGTTTGAAGCAGCTGCAGATTCTTGATCTCTCCAACAATAACATTTCTGGTAAAATACCGGATTTTCCATCTTCTGTTACCCTAAGAGTCTCTGGGAATCCATGGATTGGGAAAGATTTGCCAACTAAATCCTCAGGAGGGAGTTTCTTTAGTGATCCATTTGGCACTAATGGTGGAGGATCTTCTGTTGCAGCATGGGTGATTGTTGTTCCTGTAGGTGCTCTTCTTATTATAGCTGCAGTCTTGGGTTTTCTATTCTATAAACGGAAACAGAAAAACAAGAATTACAAATGGGTTCGTAAAGAAAGTGAAATAATAATGACGAGCCTGGATCAACCAAAGGACAATGTGAAAAGCCCAACTTCAAGAAGCAGTAACGTACCCGAAACTCCCATCAGAAGCAGCGGTGAAAAGAGTGATTACAACGTATACGATGGTGGCAATATCACAATACCAATTGAAATTCTACGAGAAGCAACAGATAACTTCAGTGAAAGCAACATATTAGGAAGGGGAGGATTCGGGATAGTATACAAAGGACAACTACACGATGGCACCAGAATAGCAGTGAAACGAATGGAATCCTCTATGATCAGTGACAAAGGACTTCACGAGTTTAAGTCCGAAATAGAAGTCCTTACCAAAGTGAGGCATCGACATTTGGTTTCTCTGCATGGATTTTGTGACAATGGTAGTGAGAGGCTTTTGGTTTATGAGTACATGCCAAAAGGGTGCTTGGGGCAGCATTTATTCCATTGGAAAGAAATGGGAATACCTCCACTTAGTTGGAACCAGAGGGTAATTATAGCATTGGATGTTGCAAGAGGAGTTGAGTATTTGCATAGTTTGGCACAGCAGAGTTTTATTCATAGAGATTTGAAAACATCTAACATTCTTCTGGGAGATGATATCAGGGCTAAGGTTTCGGATTTTGGGTTGGTGAAACCTGCGCCAGATGGAAACTACTCGGTTGAGACCCGGTTGGCTGGAACTTTTGGTTATCTTGCTCCAGAATATGCAGGTATGCATATTCGTTTCTGCATGGATTTTATTCACTATGATCAATACTAAATATATATATATATATATAGAAATAAATATATATAATATCAGAACAACATCAAACTAGAATAGAGGATATCATAGGCTTCTCATTTAACCATTTATCTGATTATTAACCTGAAAGATGATTGCATTACGCAAAAACTTAGGCATTTTTGGACTGAGAGACACTTTGAACTTTTTCTTGGCTGTATATTTCCTAACCATTCACCAGGTGGGAATATTTTTTGAAGTGGTAACTTGCATTTTGACCCACCTGACGCATGGGGGAAGATGCATAGGAAGAATTTTACCGTAATTTTATGAAGAGCAGAGACTTAATACATTATACTACAACATAAGTAAACAAAAAGATAGGAGAATCAAAGTAAACATAAAAAGAAAAATATTATGTAAAAAAATCTAAGAAAAATAATAAAAAAGAGAATAAGACTGAAAATAACTAAAGAGAATTTCAGATTATTACCAATACACATCTAACTTGATTAAGGAGAAAATGAGCTTAAGTTTTCAAATTGAACGGGAGCTTAGTGACTACTTTTATTGTTCAATTTTTTCTTCTTCTTCTTCTTCTTCTTCCTCCTCCTTTTCTTTTTTTTTTCAATGTCTATTCTCAAACAATTGTATTTTTTTCCGAACTAATCTAACATCTAACATTTAATCATCCAATTAAACAAACAGCTACAGGAAGAGTTACCACAAAAGTAGATGTATATGCCTTCGGTGTGGTCCTGATGGAGCTAATCACTGGCAGAAAAGCCCTAGACGACTCCTTACCAGACGAAGCAAGCCACTTGGTGTCATACTTCCGGCGCCTCCTCCCTGACAAAGACGCCGTCAGATCTGCCGTTGATCCAATTCTCCAATCATCCATGGACGATGAGACCTTCCAGAGTATTTTGAAGGTTGCTGAGCTCTCCGGCCACTGCACCGCCAGAGAATCCTACCAGCGGCCCGACATGAGCCACGCTGTCAATGTGCTGTCGCCGCTAGTCGAGCATTGGAAGCCATCGGCAACGGCCGATGACGACGATGACGACAACTTTGGGATCGACGTCCATATGAGCCTACCACAAGTTTTGCAGAAATGGAAAGCAAATGAGGACACCTCATCCACGCTTTCCACCACTGATTTCTTCAGTAGAAATACTACCAGTAACAGTTATAGCACAAGCTCCACTGGTGCTGCCATGGGGATGAGGCCTTTGTAGTTGAGAGAATAGATCAATCGATCGCCATTGATGGGAGGTGAGAAAGAAGAAGGGAGATTTATAAAGGAATATATGTTATGGGAGAACACCGATCAAAACTTTTATTTGGGGGATCTTAGGAACTTGTGAATACTCTCGTATGTTAATTACATTTATTTATTTTTGCATGATGCTTCTGATTATTCTTTACAAATTTCTTTTTAAATAAAAAAATGACATTATGTGAAATAAATAGTCAAAGTTAATTTTTACCGTCCGTATGATTCACACATCTATGAATAGTGAACTTGCAGTCCTTCAGATTTATGTCTATTTGGGTAACCTCTTTTTTGCAGCTTAATATTTATGACCTGATTATAAATTATTGAGATTATTATCTATTGTATAATAAGTAAATTTCACCAAAACTCCTTAAAGTTTATTAAGTATATATACTTTTTCAATCACACTATCTCCTATGTTCATGCCTTCTTATGTTTATACCATGAATCAAATTTAAAGAAAAAAAGAAGATATAGATACGAGTACTAAAATCGTTCTTGTCTTGCTAGTAATTTACCATTTTGGATCTTCTATTTCAAATCACGTTGCATCTCATGCAAAGTGTATCACATCTGCAACTAAGTGTACTTATAAGGAAATATTCAATACATTTGCCACATATTTATCAAATGGAATAAGAGATGAAACATATTTTCATATAGAAGATCTCAATCTGTATTTTACAGCACTTGGGAGATAAAAGAGAGTAAATTTCTATTATGTGAGGCAATAGCCACAATATAATATTATGTTATTACCAGACATGATTTTCAGCAAAAAGCCAAAAACAGATATCTATAAATAGAAAAACAGTCCTTACCAGAACTACTGTACGCTTCTCGCAAGCATATACTCCACTAGCAGAAAGTCAGTGAAAGAACTACAAGGGATACAAAGAAATACCCGATAGGCCCATACAATTCGTTGCATTAGGAATAACTTAAAGAAGAGTGCTGCTGGATAAGCAAGAACATACTATCTGCTTTCTCCACAAAGATTATGTCCTCTGATATGCCTCATACAAGAAAACCAAGATGCAATATTCCGGTAGATGTATAGAAGTACACCAGAATGTAAAGAATAGGCCACCGATAAGAACTTCACCACATACTTATAAAAGGTGAATCTTGAAAATACTTTTTTCAGATGCTTACTTTGAAATGAATGTGCTTCTTTACTAGAAGACATATAATCAGAACTCAAGATAAAGCAAATGAGTTGTGTGTTCACCAGCTCAATCAAGTTCCAATATCACAAAGCCAAAAGCTCTCCAGTACTTCAATATTGTAAAACCAGCATCCCATCTGTCATATCTTGAACAATGCGTATCAACGTATAGAAGACTATATCATAGATCAAAGCAACTACAGATCTCGGTTTAGAAAGTGCAATCCATTCAACAAAGTGTTATAAGTCTTCTCATTCATAAAACTGTCCCGTTTCCTAAACCCTTCAAGAAGCTCGAAAGCATCATTGGCTCTACCATCCCTACACATTTCTTCTAATAATGTCTTATAAGTCAACAAATCTGGTGACATGGAATTTCCTAACATGTCAAAAGCAGTTTCTATCGCATCCTCAAACCTCCTCTCCATAGCAAGACTACAAATCAAGATCAAATACGTACTCCCTCTTGGCACTAATCCTTTTCCTCTCATCTCCCTGTAAAACCCCAATCCTTGATTCACCCTACCCTTCTCACACAACCCCTTTGCCAAATAACTATAGGTGTATGCATTTGGTTCACAACCATACAACCCCATTTCGCGAAAAACACGAATTGCCTCATCCACTTCGAGACATTTTGAGTAAGCTTTGATGATCATATTCAGCACAAACGTGTCTGGAATGATTCCGGAGGCTTTCATTTGTTTAGCTAATGATCTAACGGCATGTAAATAGACATAACACACATTCAACTTATCAAATTTCCTCAAAAGCGAATTCAGAAGCAATGCATAAGTCTCCAAATTTGGCTTAGCGTCCTCGGATTTCAGCATCTTTTTATAAATATCGAAAGCGCGATTAAACAGGAATTTACGGCCACAACAGAATTTGATCATGGTGTTAAACAAGGGAAGACTTGCAGGGCACGCTCCGGCGAGAACTTCTTCGATTAAAGTCTCGGCGACGCGATAACGCTTACCGGAAACTGCGATTTCGATCATTGTGAGGTAAGTGAGGTGATTGTGCTTGTAGTGTCGCTGCTGAGCCGTCCACCGGAAAATGTCCAGGGCGAGGTCCGGGTCGGATTGGTACTGGAGAGCTTCGTCCACGTCGGATGGAGTGAACCCGGGCTTAAGGGCTTGGAGCCATGTCTCGAATTGTTTCTCTAGTGGGGTTCGAGTACGAGGATTTGGGGATTCTGGAAGTGGTGGAGGAGGGACTTCGGGTGGGGACGGCGGTGTAGGGCGGTGGAGTGTGGTGGTGGTGGAGAGACGCCGGAGAGAAAGGCCGAGGAGAGAAGCCCGGGCGGTGCGAGATAAAAGCAGGGCTGCCATTGATGGTGGCGAAGGGCGGAGAAATGGCCGGTGAAATTTGTTGCATTTTGTTGGGTCGGAATGGGCTTTTTGTTTGGGCTTGAAATTGGGCTGATAATTGGAATTGGATTGAGCCATTTGTGCCCAAACACTCCTTGCAGGATAGCTAAATATAGAAATCTTATACACTTTTAAAAAAAGAATAATTTGGATCTGTTTTATAAAACTTATCTCATGAAAAATATTGCACATTTGTCTAAAATCTTTCATTCTTATTATTTTTGAAAAATTTTATATTACTTGTAGTAATACATAATTTATTTATATTAACTATTCATGAGGTTATGTCAATTGAGCTGGTAAAATCTCTAACTAATATGATGATTGCACCAATTCGATTTTCAAAACATTGATCGTCACGTGTAAAGTTTAATAAAACTAATATTTCATCATCTTTCTAATCATAAAATTGCCCTTCCACTCCTGTAATAAAAAATTATAGCTCCATCCCTGCTCTGAATTAGCCTTTAAGTTGGCCATGTCAATAAATGGCCTTGATTGTTGTAGCAACTTAGACCATCGGTCTAGGTTGGGGGTGTTCGAGTGAGCTTATAAGTTCTTTAAAACAACTTATAAAATGTTTAAAAGCTTATAAAATGTCATCAAACATTTAAAATTTTTAAGTAAAATCTTATTACATTCCGAAATAAGATATTAAGATCTTATAAGCTCTTTTTAAAAAGAAAAACGGCTATCAACTTATTTTTAAAATCTTCACATACACCATCAATTTTGATCATTTTAATTACAAAATTATAACTACTACGATTTTATAAACTAAAATATCTTATTTTATCCAAATACTTTAACGATTTATTTTTAAAATAAAATTTAATATTTAATAAGCTCAAAAACACCCTCTTAGACTTGCCAAATCTACACACTTCGTTTAATTTTCATTGCCGATCATCTATTATTTGTTTTTATTACATTCCAATATTCGATGCATGTGCATAAAATAATCGATATATGTTTTTTATATATTAAAATATAATGCAAAAATGATTTGTGTATATTTAGTAATTGGAACATGACCAATAGTTTTCATAATATATAATTTAATATATCAGATAAATTAGCATTTTTGACTTTTTATTGGATAGTAGGTGGTTATTACATATTAGGGTGAAATAATATTAAAGGATATTTTATGCGTAATACATAAAAACATATAACTAAAATAACTACTAAAAAACTTATTAGGGTCTTACATTTCATATATAACATAGATATATTGATAAATACGATGATATTCTTAATAATTGAGAAAAACTTATACTTCTAAGAAATTATTTTAACCAGTACTTATGGCACACTCAGTACATATGCTAAATTCTTATACTTCAAAAACTTAAAAAATTTAAATTTTTTTTGTATCTCTAAATACTAGTAAATGTTTGTAACTATAGATATAAAATTACTTGAATTTAAGTACAGAGTGACAACATTAAAAAATAAAATGAAGAAAATAAATTAAAAATAGAGGAGAAAATAAAATAAAAAAAAAAGAAAGAGGAAAAGGTATATTAGAAAAAAAAAAGTTTGTGATTATCTTTTAGAATATGATGATTATCTTTGTTCATTCATTAAAAATCATACTAAAATAACTACTTAAGATGGTTATGTCTTAACTGTATACTATATGCAAAGTATAAAGGCAAAAAATAGTTATTTTAGTGGTATGATTTCATGTATCATGCCTAAAATACCCCTTAATATTGACTTATCTATATCTTTTAATAAAATGTAAGGGTTCATTAGGCGTGGCTTCACGTATTTTCTCCAAAATATCCCTAATTTTAACTCACACTAAGAACCATTCATAACTCATTAATTTTTTATATTATGTATATAATTTCATTAGATATATTAACTATATTTTAATTACTAAATGTAGACAATATAAATCATATCTTAGTATATAAAATATAGTCTTTTTATTGTATGCACACATATTTAGTGTGCGTCGGAAGCTAGTCTTAATAACCACCCACAATTCAATAAAGAGTCATTAACTCACTAGTTATTTTGGTGAAATTTTTTTATATGTTATGACCAAAATATCCCTTAATATTAGTTTACCTTAAAAATAATCGACAATTTAATAAAAAGTCACTAACTCAAAAAGTTTATCTATTTATATTAAATTACAAGTAGATTTATCTCTTAATATAAATAAAATTTATATTAATTATTTAATGCAGACACAGTGTATGGTCGGTACTAGTATTAGATGATGGAATTTAGTTTAAAAATAAAAACAAACTAACCAAAAATTTTTCACCAAACATATATTGAGGTTCTAGAAATTGACGACAGTGATTGGATACCATTGATTATGGATTGGCCACGATGGCATGACCCGAGGCTGTTTTCGTAATTTCAGTTGACAACGACGCAATTCGGCATCCCGTTTACGTCCCACCGCTATGATGCCTATTTTTTGGACCCATTTCAGCTTCTGAATCCTTTGCTGTCCAAGAGAAGGGATAAATTCTCTTTCAGCTATTTACTCAGACAGAGATATATATATATATATTCCCTTTTTCCTTTTGATAGTTAAAATTGAAGCATTTTCGTGAATTGGCTATGGCGGGGAAGCTTATGCATGCGCTTCAGTACGAAAGTTATGGCGGTGGAGCTGCTGGCTTGAAGGTAAATTGGGTTTTTTTTTTGCCTTTTTTTTTTCCCGGTTATTCATTTTTTATTTTGTGTAATATTTTATCGAACCTTGAATTAATAGTTCCTTGGTGGGGTTTTTGAAAATCCAGCAGTTCTTAAAGCATTGGTAGTTTTTATACGCTTTTTAGCTATATTTAATGGTCAATTTGTGTTTTATTTTGTATTTTTTTGTACGAATACCGGAATTTGTGGCTGATAAAATTAGTTTTTGAATATATATAGTTGTTTGAATAAACATATGTGTGGATGCTTCTGAGATATGATCGAGCAAATAGATATAAATAAATAAAAGAAAAGAACAATATTAAGACTAAATGGAAAAATTATGGCTACTTTTGTATCACTGGTACATGATTTCTTTGGGTGTTGAAATAGCTTGGGGGCTTTTGCTAGAGCTTTTGCTTTTCGCATATATGAAAAGTTATAGAAAAAGTTGTACAGAAAGTTAAGTGTTGGAAAATAAAATTTAAAAGCACCAAGAAGCTGCAAAATAGCCTGCAAAATTGGGTGATAATTGCTTTTAACTTAGAGAATCGAAAGCAGAAGAAGCAACTAAAATTCAGTTAAAATCGGAAAAGCATTTTTGTTAAGTTATTGCAAACAACCGCGCATATTTGGTTTTAAAAAACTATAGTTGGGTGAACTTTATCAAACATGTCATCATCTGTTTCTTTGTAGAGACATTAGAGAATAAAAATGTAGGAAATACAAGGATGTTCTTAGCAAAAGTACCAAGAAAACGTATACTCCGTCTGTTTCTCATACTGGGAGGTTAAAGAAATGATAGTAAGCGACCTTTCATTTGTGGATTGTTAGTTCGTTAGGCGTTTAAATGGCAAATGCACTAAATAGAAAACATGTTTGATAATGACAATGACAACAATCGTTGAGAGATGATTAACTTGTAAAATATAGTGTCGAGAAAATGAATAAGTTCAAAGACTGCTGTTTGTGCTATGTCATTTGAGTTTGAAGTCTAGTTGTTAATTTCTTAATAAAACGGTTACTTTCTTGCAGCATGTTGAAGTTCCAGTGCCTACCCCAAGTAAAGGTGAAGTCTTGCTAAAGTTTGAAGCTGTAAGCTTAAATCCTGTTGATTGGAAAACTCAGAAAGGCATGCTTCGTCCTCTTCTCCCTCGAAAATTTCCTTTTATACCTGGTAAGGTTGCTTCCAGCAATTCAGAAGTCTTTTGACCTAAATTTTGTCGTTCCAGCCCTTAATTACAGCAGTGGGATATTGATTTTTTTTTTTTCTTCTTTTAGTGAAAAATTAGGTAATTCCCCTTATATGGATAGTTCTGTCCAAAATTTGGAGTGCATTTGCTGGGGCCTTGATAAGTGGGTAGTGCCAATGATGTGATAAGATGTAGGAGCTTCATGTTGGAAAACCTTCATCAAATGTCGCATTGTTCTTGATTGATTTCCACTTTTGTCATGTGGACAATCACTTGAAGAGGATTAATGGTGTTTTGTGTTTGTCTCATTCGGTTTGTCATTGCACCCGATTTTGAGGGAGGCAATTAGGTCTAACATCTTGCCCATTGCTTGTGTATATAATTCGTGTTTCTGAAGCTATTTTGATGATATTTCACAAGTAGTTAAGATCTGGATAACTCAGAATCCTTAATGCTTATTTTGAAATGTTGAGCCTGAAGAAAAATTGGTAGTGAACATATTGTTATTGTTCTAATAAGTTTAGCGGGTGAAGTTATTAGGATCTTCATCTGAGATCATCCACTACAGTTTTCTTCGAGTACTTCACACAATATTTGAAATCAACTTGGCCACTTCCAGCCTCAACATCCACTGTGATTCAATCAATATTATGGAAGTTTCAGATTGTTTGAGTTGGTTAGCCTTTATATCCTTTGCTTCTTTTAACATTTCTCTTTTTTTCTGGAGTAGCTACTGATGTAGCTGGAGCGGTAACCGAAGTTGGAGCTGGAGTTAAGAACTTCAAACCTGGTGACAAAGTTGTTGCTGTGCTAAGTCATCTTGTAAGCGTCAAAAGTTGTTTCTGCTCATTTTTCCTCTTCATTTTCATCCTGTCTCGTGTTGCATCATGCTATTTTCTTTCAGAATGATCTTAAATCTCATTGAAAACAGACAGGAGGTGGTTTAGCACAATACGGATTAGCTAAAGAAAATCTTACCGTCCCTAGGCCTCCTGAAGTGTCAGCTGCTGAAGGTGCAGGACTTCCCATTGCTGGTCTAACGGCTCACATGGCCCTCACTCAATCGGCTGGACTCAAACTCGATGGCACCGGGCCCCAGAAAAACATCCTTATCACAGCTGCTTCAGGCGGCGTCGGTCATTACGCCGTTCAGCTCGCAAAACTAGGGAACGTACATGTAACTGCCACTTGTGGTGCCCGAAACATCAACTTGGTCAAAAGCCTTGGAGCTGATGAGGTTCTCGACTACAAAACCCCCGAAGGAGCAGCTCTCAAGAGCCCATCAGGCAAGAAATATGATGCTGTTATCCACTGTGCATCAGCCTTTCCTTGGTCTGTTTTTGAGCCAAATCTCAGCACGAATGGGAAGGTTATCGATATAACTCCTGGGCCGAGCGCATTGTGGACTTTTGCTGTTAAGAAACTCACATTCTCTAAGAAACAATTGGTGCCATTGCTTCTGATTCCTAAAGGTGAGAATTTGCAGTATCTTGTTAATTTGGTGAAAGAAGGGAAGTTGAAGACAATTGTGGACTCTAAGTTTCCTTTAAGCAAAGGTGAAGATGCTTGGGCTAAGAGTATTGATGGGCATGCAACTGGGAAGATCATTGTGGAGCCTTAAGTTAAAACATTTCTGTGGTGTTGTGAATAATGTAAGGAAGGATTCTTGGCTTTTTAAGAATAATAGAATGTGTGTTGACATAGTATGTTGCTCTTGCATTGTATTTGGGAAATACATATGTATAAGCTTTATATAATCTTAATCTCTTGAGTGTACCTTAATTGCTTTGCACATCTATGTTAAGGGAGATGGAATTTGGATAAATGAATTCTTGACATGTTTTTTATTTTTGGGGTAGTCGCCCTACATTCTGGAGTTTACTCTAATTATTGAAACAGTGCCGGGGAAGATTATAACCATATGATTATATCATTTAAAAGTATAACAAATTAATTGAAATATTACAAGTAAGGAGTATTGTAATGTTAGAAGTGCTTTTGTAGTTGGATCAAATCTTAGGTGGATCAAATCTTAGGTGCGATAGAGATAATTATCCTTTATTTTTCTTGATTGTTGTGACTTTATATGGAGATCAGAAGAAATCTTCTTGTAATTGAACTCAGGTTTGCGGTGGTGGGGGAATTGGATCGATAAAAAGAAAGATTTTACTTGTAAGATATCTAATGAAAGGGTCACCAAAATTGAGATTTTATTCAAAAAGAAAGAGATCAAATATCTGAATTTTTTTTTTAATATTATATGAGATCGGCAAAGATCATGGTTTGAATGTTGTAACTGTAGATGGTTATGAGGTAATAAACAAGATTCAGTGCCTAGCCTTCATGGACGTTGTATCTTTCTAAGGTGCTTTTATGGAATTTTTTATGTTTTTTCTTGAAAAAAAAAAAAAGGTGAAAGTGGCATAACTTCTTTTTATTTTTTCATTTTTTTTAATTCTTTTGTCCCATCAATCACATAATGATTTTAAAGTATGGAATTGGTTTTTGGTTATCCGTGTTTGAATCATATGTTTTTGTAGTTTATAAATTGTTGAAATTTATTTTAAAAATAAAATTTTGGAGTGTCTCCATAACAGTTTGAAATTTATAAGATATTCTGAAATAGCTTAAAACATCAAAATGCCCTTATAATTTGCTTGTATTTTTGGAAAATGGGAAAATGAAAATGTACCTCAATTTGCATTACTTTTTTTTTTTTTTTTAAGAGAAGCGACTACATTCGATTACATATCAATATCATTACAAGATCAAATATGATTTGTATTACTTAATGAATCCAAGAATAAGCATTTAACCATTAATGTAGGGTTCTTTTTTTTATTTTATTTTTATTTTCATATTAAATAAAAATTGTCAAATAAATATATGCAAGTACACATGTTTATTAATACTATGCATGTTATTTAAAATATGTAAAATGATGTAAATGATAGATTTTATCCTTTGTAGTTACAGTATAATAAAAAACAAAGAGGAAAGAAAAAGCCAAAGGTACCAAAAAGGAAATGACAAAAACACCCTTTCTGATTTGGGGCTCCAATGTTTTTGAAAATAAGGCGGAAAAACAGGCGAATACCCAAACCTGTCTTTGGTTATTCGTCTATTTCCTCCTCCTCTGCCTCTTCTTCTTCTTCCCTTTGTTTTCTTCAGCTTTCACAAACTCCAGACACACACACATACACAATTACACGCACTGGAAACACCTACACTCATGCATGTTGCTGCGCAAAATCAGGCTCCGAGTCATCTCCCTTAAACCCCATTTTCATGCCCTTCAATTCCACTCGTTGCTTTCAACTACTCTTCGTCCTGGCCCTTCAATCGACGCCTTTTTCTCAGACGTATCGGCCCTGATCAAGAAACCCGGCTGGGAAAAGAATAACCGCCTGAAAACTCTCGTTTCTCACTTGAACCCGTATTTAGTTTCCAGAATCATAGCCTTCCACAGCGGGGATGTTCCACTCTGCCTCAAGTTTTTTAAATGGGTATGTAGACAATCGACTTATTGCTATGATTTAGACAGCAGAATTCAGTTATTGTATCCATTGGCATCCGATAATTTATATGGGGTTTTGCATAAAGTGCTGGTTTTGCTAATTAAAGAGTGTTGCAGTTCTCAAGATGATATTATGAAGGTAATGAGTGCTATTGAAGACATGCGGGAAAAGAGCGGGTTTCGTATTAATTATCCTTGTTATAGTGTGCTTTTGATGTGTTTGGCAAAATTAGATATGGGTTTGATGGCATTTTTGGTGTTTAAGAGAATGTTGGAGGATGGGTTTGTTGTGAGTGGAATTGATTATAGGATGGTTATAAATGCTTTGTGTAAGAATGGGTTTATACAGTCTGCAGAAGTGTTTATTTGTAGAGTTTTGAAACTGGGATTTGTGTTGGATGTTTATGTTTATACTTCTTTGGTTTTAGGTAATTGTAGAGCAGGTAAACTTGATGAAGCCCTCAGAGTGTTTGTGTTAATGTCAGAGGAAGGTGGTTGTGGTGTTAATAGTGTTACGTATTCGATTGTTGTACATGGTTTGTGTGAAGCTGGAAGGTTACACGAAGCATGTAAGTTGAAGGAAGAAATGACTGAGAAGGGCTGTCAACCGAGTACAAGGACCTATACGGTTTTAATAAAAGCTATGTGTGATAAAGGATTGATCGATGAGGCATTTAGTTTGCTAGATGAGATGACGAAAAACGGTTGTAAACCGAATGTTCACACGTACACAGTTCTTGTAGATATGTTATGTAGAGAGGGAAAGATCGAGGAAGCCAATGGGATGTTTAGGGAGATGCTAAAAGATGGACTGAGTCCTGTTATCGTAACTTATAATGCTCTAATTAATGGGTACTGTAAGGAAGGACGAGTGATATCTGCATTTGAGTTGCTTGGGGTGATGGAAAGAAGGCGTTGCAAGCCTAATATCCGCACATTTAATGAGCTTATGGAAGGGTTGTGTAGAATTGGTAGACCTTATCAAGCAATGGAACTGCTGAAAAAGGTTCTACAAAATGGCTTATTTCCTTCTGAAGTTACCTTCAATATTCTCATTGACGGGTTCTGCAGGGCTGGCACGATAAATATGGCCTTCGAGATTTTACGTTCTATGAGCTATCTTGGCATCGAACCAGACCATTTTTCTTATACCACTCTAATCGATAGTCTCTGCAAAATCGGAAAACTTGAGCAAGCTGGTGTTTTTATTGCACTGATGATAAAGAAAGGGATATCTCTTGATGAAGTGACTCTAACTGCATTCATCCATGGTTTATGCAAGAGTGGAAAAGCTAAATCTGCCTTTTTGCTGTTTGAAGAAATGGTGAAGGATGGTTATTTGACGAGCCCGCATACTTTTAACATATTTCTTGATGTTCTTGGCAAAGAAGTAAAGCTAGTAGAAGAAAATGTGATTTTGGCAAAGATGGTGAAGTATGGTCTGGTCCCATCCGTTGTGACCTATACTATATTGGTTGATGGCCTCTGCCGAGCAGGTGATATAAACTCTTCGTTGAAAATGCTGGAACTCATGAAACGAGACGGTTGTCCACCGAACATCTATACATACACTATAATCATCAACAGTCTGTGCCAAACTGGAAAATTGGAGGAAGCACAGAATCTTTGTATCGAAATGCAAAAGGCTGGAGTATGACCAAATGACGTGAGAGACAGTTCCCTGACCCGTTCACACATTGCAGCCGGCAGATTGAACCATTTGAAACTCTGAGCACCATGCTCCAGATTACTTAAAGGGATTCTAATATCGAAAATGGCAGGTTCTAGAAGGGTCATTGGTGTCGATTTAGGGAGATCGATATCAACCATGCTATACAGCTTCACAAGGAGATAAAAGGATGTGGGACCCACCTTTTTGACATATACAAGTTTTTAATCACGGGCCCATGTGAAACGGGAAGAATATCACAAACAGATGATCTCGTACAAGAAATGGTGAAAAATGGACTTACACCGAATAGTTCTATATTGTTGGCCTTCAAAATGAGTGACGGTTTGAAGAAAATGAATGGTTGATAAATGATCTTCTTAGAAATGCTCAAGTTGAGGATCAAACTGTAATTTCACAGTTAATTGATTTTCTGGTAGAGAAAGAGGTGCCTTGTAAATCTGTTGAGGTTTTTAAAGTTGATAGAGCAAATGGGCTGCATTGAGGGGTCAATTTTTTAGCAACAGATTCGAAGGTAATGCTTGGATTTGATTTTGGGAGTTTTGGGAGAAAATGTCTGTAGTGGGGCTGTAGAATGTAAGTAATGGCCGGTTTTATTTCCGGTGAAGGACAAATTTTGCAGTTCATAGCACGAAAAAATTGATGATAAGTTCTGTTTGGTACCTATCTTTTCGTGTAAGTTTTTGTTTGGTTAGCGGCTTTGAAAGATATAAACATATGTAGTTTTGATTATGCAATTAAATGAAATGATTAGAATTTTTCAGTAATATATTAGAATGACAATTTTTAAAAAATAAAAAAAGGCAAAGAGTATTGTTCCATTCAAGAAAATAACCAAATCCATTGATACAGAAACAAAATATTGTATGTTTACATTGTACTATTCTCACTCTCAGAGAGCAACATCATTTTTGCAACTGCTAACAGACTTGAATCCAGAGATCTATAGCCATTTCAATGAGTAAAGAAAAACAACTATCGATTGCAACATTCTTCATTCGAGTCCTTCGACTAATATGTCTAATTACGACACAATTGTATAAGTACTACGACATAACTAAAAATGCACTGACAAGACGTGTGAATTGGAATGTCCCATGTAGGAATAATAGGATGTTGTCTTCTTGGTGTAACCTTCATCTTCAAACCCTGTGTCGTGTGAATCATTGCCCCTTGGTCATTCCGATGGAAGGTGCTCGTTCCAAGGGCCATTTGGAATTAGTTGAATCTATGAACAAAAATTAGTTGTCAGTGCTACAATAAATTCTCTATGGATATATATGCATAATGAATCACTAGTAATGTCTAGGAGATGAAATAATGTTTTGGAATGGGGAATTCTAACCGAGTTACTGCTTCATGGATTAACCTAGACTTTAGCCTTATTTTAGTGTTTTCTGCTTTTTCATGAGCTATATCTTTTTGTTCACTGGTTGATTTGAGTGTTCATTATTCTTCTAAATGTTCAATTTTAGTTTATCTAAGATATCAACTGGCTCAATAAATCTTGATTTATTTGAAGACTTTCTCTTGTTATTTATTATTGATCTTTAACGGGTTAGACAAACTTTGTGTCATATACTTTGATCCATTTATCCAAGAACTTAAACTAGAATTCGCACATTTTGCTTCATGATGCCACAATAACCTTATAGATCGTTGTTTTTCTTGCACCTACTTTTGTTTTTATATTATAGAAAAAATATACTATGTTTTCTCTAACTGCAACATCCTAGGAAACAGGATAAGGTACACCCGGTAGAGAACGGTGTGAATTCGTTGAGATATCATTTATGATTGAGTTTTGCATAAAAGTCTTCATGATGAACAATATTATATTGTTGGTCTTTGCAAAAGACCTTACTTAAAAAGACCATATGTGCGGAATCAATTGATGACAATAAAAAGACAGATGAGTTCAGTAAAAAGCAAAGAAAACTTTAATTGTGGAGTTATGTTTTCGATGAAGAAAAGGGATTATCTTTTTACATATATTAATTGTTTAGGACAAGATTTTTGTAGCCTCACTTATTTTCGTTTAGTGTATTGCAACTTTTGCAATTGAAAGTTCAAGAATTGTGTGATGGGCTTATGTGATAAAAAAATATTATGGGAAGAAAGTAGAATTTTTGGGGGATGTAATACATGGATCAGCTTGGGTAGTGGATCCAAATTGAATTCTTTATTTTTGGAATAAAAAATTATCCGAGGAGCCTAATTTGACGGACCAAAAGTACAATTTCTCCAAACCATTTATTGCCTTATTAAATTGCATTTCTGATGTACGAGTTCACAGTTAAGAACGTTTGAATTTTGACTACTCAGGTCATGAATAGTTCCAGACCCACTATGTACTATGTACCAAACTACCATTCAATGCCAAGTGGAAGTCAGAAGAAAGTATTAGGGCCTGTTTACATTGATGGTTAAGGCCCAATATGCTGAGATAGTTCAATATATGCAAGTGTTTACTTTGATGGTTTCAGACTATGGGCCGCACACATAAACCCGGGTTTAGGACGGTTTATGGGCTGTTAACTAA
>JACFYI010003734.1:206422-227385 GCA_014898755.1 Handroanthus guayacan
ATACGTACGGCAAAGTATTATACGCGTATGATACGCGTTTTTACTAACTATGTCATGGATACCAACATGTTCCCCATTATATGCATGGTTGAGCAATTTAATTTTTTAATAAAAATATTAAATATATAACAATAATAATTCATTTGAAGGCTAGTACTATATGCTTTGTATGGTGTGATTTTTCTCTTATAATAAAACCAAACATGAAATATTAAATAATAACAAAAAGAATAGTCATCTTGAAAATTATTTAGTTAAAATGATGAAAAAAATTATTAAACATAGAAAATGTGAAAACTTAGGAGTCTGATTAAAGGAAACATTAAAATCTTGCATAAAATGATTGAAATATTGATTCACTTACGTCAATCCAAATATTATACATTTCAATTAATAATAAAGATAGAAATTAGTAAAATTACGTTGTTTTATTAATTACTCTTCAAGTATAATTAGTTTTTAACCTTTTCCTTTAATGTAAAAGAAATAAAATTTAATACTCATAAACCACATTAAAGTTTAGAACGTCGACGTCTTGATCATCTCCAAAAAATATGTGGTCCCTTCTCATATTCAAAAGTCATTATTTTGAAATTTCATATTTATTAAAAAATAATCACTTTTTTAATACAAAGTGGTATTTAATTATATTACAAATAGAGTTTTAAGATTAGAAATATGAGGTCCATATTGAATACTTAAAATGTAAAACATAAGAAACAGAGTGTAAAAAGGCCTTGGAAATAGGGTAGCAAACGAGCCAAACTTGGCAAAAATTCCAAACTCGAGATCAACTCGTTTATATAATTGATGAGCTCAAGCCTTACTCGAGCTTGATAGACTTGTTATAAAACACAAATATATAATTTTAATATATATATTTACTAAATATATATTATTTATAATAATATATTATAAATAATATATTTTTTTTAGTAATAGTTCAAAATCGCGAGTTTTCGAGTCAGTATTTTAGATCTCGAAGTTGAGCTTGATTAGATTCGAGTCGAGTCAAGCTTTTTTATCTTGAGTCGAGCAGGCTCGTGAGCTCAATAAAGGTAGGCTCGATCTCAATTAGACTCAAGCCGAGTCAAGCTTTTTTGTCTCGAGCCGACCTCGGCTAACCTTGCAGCTCAACTTGGAAATGTGTTTCATTTCCAATAAATGACAATAAAGATAAAAAATGAAATAAATTAGAGCACATCATAAAAGTAGTTATAAAGAAAAAAGAATTACATTAATGACAAGAACTGAAAATAACAAAGATTGAAGAATCGCAGTAATTTTAGAATAGGAATTAATTGCATCGATAAATGATGATATTGATATCTATATTGTCTATTGAGTATTATGTCTTTTTACTGCCAAATTTATATGTGGATATATTCTTTTTTATAAATATTATATGTGTATATATTCTGATATTCTCAAAACATGCATATTTGGTGGTAAAGCAGTAAGTAAATACATTCTTTTCCCATCGACCCAGCACGGCGTGATGCAGTTTTTTACATTTAAAAGATAGACATGAAGTCCGTGCATTACTTTTGTTCATAAATGTGTTCAACATTCTAAGAGGCTGTTTAGCATTGTTTTTAGAGCAGTTTTTAGCTTCTGGCTATTGAAAATTGATTTTGGAAGTATTTCTTTTTTTCTTTTTTGAGGATAAAAGCAAGCATAATATTAAAGAACCAAAATGTCCAGTTTACTACATAGCAGAAATAGAAGCAAGAGACAGATTCAAAGGCAACTCAAGGATAAGAACCATAGGCAACTCTACATGCAGATTAGATGTCATCTCGGTACAGCTACTGCATTTCGTCCGTGAGCATTTGAGCGTGAAAAGCTAAGTCCCCCGCAGATTTCTCATGATGACCATAGAGTTTGTCGCACCTATGCATCCAAATCGCCCGGCAGGTCACCACAAAGAGATCAAAAAGTCGCATCAGCCACCTTCACCCTGATTTTTCTCATCCACTGGAAGCCATTAGTGAAGACAGCATCTGCAAGCACCTCCCTAACACTGGAGGCCATCCTCACATCACTTGCGTATGAGCATTGAAATAGAGCATGCGCCAAATCCTCTTCATGAGTTCCACAAACTGGACAGGTCAGTGGAATTTTAGCACCCGGAAGTGCAGGATTTTTCGCCATTGGTAATATGTTCCAGCCCACACGCCACAAGAAGAACTTGAACTTACTTGGCAAGCAAGGTTGCTAAATGAACGACCATACCATATCAGTTTCACCGCTATCCATAAACTCCATATCCCGTTGTTTGTACACTTCTTTCAAGCACAGAAAATAGCAGCTTCGCACCGTGAAAGTGCCATTCTTTTCTGGATACCAAATTTGACTATCTTTAGCTGCAAGATTGTTTAGGGAGATCTGGGACACTCGTTGCACATCCACTGGCCACAGATAATGTCTTAGATTGTCTTCATTCCAGTAGCCCCTGTCTTGGTCGATAAGATCCTTCACTTTCAGAGCTGATGTGTCTGGTTGTGGAGCAGTAATAATCTGTCCATTTCCCTCTGTAGGTAGCCATAGATCATGCCACACCAATATTCGATTCCATTCCCAACTTTCCATCGAAGTCCCTTTAACAAATAATGTCTGGCCGTCCAAATTGCTCTCCACGTTGTCGAAGGTCGGGCACCTAAGCCTGCATGTAAAAAAGTCGAATTGGGAAAGTACCTACTTTTCAGGACTCGGCTTAGCCAAGAATCAGGTTGGGAGAGAATCCTCCAACCTTGTTTTGCAAGTAATGCATAGTTGAAACAGCGAAGTTCCCGAAAACCAACACCTCCTTCCTTCTTTGGTTTGCACATGTTGCCCCACCGTAGCCAAGCAATTCCCCATTTGCTCTTATTTGCCCACCAAAATCCACGAACAAGTCTTTCAATTTCATGCACGAGGGATATAGGTAGGAGGAAGACACTTATCACAAAATTCAGTATGGGTTGAAGTATTAATTTAATGAGTACTTCACAGCCCCAAATGGATAGTCGTCTTTCTCCCTAGCCCTGTAATCGCATCCAAATCTGTTCCCTAATATAGCTGAAGACCTCTCTCTTCGTCCACCCTATCTCAGCTGGTAATCCTAAATATTTGTCCTGCCACTGCAAAATTTGGAAACCCAACACGTTCTTAATAGCCTCTTTGGTTGGCTCCTCTACATTTCGGCTAATAACTATGGATGATTTCTGCACGTTAACCATCTGTCCAGATGCTTGCTCATACCTATCCAAAATTCTCCGAATGCTTAAGGCTTCATCAGCTGTCGCCTTACAGAACAACAGCATGTCATCGGCAAAAAATAGGTGCGAAATTTGCGTTGCACCTCGCGAAACTGCAATTCCATGGATCTTATCATTCCTTTCCTCCGCTGAAAATTTCAAAGATATAAGGGCTTCTGTACTGAAAAGAAACAGACAGGGTGATAGGGGATCCCCTTGACAGAGCCCCCTGTTAGGCCAAAGAAAACCCACACAGTTGCCATTCAATAAAAAAAATATGACACAGTATAAACACAAGTCATAATCAAGCTAACAAAAGCACTATCAAACCCAAGTTTCAGCAAGATACCACGTAGAAAAGCCCATTCGATGCGGTCATAGGCCTTACTCATATCAAGTTTCAAAGCCATATAGCCCACGCCACCTGACCGTTTGCATTTAATAAAATGGTTAATCTCATAGACAACAAGAATGTTATTAGTGATTAAACGATGAGGAACAAAGGCGGACTGGGTTGGAGAAATAATGCTGCTAAGGATAGGTTTGAGTCTGTTAACAATTACTTTCGATCCAATTTTATAGATTACATTGCTCAAGCTTATAGGACGGAACTGCGTCATGTGTTGTGGGTTTTTAGTTTTAGGGATCAAAGCGACGTGCTTGTAGTTAGCTATATCCGACAAGATTCTGTTATTTAGGAAGTTCAAAACGAAGCTAGAGATATCGTTACCTACAATATGCCAATACTTTTGGTAGAAGAGTGCTGGCATACCGTCAGGACCAGGAGATTTAAAAGAGTTCATCTGTTTTAGTGCAAGAATTACCTCCTCCCTCGAGTAGGGCAAAAGCAACCTCCTATTCATTTCATCCGAGACCCTAGTAAGGACGAAGTTTAAAACTCTATCCAAATCCTCCTGGGATGGCTCAGATGGATCAAAGATATTTCTTAAGTAATCCATAACTACTTTCTCCAAACTGTCCACAGTATCATGCCATGCTCTATGATCATCGAAAAGGCCACGAATAACGTTCGTTCGGTATCGCCCTATTGCATTTCGATGAAAGAAGGCCGTATTTCTGTCTTCTTCCTGAAGCCACTCAACTCGACTCCGCTGTTGCCAATACCTTTCCTCTTGACTATACACACGAACCAATTCGTTTCTGGCAACAACAATACTCATCTTTGTCTCCAAGGTAATCGGACCCACCAATAAGTCATTCAGCTTCTTCTTGAGAGAGGTGATGCACTTACGGAGAAAACCATTCTTGGCTCTATGCTGCACAGCTATCTCCTTACGGCAGCTGCCTAATTTATCTAGCAAATTGGCCGAGTTTTCTGTAAAATGTACCGATTGCCATGCATCCTTGATCCACTGTTCACAGTCGTAATCTTTAGTCCCAATAACTCTCAAAGCGGGCAGGTTTGGTGTGTCGCGGGGCTTGAGTCCAAATGGTTTGTCGAATATGAAGCAAAATGGAAAGGTTATCAGACCCACCTACTTCCAAGTGCTGAACCATGCTAAAAGGAAAAAGGTCTTTCCAACAAATAGTTGCACAAACACGATCAAGCCATTCTCTAACTGTTTCCGGCTCTTCCCTATTATTAGACCACGTGAAGGGATATCCCGTAAAACCAAGATCTAGAAGGTCGCATTGCTCCAGAGCCTCACGATAGCGACGCAAGTGGGCTGGTGTTCCCATCCATCTTTTTCGAATTGGCCAAAATCTCATTAAAATCACCTCCAAGAACCCAAGGGATGGTGTTTGATCTCCAAGTCTTTTGATAAGTTCCCATGAGAGGTGTTTATCCCGCATCTCCAAAAGACCATAAAATCCGGTAAGTTGCCTGATAATTCCATTACTGTATTACATTTGAGGCACATATTTATATGAAATTATCATATTTTTATCTTAAAATCATTTGATTTGAGTGTTAAGTGTTTCAGATCGAGATATATTGGTATAGAAGCCCAATAAGATGACTAAAATCGAGAAGAAAGCCGTTGGAATGAAAGAATGAAGCGTTGAATACAACTAAGCACAAGAAAACGTCTACAGATCTGGGCGCCCAAGCGCCAAAATGGGTGCCTAAGCGCCCAATGCATGCACTGAAGGCGGATATTTGTGGAACTGGGCGCTGGAGCACCCAGTTGAGCACGTAGGCGCTCATTTTCAGACCAAGTGACTCAACGATGGGCCCTGGAGCGCCTATCTCTGTGCTTAAGAGCCCAACCCCCGGCCATGTTAACCATTAAGTGGGCGCGGGGCGCCCATTTCTGAGCTTAAAAGCCTGGCTTGACTTGGGAAACAACGCAATCCAATGTCCGAAAGACTTCTCGATGCCGTTAAACTCTTTTGCATGATGAAGTCAAGTAGCCTTATCGATCTGGGACTCAATTGAAGAAAATAGAAGAATTCTGAAACTTGAAACTGATCAGAAGTCAACTCCTGCTCTAGTTAGGATTTTTGTACTATATTTAGGACCTGTTTTCTTTTGTTTTGATCATCTTGGAGAATTCTGAAAACTAACTCTGAAGGAAGCATTCGAGATCATCACCACGTTTTTTGTATTTCAGTATTTCGTTCCTTTCTTTAATTTCTCGTTTAATGTTCATATTCATTAACATGAATATGAACTAATTTTCTTTTTTTAAAATTATGTACGAATCGATTTTCATGGATTAATTCAAGAATTTATATTTTTCCTTTTGTTAATCATTAGTTTTTGAGTACTTTTATTATTGTGTTCATCTTAATTTGATTGTCCGACCAACATTCTAATTAAATTTTCTAAACTCTAAAGGGTCTCGGTAGAGATATTTAGAGTATGTTACCGATAAAAGAACTTAAGTTTAATTTATTTGCATAACTAAATAAATTGATTCATGTGTAAGATAGGAAGATACTTGTATGCCTTAGGTAGCTCATTAAGTGGTCCTAGATTAACTTCTGACTAGCGTAATTCACATAGGAACATAGTGAATTAGCTAATTAGGAGTTTTGACGACAAGTTACTCAGAAGGGACTTGGAGTTGTTTTTGACTTAGAGCTAGTAATAATAATTAATCGATAAATTTTAGAAAAATATTAACATAATTGATCCATGTCAAAAGGGGTTTACGTAATTTTAGAGTTGTTTAATTATTGAATTTTCTCCAAAACTTTTCTTAAAAATTTGCATTCTCAAAAATCATTAGTCAAAACTCTTTTTCTTGGTTACAATTCGTCTAGTTTTAGTTGATTTTTACTTTTGCAATTTTTCAGTTAAATTTATGACAATTTCTCGTGGGAACGATACTCTATTCACTCTTTATTACTTGTAGCGATACGTGCACTTGTGTGCGGATTTTTGCCCAACATCGCCAATTGACGTCAAATTGAGGTTGTCGCACAGTAATATCGATGTGGTTTTTTGAAAAGGACTACAAGGTCGAATCAACATCTTTCTTCCAAAGCATCACATGAACCCCCGAGGCACCATCACCATCACCATCACCATCAACACATATTCCATGGACTGAAAAATGTTGCTTTAACTGTTCAATTTGTGGCGTTCGACATTTTGTTTCTGATAAGAACACCACACCAAAATCCAAAAGAACATTAGCGGGTGTTTTTAGATTTTAACTTCTGCTTTTTGATTAAAATTTTTTTATAAGAATAATTTATTATCTTTATTTTTATAATTTAAAATTTAAAAATATAATTATATATGTGGAAAATTACTTTTTTATAAATACCACTAGTAACTTCTTAGTACATTTTTAGTTTTTAATTACAAACATTCTTAATTTTTATTATTCTCTTTTATAACTAACTTCTCAACTTTTTTTCGTAAAAATCACTTTTTTTTAAAACAGATGCAATGCCAAACACCTTTAAGTCAAATTTCTAATTAAGAGGTGATTTAGACACATGTGACTTTGTCTTTTGCAGCTATATCTTTCTCACACGGCAACGCAAATTTTGGCGTGATTTTCAAATAATTCTGCTCTTAAATTCTCCTCAGTATGACATTTTTTTTTTTTTTTGTATCAAGATATGACATACTACAGGGGTTTTTTTCAATCTGCGTCCCCGGGCTTCCAGGCCCTTATCTTTCTCCGATGCCCGAAATTGTAGCCTAACCGCTTGAGCTTCCTCCTCAGCCAATGCTGTGTTTGTGTGCGTGTATATATATATATATATGGAATAGCGGTCCTCGTGTGCAATTCCCATGCACAAAATCAATGCAAGATCCTATTAAGTATAAAGCAAATTATACCAAAATTATCAGACAAAATTCAAATTGTAATTTTTAGAGTGAATATCGTGATATTTATTAATCACACTAATTCCTTTCTACAATGTATAAAGCATGATCGAACATGAGGGCTATGTAAAAATAAAAAATAAAGAAATGAGCAGCCTCTCACCCTAAATACTCTCCTTAGATTCATCGGTGTCTCCAAATCTTTGATCAGGAGTTCTACTTTTGTAGCCACACATAATCACAATCATATCCATAGTAACAGTAAGAACACAATTAATTTTCATATTCTTTACATGCCAAATGATGATCGCTTTTACTTGTTGTTACGTGAAATCAACACATCGTCAAAAACATACGTCGAGCAATGCAATAAGCTCATCCTATATAGGCAGTGCAAATTAGTGGGTGCTTGTTAGGGTTTAATTTACTTGACAAAGGATTCCAATGCATACGTACGAAATTCTTGTTTTGAAAGCATGAAAATCATCTTGCCTAATGGAAGTTTGCCACAATCACTGCGATTACGGGTCATAAAAGTATTCGTTGAGAAGTCATTAATTGTATGCTATGGAGATATATTCTCTAGCCACAAATTTGTGGAGAAGAACTGAGCACAAGCGTCCCCAGTTATTTGTAATTTTTCAATAAATAGTTGATTTGATACTCTTCTATTTCAAATTTGCACTACACTACTAATAAGTGAACATCAAATGTCCTAACAAACAGCTGCCAGTAGGCACGAGGTTCACATATATTAAGGACAAACATCTTTGTTCAAAATTCAAACACATAATCACAGCCATAGAAATTTAGCTATTCTTATTTGAATTTTCTCTAATAATGAGGACAATATTTATTTCCTTTTGTCCTGCTTCTTAATTCTTGTGGCACAGCGGGAAGAGAACATGTGTTTTTCTCCGCTTGTTTGACAAAATTTGTGGGCTAATTTTCACATATTCTCTCTCAAATGGTAAAATTATCAACTCGTTCCTCTTATTTAAAAATTATCAGTATCTTCTTTTCAAAAATGCAATGTTTACGAAATTGGTCTTGTTGTTAGAGTTTTCAATAGAATGCGCTACACTAGAACAAAAAATTAACTGGACTTCCTATTTTGCTCAACCTATACAATACACTTTGTAAGATTCTGTAACTTGGAGGGTGTTGGAAATGCAGTATGTTGGTAGTTAAGGGGTGAACAAAATTAAATTTTTTTTTGGTTTATAATTATTGGATTCGGTTTTAAAGCCTCAGGACTAAAAACATAGTTATTTCTACCTACATTTTAGGTCATCTCATTTATGAGTTGTACTGACAACCTTTAGACATTTGTCCATTTCTGCTATGTGTATGATTTTTCCCACTCGTGTACGTGATACACATGTTAAGGTGAAGAACTACATATGCGGATACTGTTGAAATACAGATGACAACAAAAAATATAACTATCTTCCTATATTGTCCCTACTAAGATTTTGACTTTAGAGAGGTGAGCAAATTGAGCTAGTGCCCAAGTTGTTGCCACTGAGTTCAACAATAACAAAAATTTATATATTTTGTTATCTTATGTTATTGTTTGCAAATTAATATATACTTAATATAGTGTTGCTAGGAATGTAATGTTATTCTTGTTTATTGCAATATTTGATAGAAACTGGCTATCCAAGTGAGCTTTTTTTTACATATAATAATAAGCATGACATTGAAATAACTATTATCATATTACCTGCATTTTCCCCTTTTAACTCTTATCAGGTAACATTTATCAACTACCACTCTTGTAATTTTCAAAATATAACATTTATCCAAATTGTTTACAAAGACATCCTTTCTACTATAGAAACATCACAAAAAAACTCTTTCATAAATAGAAATACTACTAAGGCATCATGGGCAAAATAGTAATAAATTAATTTAATTATTTTCTTAAAAAACAAAATTAGTGGCTGGATAGTCAATTGACTCCTTCCGTTTGGGTTTCTTAGCAAAGCATTTTCATAAGGGAGCTACTGGTAAATTTAAAATGAGAGGGAAGGAATTGGTAATTCTACTATTTTCTATGGAGTATAGATATAATTAACCAAATTCGTTACTTTCTATTTAAATATATGTAATGTGAACTAATAAATAACAATATTATCTGTACCTTCCAATAAAGTATAAGCCTCTTTTTGGTATGGCTCATATGTTTTGTCTAAAATATCATATTTTCTTTCGTATTTCTATTTGTTTCAATTGTAGTATAACTATCACTATGTTCACTGCATACTTACCATATGACCACCCATAATCAATCCACTCATTCCAACCCACAATCATTTTCTTTTTCACGCTTAATCAGTTTTTGCTTTTTCATCCATGATCATATTTTTCTTTTAAATTATTATTGTCGATAAGTTTCTAAAGTTCTTGAACATTATTCCAATGTATAATGTGTAGGAGAAAGGTGTGCACAATTACATTAGCTTTTTTATTTCAAGTTTTTGCCCCGTACATTATCATATTTTGTATGAAGTTAAATTAGTTGCTTGGTGCAGGTGCAACACTAGGTTTTGTTGTTGTGGTTGCTTCATTTCTTGACCGTTGCACTAGGAAGATGAATTTAAAGTGTTGCAACCTCGTTTTGCTTTCTCTATTTTTGATAGTCTTTTTTTATTTGTTTTCTATTATCGAATTTTCATGAGTTCTCAAACTCTTGAATGTAATGTGCAGAAGAAAAGTAATATTTTTTTTACTTGACTTACACGCCTTTCTCCTCTTGAACTGTACACAGTCCCTATTTCGAAAACGAAAGGGAAATTTTTCCTTTTATTTCCCTAGTTACTAAAATTTAATTGTACTTTATTCATAATTCTTAAGATTGCTATATAGCCTTTCTTAAGAACTTATGTAAAAATCAACATGTCTGTAAATATTGTTACTCATTCACTGAAATATTTATGTATATTAATAAAATCAAGATTATTATCTTTTATATTGGATAATATTCAACCTTAATAGTGGTAAATTGTAAAAGATATTATTATGAGTGTAAGTGGGCATGCCTTTGAATATATCAAACGGCTAGTAATTTGATTAATTAACATATTTTACTTGATAATTTAAAATTTAATAAAATTGAAATAAATTCACTAATAGGCATATTTTTTAATAATTTAAGATCTAAGCGGTCAATAAATTATTCTAAATTGTAAAACTTTAAAATATGACTAATAATAAATAAATATATGGTCTAAATATCCACATTTTATACATAAAAATATAAATGTAAATGTGCCTTGGTTAGAGAAAGCATTAAAATATTATGAGATACACATTTATTAAATGTGCACAAATTGCTAGTGTCTTATAAAATAAAATATTTGATATTATCATAAATGATTGGACGATATGTAACTCAAATTTTATGCTCATGACATGGATTGCATCGACGAGCTATGTAGAAACAATTGAAGCTTCTAATTTTATTGGCACAATTCAATTTTTTGAGGGAAGTTAGACCCACCTAGGGTATGGTCAAGAGTTGAGTGCTGGAAAAGTCTAAATTTTAAGATGGAATTCCAAGCTATTATTGGGTTCAGGCTTGATAAATCTGATTTTTCGAGATTGTACGAACTCAACTCGATGAAAACGTGAGTTCAATTTGACTTAATTTGATCTACTTCAATTTTACATATGAACTCTAAATCATTGTAGGTTTGTAAGCTTGAACCATTACAAAAAATATGAGCAATTATCATGACTAAAAACTGATGTTAATAGGAAAAAAGTGGTGGTGAAATGCCATTTGCTATTGTTTCACTACAACAATAATCTGTAGTCTATATAAAGATAGTGAAAATCCACAACAACATATAGTTGTGGTCGATGTTTTTCACCTCCATAGCAAATGATTCTATTATTATTTTTTAAATTATTGGCTATCACATCCATCACGACTATTAATTTTGAATTATTTGCTATTATTTTCACCATGATTGTTAATCTTTTAGTTAAAAAAAATTAGTAATTTTATAGTGAACTCGAGTTCTAAATTTTTAGTCTAATAAAATGATAAGTATAATCTATTTTTTTTTTATTTTTTATGTTTTTTTTAAGAATTGACGATATATCATAGAATATATATATTGATGATTTAAAAATTATTAAAATTATGTAGATGTGGGTGTCTGTGGGTGTACGGGCATAATTAAATGAGTGGGTTCATCGTAGATATTTAACGAGTGGGCAATGAACCATTCAAATTCTATAACAAACCAAAGCCACAATTTAGTTTTACACAAATCAATACGTTGGGAAGGAACAGAGATTTAAGTGGACTTTGTTTTGAAAAGTCAAAAAATAAAAAACAATAAAAAAAAGGACTCATTTGCTCCCGAGGATATTAGAATTAATATATATGCTTTGTTACATCATATATGGATCTCCTATTCCAAAAAAGTGTTTCATCTTCTGTTCTATATTTTTGAATAGAGATCATATGTATTATATTTATTATTTAATGTTTTTATAAGAAAATATTTACCATACGTGAAATGTATATTAAATATGAAATATGACACATGACATTATTTTAGAATAGGAGATTTCGTCTGTTATTATATTGGAAAGTTAGGCAAGGAAATTTTCCTTGAATATTGCAGATGAAGCGACAAATCATAGGACACTAATCTTATCTGTAATAACAGAGACATGGTGGTCCTTCCCCAGACAATCTAAATTCTGTCCAATGTATAAGTGACCATAGAGAATTCCTCTACTGGATGATAGATTGACATATTGTCATTATTGATCCATAGTCGCAAGTGAAGGAGCTGCCTTATGAAGAATGGGAGATGACTTCACTAAGTAATAAAATATCCAACGTAAAATCATTTTCAAAATTAAAGAATATGAATTTTTTAATTAATACAGTCCAGACAAAGAAATAAAAACTTTCATATCTAGTCCAAATATTTCCAGTTAGGTAGTTTATGGAGTTCGAATTTTAATTTGAAGATCAGTTGGAAACTCAATACTTCGAGATCTAATATGTGCCAAATTGGATTTTTTGATTCAAGAACCCAAATTCTCTAGAGAAAGAATTTGTAGAAAATTATCGAAGAAAAACATAGAGAAAATTTTAAAATCCTCCCTCAATTGTCATTGATGCTTGTATTTAGAGGGTTGTTTTTCATTATAAAAATTGGCTATTATATCGTTGGAGGATATTATTTGTTACATCAATTTTGAGCCCAACAAAAATATTTTGTAACCGTGTTACTAATTGCATAGCCATAACTAGTAATACTTACAAGTTCGAATCAACCTCGCATTAAAAGCATTGATAAAAATTAAGATGCCATGAGGGTAAGCAACAAATAAAATCATAGACTTTATTTATTTATGTTTTGTAGTATTCTGGGGAATAGTATTTGAAAAATGGTATTTTGGAAATAGAGTCGGGGAGTATGATGGATGTTTGTTTATGTTTTGAATGATAGATAGAATTGTTTTAGGATTGAGATAATATTTGATTATGTTTTAAAGATAAACAATTTTTACTATAAATGTCAACTTAATTATTTTTTATTTGGTTATTGGGAAGAAATTTGAATTTAGTAATATTTTTTTATATATAATTGTAATGGTAAAATCTCTAATTAATATACATGTATATAGATATAATAATTGTTAATTAAAACTATATGCATGTATGCAACTATGCACTTTTTGATTATTAACAACAATAACATGCGGATTTGTGGGAAAATGAAAATACCAATTTTGCCCCAAAATAATATATACATACATTTCTCAACGTTTTGGGGAAAAAAATATCTTTTCCCCAATGAAAATTAACAAGTAGTGACTAGTGCCTCGATTAGAATTCAAGAAACAAAAATATTGATGAATCAATGGATATTAGAAGCTACGAATTCGGTCTACCATGTGATACACGAAGCTGTTGGCAGATCTTACATATATTTAAATGTAGCATCAATATATGATTTGACTAGTTCTTGATTAACGGTCACTATCGTATTGGCAGCCGTGCACAATTGACTCTATATATATATATGTTTTATTGCTTATATATATATATATGTTTCATTGCTACGTGTGACGCATTCAATATGGATACTAAATTCTTACTTTATAAATTTAAAAGTTTATAATTTTTGTATATTTTTAGATATTAGTATATTTTTGTAACTATAAAAATTGTTTTTATATCGATTTTAAGTATACAATGACATGACTTAAAAAAAGAAAAAAAAAAAGAAAGAACAGGGAAAAAAAAGAAAGAGGAAGTAATACAACTAAAAAAATGAAAGAGAAAAAATATTGAAAAAAGAAAGTTCATTATTATCCTTTATGATAGGTTTATTTTTGTTCATTTGTTGCAGAATGTATCAATTTTTCCTTTTCTTTTCCTTTTTTTTTTTTTTTTTTGAGATATAACAATGTGAGGAATAAGGAAAGGGGTCTTTCATGTTGAATTTAAACTTAGACTGTCAACATGGTAAACCACTTCCCTTACCACTTGGGCAAGTGGTTGATCCCACAAAATTTATTAAAATACATACCTAAAGTGCTTATACTTCATATATAATATAGATACTATGAGACTCTTAATTAATTATTTTGTTGATGCATTTTTCATATGTTAATAAGCAACTACAGCCAAAAAAAAATCAATAACCACTAATTTATCTCTTTATATCAAGCTACATGAATCAATTATTCATTGTTTTATATTAAAGTATGTATATATTTAATTAAATATATCAATCATATCATATTGAAATTACTAAACATATACAAATTAAGACATATATTTTAATATGTGGTATATATTAATTATCTTATGTACATACATTGAGTGTATACTAGATGCCGGGAAAGATGCTTTCCAAGAATGTGACACTCATTTTGATTAATGTAATATTTCAATGAGAATCATGCATTTACTGTGCCAACAAGTTTTACAGAATTCTATGGAGGAAAAAGAAATGTCTGTCCTTTTACGTACACTTCGACGGAAGGAGCGTGTTTGGTACAAGGACTATGGAAATTCGTCGACCAAATGAAGTGCGACACGTGGGGCGTGTAGATATTTTCGAGAAAATTCAAATTTGATTTGACAAAATACTCTATATTATTAGAAAAATTCGCAATTATAGAAGGGAGATGGACAGAGAGTTTGGCAAGCTTAATTATGGAAGGGAGATAGACAGTTTGGCAAGCTTAATTAAAAGGTTCTATAAGATCTTGTATCTTATCAAATGTATTTGCAACTTACAAAATGGTAGTCAATGGACTTGGTAGAGTTTGTTTGTTGGGTGAAATTTCCCATAGGTCACTCAGATTCAAACTTCTCCTGAGACATGAGCCTATTTTACAGGGAGTGCCCAGAGTGGCTTACTTGATTTATATAATTTGTGGGCTATTGTATGGAATTGAAGTTTACTTTGAACGCAACGTTGAGTAGCGGTGGCCGGTTCCTCATTAAAAAATAAATAAAAAATTATAAATATTAGATCTTATTTTGAAAATAAATTATTAAAACATTTGGATAAAATAAAATCTTTGAGCTTATAAAATATTAGTAAAGAAAATTTTGAAATTAAAGTGGTTAAAATTGAAGAAACAATATTGAGATCTTAAAATATTTAGGAATTCATTAATTTTTTTAGAAGAGTTTATAAGATCCGTATATTTTATTTTGGGAGCTTGTATGACATTCATTTAGAAAAAAATGTAACCGAACACTATTTAAAATTCTTATAAACTCTTATTATAGAGAGCTTATAAGCTCACTCAAACGCCCTCTTAATTATGAACAGTTATCTGAAATTGTGGTGGCTATTGAACTGTTAAATTACAAAATCATTATAATTGTCCTAACATATTACAAAAATACAAATTAATTTTCTCCCTATCATCAAGGTTACGTGAAAGAAAAATCAAACATAAAAGTGAATCATCACAAATGTCTTTGTAATGGAGAAAACATTAAGGATAGACTAAAATATATTAAGGATAACTTAGAAGAGTAGGTCAAATCTTTTTGATGTAACATAACAAATCAAGGTGGGGTTGTAGAACGAGTCGAATTCGGACAAGTTTCGTGTTACTCAGATAATTTGAATCCAAATTTTATAGGATTTTTATTTATATTACCAGATTTGAATCCTAAGAAGATCCAATAGCTCAAATCTAAATTGAAATTCGAAAATATAAAAATAAAAAGTAAAAATAAAAAAATTGTTTGCACTTTCTTATTTTCACAAAAAAAAATATAATAAATAATTTCAAGTCATTATTAAATAATTATAATAACAAAACATAAAGAAATAACATTAAAGATATAACCGCTAGTATTTAGTACTAATATTAAATTATATATAATTGTTTAGGTTTATTAGACGAATAGCATATTTAAATCAAATTATACAAATTTTGAATTTACCTCTTTTGTAAATTTTGTTTTATGCATGGCCGTATTTATATCAATTATTAGCATTATCGAATCAAAATCTTTAACGATTCACATTCCTTAATTCCATATTCAATTCAGTTATTTTAAATTATGAATATTTATGATCAAATTTTGTCAATTAAATATTCTAAAATTTAGATTGAACTCGAACCGAATACAGATTATAATCCATCCCATTGATAGCCCTAAAGCTGAAGCAAAGCCAAAGATAGAAGTTCTTATAAAATCATTTCTTATTTCCCCTTGATTTCGACTGCTGCCGAGGCTCTGGCAGCCAGACAAGTCTTCTTGTCATCTGAAGGAGCCTAGGTGGCATAGGGTCGTTGTTGGAGGTGATTGCTTATAGTGATCAACGATCTTCACAATTTTTTGTTATTAAACACTAAAATCATGATTTTGATATTATTTATTAAAAGCTTTACAAGTTTAGTTTTTTTTTTCTCTCTCTCTTTTTTAATTATATTTCGGGAGGAATTGAACTCCTAATTCCTGACTTCCTCTTTAGGGATTTATAAGGGTGGTCGGTGTCACTTAACTGGGAATGTCGACAGGGCACTATTTGTCTCCACCTCACGAACGAAAATTAATCCCAATTCTTGCCCCATTACCGCGAGGATGGGAAGTGGATACCCATTGCGGGAATTGAATTCCCGCGAATATTTGTGGGTACCTATCTACAAATTAAAATATTTTAATAATTCTAAAAAATATTTTGTTTGGAACTTTAAAAATCATAATTCAAAGGATTTAATTAACTTTTAAACACAAAATAATAAATTATTTCAATAAGAAAATAAAACGTAAATAAAAAGAGTTCAACAAAGTTAAAAAGTAAGAAATTTTAAAAATACAACATTACTTAAATGTTTAATTGATAATTATAAAATATAATCAGATAGCGGTATCCATGAGTGTGAGGACTAAGATCCCTGGCCCCGCCTCCTCCCCATTTAATAAACTGGGGAAAAAAAGATTCCTGTCTTGTCTTCATGGGTACAATTTTGTCCCCAATATTCATTATAAACAGGTAAATCTCTGCGGGTATCTGCTTAAACAGGTAAAATTGACATCCCTACACTTCATCCAAGGTGTTCGACGCTTGACAAGCTTAGTTAATTTTGAATGAAGAATTTGTAATACTAATTAAATAATTTGAAAAATAAAATAGTCATTAAAATGCATATCAATTATCATAAAAATTATAATCATGAAGACAGTACAAAATCCAACCAAATGGACCTAGCTTATGAAGGACCAAGAACATCTCAATAATTCCCTTTTTTTTTTAAAAAAAAAAGAAAGAAAGAAATGAAATAATAAGGCAGCATTTCCTTACGAGCGCTATAAATAGCCCCACTCTTCAACAACATTTCATCACTATATTCTCTCCCAATGGATTTACTTCCTTTAATCATAGAAATCACACTCTTTCTCTCCGCAATCACATTTTATTTACTAAGAAAATCCATAACAACCCTAAGAAAAACTTCCCAAACCACTGCACCCGAGCCACCGGGTGCCTGGCCCATCATCGGTCACCTCCACCTCCTCAGTGGCCAGACCCCAGTGGCTCGGATCCTCGGAGCCATGGCTGACAAATATGGCCCTATTTTCTCCCTCCGGCTAGGGAGCCACCCAGGCCTAGTCGTGAGCAATTGGGAAGCAATAAAAGATTGCTTCACCACTAATGACAGAGTCTTTGCCACCCGTCCGAGCCTAGCCGTGGGAAAGTACTTAGGCTACGACTATGCCGTTTTCGCCTTGGCTCCATACGGACCCTACTGGCGTGAGATTCGGAAAGTGGTGACCCTCCAGCTCATGACTGCCCATCGGCTCGAAATGCTCAGCCCAATTCGAACCTCTGAAGTAGACATATTCATAAAGAATTTATATTACGACATTCCAAACAAGGTAGAACTAAACACTAGTTTTGAGAACTTGACATTCAATATAATCCTTCGAAAGTTAGCCGGGAAAAGATTAACATCTGAGGATTGGCAGTTGAAAGAGGCTATAAAGAAAGCATTGTACCTTAGTGGCGTGTTTGTTTATTCTGATGCAATCCCATCTTTGGAATGGTTCGATATTGGAGGATATATTAAAGGAATGAAGGAGACTGCTAAAGAAATTGATAAAGTGCTTGCAGACTGGGTGAAAGATAGGATTAGAAATGGGATTAGGAAGGACGAGGAAGGGGAAATGTCAGATTTCTTAGATGTAATGCTTTCATCTATCCCGGAGAATGGAGAGGTGTCTGGTTACGATAGAGAAACAGTTATCAAGGCGACTATGCTGGTGAGCACGTTATGATAAATTTTGTTTTGATTTTTCTTTTTGTTTTTTCAAATTCTTTAATTTACTTTGATATCCAAACATGGTGCTCAAGTTTTTATCTGGAATGGCTAAGTTATTTTAGCTAAAAAATCGTCTCTATTTATAGTTATATACCTTTAGACTTTTATTATAATTTGCAAAATATTCGAACATGTCATCCAAAATATACACAAATATTCATTAGATTTTCTTACTTTGCTTCCTGAATATATTTTCCAAATACTACTCCCGTAACAAACTAATCCTATTAATTTAGTCCTAAGGGATTTTCTAGTGAAAATCCTGTCAGAAAATAATTCAAGGTTGCAAAGTGCAAAACTAATACTTGTTTGATAGTTTGAAATGCAAAAAATAAAATTTTAGGAAGCTATGTGTCAATGAATGTATTTTAAGAGTCCAATATGGCAATTACTAATTATTTGTAAATACTTAATAAATTAATTATACTAACATCTTTTGTCCAGTTAAGATCCCATATTTTAAATGGAGTTTTCATTTTGTATACTTTTAATTAGAACCATTTCTCTACATCAATTTTTTTAGATATATATGTAGAACGCGTATGGAATTATTAATATAAACAGATACTTGTTTTTGTAACTTAGATATACCATGCATATTTTATTTTTATTTTTTTCTTCTTTTAATTAATTTTATCTACCATTTGTCCAGATTCTAATATTGACAGGATCAGAAAGTACTGCCGAGACACTAATATGGGCATTGTCCTTATTGCTAAACAATCCCCAAGCCATGAAAATTGCCCAACAGGAACTCCAAACCAACATAGGCCCCCACAAATGGGTCCAAGAGTCAGATATCAAGAACCTCAAGTACTTACAAGCCATTGTCAAGGAGACACTGCGGTTGTACCCTCCGGGCCCACTAGGTGGGCCCCGTGAAGCTACGGAGGATTGTTATGTTGGTAATTATTTCATTCCGAAAGGGACACGTTTGGTTGTGAATTTGTGGAAGCTACATCGGGATCCTAATGTGTGGTCCGATCCTGATGAGTTTCGACCAGAAAGATTTTTGGATGAGCACAATCGTATAAATTTTAAAGGACAGTGTTTTGAGTACATTCCGTTTACTTCTGGGAGAAGGATGTGTCCCGGTATGATATTTGGATTGCAGGTGATTGAGTTGGCGCTTGCTCGTTTGCTTCAAGGATTCAATATATCGACGCCTACGGGAGACAAAGTGGACATGGGCGAAGGATTGGGCATTGCTCTTCCAAAGTTAAAGCCTTTGGAAGTAATACTTACTCCTCGGCTTGAACGGGGGCTTTATGAGAGTCTCTAGACAATTTATATAATCAATATTAGTAGATAAAAATGTGTATTGTGTTAGAAATAAATAAACTCCGGGCAAGAGGAATGACTTTTCATTCTTCTACTTATGTTTGGTAGCTATAGGATTGTTTTTGTTGTTTTTGTGTTGTTGTTGTTGTTATTGCTACTGTTAGTGTTATGGTTGTTGTAGATAAAAATGTGTAATATGTTAAAAACAAATAAGCTCAGGGCAAGAGGAATGACTTATCATTCTTCTACTTATGTTTGGTACCAGTAGGATTGTTTTTGTTGTTTCGTACCAGTAGGATTGTTTTTGTTGTTTTTGTGTTGTTGTTGTTGTTGCTATTGCTACTGTTATTGTTATGGTTGTTGAAGTATTAGGCTGTCACATTGAAGTTGATGTCTAATTTCAAGATTTTAGATATAAGATTGTTGATTTATGAAAATATTATCCCTTGATCAACTTCAATTAATCAAATCAAAAAAAATAATCATAAGACTTTGATTTCACAAGAATACGACGCATAATTAATTAGAGATACATCAATCAATATTACGATAATGATAGGTAGCATTAATTATTGTAATCACTTATATATGATAAGTAAACAAACTATCAAATCTTTTGTAACTTTTAATTTAACTCTATTAGATATTTTTTTGAAAAGTCGATCAGGCCTTACCTCAATGGTGGGATGCAGGCATCTATAGCGAAGAGGTTAGTGCTCGAATTTGCTTTTCTAGTAAACAGCGGCTATTTGCCAACACTTATTTGTTAGTTTTTTGTACTTAATATTGATTTCTGAAATAACTGCCGATCGATTTAATAATGTAATGAAATTGCAAATACATGCCCCCCAATTGTTTAAAACTTTTCAATTAAATTGAGCTTTAAACAATACACAAGTTAGCTTGTAGTCATGGGAACTAGTAGGGGTGTAAGGTGAGCCGAGCTGGCTTGACTTGAGACAAAAAGCTTTACTTGACTCGACTCGAATTGGAGCTTTGATATACTAGCTCGGCTTGCGAGCTTGAGCTATTGCTAAAATATTTATAATATATTATTATAAATATATTAATATATAGGCATGTATAGTAAATATATATATATTTCTAATGTTTAATATAGTAAATAATATATGTTTTAAATATATATATATATAATATTATTTGCTTTCTAAAGGAGCCTATCAAGCTGCTCGAGCTTGGATTTCTGGGCTTGATCGAGTTCAAGCTCACCAATTATATAAACGAGCTAGCTCAAGCCTAGAATTTTTGTCGAGTTTGGCTTGATTGTAGCCCTAATTACTAGCAATAAATAAGTAGGACATTGCTACAAAGAAACTCTTACAAACATCATA
>JACFYI010003734.1:230311-247947 GCA_014898755.1 Handroanthus guayacan
AATAGGATTGAGCATTGCTCTTCTGAAGTTGAAGTCTTTAGTCCTCAGCTTCACTGTGAATTATACATATGAAAGTCTCTAGACAGTTTTTATCATTTATACTGGTGGAAAAACATATATATTAAGACAAATAAACTTATGGCAGGAGACACTGTATGATATATGTTTGTAAGAGTTTCTTTGCAGCAATGTCATACTAGCTAGTTTATTTCTAGTTATTAGGGTAATAATTAATGCAGGTTTAATTTATGTATTATTGCATGAAGAAAAGTGATATCGGGATTATAGTCCACAAAAGTATACATGGTGGAAGTATATCCCCATGACTATATGAACCGACTCATATATTTGTTTAAAGCTCAGCTACAACTAAAAAGTTTTAAATAGTTTCGGGGCATGTATTTACATTTTCATTGCATTATTGAATCAATCAATACCTATATTAGAGATCAATATTAAGTACAAAAACCTAACAAATAAATATTGGCAAATATCGTACTATTTGACAATTAAATTGGGCTAAGGCCTTACTGACTTTTCAAAAGAAATCTAATGAAAATTAAATTAAAAGTTACAAATTGATTTGATAATTTGTATACTTATGTAAGTGATTATAGTAAGGGATCAACACCCCTTGAGGTTTAGTATAATTACCAAAACACGCCATAAGATTTAGATAATTACTATTACATCCCCTCAAGTTTGGATAGTCACCATTACACTCCTTAAAAATCCTAAATATATATTACAAGTAGAACCCTAAATAAGGAAGTGTAATTGCAATATAAGCATAGGTTTAAGGGATGTAATTGTAATATGTATATAAGTTTAGAGGGTGCAATTGTGATATGTATTAGCTGAACTATACAATAGAGAGGTAATAGTAATTATTCAAACCTTAAGGCGATGTTTTGATAATTCTAATAAATCTGAGAGGAGTAAAGTTAATTATCCTTTACAATAATTAATGCTACCTATCATTATCGTAACATTATTTGATGTATCTCCAATTAATTATCCATTATATTCTTGTGAAATCAAAATCTTATGATCATTGTTTTTGATTTGATTACTTGAAGGTAACCAAGGGATGATGATTTCCTAAATTAAGAATCTTTTATCTAAAATATTGAAATTAGACATCAACTTCAATGTGACTGTCTATTTTGCCCCCCAAAACACAACAACCACTACAACAACAGTAGCAATGGCAGCAACAACAGCAACAACAATAACAACAACACACATACAATAGAAACAATCCCTTAGCTACCAAACATAAGTAGAAGAATGACATTTTTGTCTCCAACTCAAATACAAATTCTATAGTACTGTATATCACTATTTTTTTCATAGCATGAAACACACACACGCATACACACACATATATAGTTTCATTTTCTTGTTTATAGGTTACTTGTATAATGCTCTGACACGATTGCATTCTTCGTAACTGGATTTCTTGTATTCACATTATCAATTGAAACGGCCATCTCCTACCAAACAAATAGTCTTGTATATAGCACTTTTACTTAGGTTATTATTATAATTTGAGGTGTTGGGCTATTTGCATGGTTTTTCTTGTTTTACTAAGTATTCCAATAACTTGCAAATCCAATTTAAGTATGTAGAACTTAGAGTTGACAGAATGAGCCCCACCCATAAGGTAGACTCATATAATCCATCAAAATTGGCAAAACGTACAAGTTGAATGTTACAGAATGGGTCTGACCTATCGAACAAACTCATATAATTAATCCGTCTAAATTGGCAGGATGTATGAGTTGGTTATTTTTGATCCATTTATGAGTTGGTTATTTTTGATCCATTTTGAAGTTGAGCTAATTAATCCATTTTGTCTAACCCACAAGTTGTGATGGGTCAACAAAGACGGGGCGGGTTGACTTGCTGGGTTGGACCTTTTTCTTTTTATTTTATTTTATTTTTTTGTCTCAAGTTGACCCATTGGGTTGGTCCTTTTTTCTTTTTTCTTTTCCTTTTGTTTTGATAAAATTGTAAGTTTTTAACCTAGACGAAAGGTAAATATATAAACACACATGTTTGTAATCTTTTACAGTTGATGATAGTGGTTCAAGATTTGAGGGAACTTTTTTTCAGAGGAACTTCAGATTTTGATGTGTACGAGGATTTGTTGTTAGTACTTATTTTATTTTATTTTTTTTATGTTTAACGTCTTTAAGTAAATGTACTTATATGTTTCTGGAATTATAGAATTGCTTTGTATTTACAAAATTTGAGGATAATTATATGTGTGCAATTATGAAGTGGTAAGAAGATAACGTTTAATATACAATTTTAAAGAAAGAAAAAGAAAGAAAACACATAACTTATCAACTCGCCACAGGACAGGGTAGGTTGGTTTTATGGGGACAAGATCTTTTATTCCAAAACGGTGTTTTATCTTCTATTCCATGCTTTAAATACATGTCACGAGTATTAAATATTTCCTTATAAAAATATTTAGTAATAAATGCAATACACGTGGCATGAATTTAAAGCATGTAATAGGAGATAAAACACCGTTTTGGAATAGGAGATCTCATCCCGGTTTTATGACTCCCAAAAAACGAGTCAACTTGCCATATTCCACCCGTCCCTCTTTAAATTCAACCCATGATGGAACCGAGTTGGCCTTTCTAACTAAATCTATTAGAACCACGTTTTGCAGAGAAATGCTATTTAGTTGGCCAAATTGGATTTAATAAAAAAAAAAAAAAAAAAAAAAAAAAATCTACATATATAGGGTACTTTTGTAGCCCGAACAATCTTGATCGTTGGGCTTTATTAATTCTTGAAATAGGCCTGTCTTCTTTTATAAATTCCCTCATAATTATTTATTTTAATGAAGGATATGATCACCATGACTTCGCTGAATTGGTTATGCTGTCGCATTTAACTACATAAAAGAGAAAATAAAAGAAAAAAAAAAAAAGCTACCTTTAACTCAACGAGAGAGTGAATTGTTAATTAATCTTCAAGTGGTAGTTTAAATGAAGACACAGGTCAACAAGTTAGGACAAACCGACAAAGCTCCTTGTAAAAAGTTGTGAAATAATAACACTATACAAAATACGATGATGTAATCTAGTATCTTACAATCTCGCTTAAGTATTTAGTGACAAGCATTGTTCAAGTATCAATAATCTCAAAAATTCAACATTTAGTATGAAATTAAATTCAAACCACCTTTAAAATAATATGGCAATCTCAATTCTTATGTAGCTTCAATATCATAAAATAATTAGTTCAATTCTCATTAGTAATGGGGCTATTTCTATATAGTAGGCTATTGATGATTTTCGATGTTACGGTGTAATCTTCGATTGTGGTTGATGTTGATGTGGATCATGGCCCAAAAATGATTTAACAAGCTCAGATAAACCCAGCTGGTGAGAGGATCTAGACAATAAAAAGCAGGTCATAAACCGACACAATCTAGATTCGAGAAGGACCCAACGGCACTATTTCACTCCCTACCTTACTAGGACCCGCCCACCATTTTACAATTCTGGGTCAACCTGACCTCGACCTTGAGAAGCCCGACGGATAGGATCGAGATTAACAGTGGCAGATGTCTTCTTAATGATGCCATAAAATACCTTATTTGTTACTACATGGATGGTGTGAAATGTCAACTATAAATACCTCTCTTATATTACTATTTTCGAATTAATTCACATCCCTCATGCTTACAGTGATCTTAATTTCCTTCTTGTGCTTAAGTGCTTGGGGTTACACTACTGTTGTACTACCCCAAAAGGGCTCCTCTCACAATATTAAAGTATCGCTTTTACATTCTAATATTATATGTATTGATGGACTTATTGAATATTGTAATCTTCTCTTAAAAATATAATATACAATCACAAAATAAATACAATCATATCACCACAATTAATTATTACCCCCAAAATCTGAAAAAAGGCGGATTGAATAAATCAAAATCGGAAAAGGGGGAAAAAAATGAAAATATTACATTAATCTGAAAAATAGATGTCGTGAATGAACGGCCATGTCCAAAACCAAAACGGCAAACGCCATTTATTTTGCTAGCTGAATCCCCATTCTACATTTACGCAAAATTTCTTAGACATAGAGTTACATATACAATATGGGGAGGAGAGGGGTCGCGGCGGTGGCGCCGTTGAAAAAGCTATTGGGATGGGTGCGGCGGCGGCCGGCGAAAGTGAAGGCCCTTTTGGGGGCGGCGCTAGGGCTTTGTGCAGTGGTGGCGCTTAAACTTCTGGTTAAAGATCACAAGCAATTCTTTATTGCATCTGAAACAGTTCATTTTGTTGGGATTTTGGTCTTGATTTATAAGCTCACCACTCAAAAGACTTGCTCTGGTAATTTTTTGCCAAAGATTTTTGAATGATTTATTTTAGCGTTTTGATTATTTTTTTGATAAAGTTTTTGTGGGTCGTTTTTGGTCTTGGATTCATTCGGGTATTTTTATTTTATTTTATTTTTTTGCCCCCTTTCTTTTTTGAAAATTCAGTTCTTTTTAAGTTATGTTCATTCAAAAAGAGATGGTTCTGATTGCATGCTTTGTTAGAAGGCGTGGCCATTGATAATGGAAGAATTCATCATAGATTTAATAAAACTTGTCAATAAAATAAGTATGTGATGAATTTTCTCAAGTTAAAAATTTGTTAATATATCACTTGTAATTAATTTTATGACAGGAATTAAAATCTATCAGATAACCACCTTCTATCCTTTAAAATAATAATAATAATAAAAAACAACTTCTGTAATATGATTTCAATCACAATTGAAAAATTATTAGAGTTCTGTTTTCTAAGAAAATGTCACAAGAGCCATTTTCAAATATATTTTCTCTCTTTTTTAATTCCATTAATATGTTGTCACCAATCCATCACAACTGTCAGCTATCTACGATGAATTTCTATTTGTTACAAATTTTTTGTTAGTAAACGGGTATTTCCTAGTAGTGAAGATATACTCGCAAAGAATCAATTGTCTTAACAACAATTGTTTTGTTTAATAAAAAAAAAGAAAAAAAAAACAGACAGAAAAGAAAGAAAGAAAGAAAGAAACAACCACTTTGTCAACATAAAGCATTTTTATTCAAGCTTTTATTGGTACTTTATTTCGTTATTTTTTAATTAGTGATTACTTTGTCGAGTAATTATTTTTCAATTAAAACATTCCGATCCAATTTTTACAATATTTTGATTATTTTGCTTCTTGTTTTTAGGCCTCTCTTTGAAGACTCAAGAGCTTACAGCTTTATTCTTGGCTACAAGATTATGTTGTAGTTATTCTATGGAGGGTGATATTTACACTATTCTCGATTTCTCAACACTTATATCAACTTTATGGGTCATATACATGATAAGATTCAAGTTGAAATCAACCTACATTGTGGAGCTAGACAATTTCCCTTTGTATTATGTGGTAATCCTTTTAACTAGTGACCATCACAGTAAGACAATACTCTTTTGCTAACAAAATTTCATTATAGATTTAAATCTTTAATGAAATCCATCACGTTACAGGATTTTGTGATGGATTTTGTTTTGTCAAGAATCTATTAGTATGTGTATTGTCGTTGATTAATTGTATAATGATCACGAACTTAAAGTCTGTTATAGAACTAACTAATTTGATGAAATTTTCATTATATATTAAAAAAATTGTTACATAAATTTATCTCAAATTCATTAAGAATGTCATCATGATTATGCACTTGTCGCTTTTTTTTTTTTAAAATCAATTAGCATTCTTTCACAAGCTCATCATAAATGTCATCTACTTGTGATGGAATTCTACCCCAACCTCACAAATTTTCCGTCAATAAAGGATTGGTTCTCCTATAATATGATTTTCCATGTTGCCAAAAGGCCATCCCTATTTTGCTTGAGTACTACATGGGATTTTCTTGAGATATAACTATATGTGGGTGTTACCTATTCGTACTTTCTCTACGTATTTGTTTAAAAAATTTGAACCCCTTTTCTTGGGGACAGGATCTCCTATTCCAAATAGTATTTTGTCTCATATTCTATGCCTTTAAATACATGTCACGTGTATTGTATTTATTATTAAATATTTTTATAAGAAAATATTTAATACACGTGGCATGTATTTAAAACATGGAATAGGAGATGAAACACCATTTTGGAATAGAGGATCTTGTTCCCTTTTCTCGTCCTTCTCTTTTTAAGGAATTGGATATGCCAGAATCCAAAATTTTCATTAGTTTTAAGTCACATGAACCTAATTTTTCTTTATTAGTTCATTCTCATAATGTCCTAGTACATTTTTGCACGTACAACATAAGACCATATGTTTAAACATCTCATGGTTATGAATATTAATGTTTACTTCTTGTCTTCGATAGACCGTGCCTTGTGCCATTCTTGCCATATTCATCCATCCTTATACATACCATGCCCGTTTTGCACGAATCCTTTGGGCGTTTGCTGTGTACTTAGAATCCGTTTCAATCTTGCCACAACTTAGGATGATCCAAAACACCAAGGTTAGTAAGATGTCGAGTTTGTCTGCTTCCGTAATTTATAACTTCCATCAACCAATATTAATTTTGTTTAGCACTCTACTCGACATCTTTGCAGATGATCGAACCCTTTACAGCCCATTATGTATTTGCATTAGGTGTTGCAAGATTTTTGGGATGTGCTAATTGGATCATTCAGGTAATGTGTTACCCTAAGATTTTATTGCATTTCAAACATCTGATTCTATAGTTTTGTTTGTTGATATGTTTCTTTCATTTTGTGATTTGTTATAGAATCTTATGCTATGATTCTTTTACTTTGTTGATAAAGCTTATTTGTCTCCTTACTATAGCCGTAGTGCACTAACATTACACACTTTTAGATCTCATTGAGAAGGCCATTGGCATATTACCAACTTTCTACATAGCATTTTGACCTTGATTTAGTTTGTTCATGATATGTGGCCCCGTCTCCACATTGGAAAAGTCGAGAGATATAAGACTTGCATATAGGCTTCTCTCTCTCCCTCCCCCTTCACACTCAACATTAGTGTCAGAGGAATAATACCTGCTAAGTTAAAGCACACTATCATGTTATTTTAGTTTTGTGCATTGAAAACCAATTTTGCTAAATGAAGGTTGGGATACATCGATTAAATAATACCTCACGAAGTTGGGTCTTGATCTCTAATGACTGATTTAAGCATTATCACTATTATTTTATTTATATGTTAAATAATTAGCTATCAATGAATGCCAGAATATCATTTTGGTTGGTCTGTCTAGTGATGGTTTTTAGGTATTATCACTATTATTTTATTTTTGTGCTAGGCAAACATATATTCTAAATAAAGGTCGTGATATCATTTTCACCGGTCTGAATGTCTAGCGTTGGGATTTAGGTATCATCATTATTAATTATTCCCATTTTGTGTTACGCGATTGATTCTTCTGAATGAATGTCAATTTTGATATCATTTTAGCCGATCTGAATGTCTAAGCAATAGATTTAGGCATTGTTGCTATTACTTCCTTTCTACTATTGTTCTCAATGAAGGTCTGGACACCATTTTTATATCATAATTAATGGAAATCTTATCCCACCATTTGAGAACAATCATAGGTCTACGATTCTGCTGGAAAGTATTTGTTTTTGGTTGGAGCTGGCTACATTTGGCTTCCAATGTTCCTGCTGGCAGAAATTGTTCAGACATTCATCTTGGCTGACTTCTGCTACTATTATGTGAAGGGGTAAGATCTTCCATCTTTGGAATTAAAAGGGAGTTTGGTTGAGCTTATAATTAGGTCATTAAAACATCATATAAGATGTTAAGAGCTTATAAAGATGCCTGTGTTTGGTAGTTTTTTTCTTTGAAAAAATACAGTTATAAACTCTCAAACTAGGATATATGATCTTCTAAACTCTTTTAGAAAAATAAAAAATTCTTAACTTATTTTTAAATTTGTAATACGTTCATTCGATTTTATATTCATCTTAAAATAAGATCTAATATAAGTTTAAAAAACATTTTATGAGATGCAATAGCTTATAAGATGTTTTAAATACGCTTAGCCAAACTTTTTCTAACTGTCACATCTTTCATTATCTTGTGTAATTATTGACAACGATATGTATCTTCAATCTCTGTGATCTTGCAGTGTCATGAATGGCCAACTTATAGTCAGTCTGCCTTCGCTCGTGTAAGAATTTATCGTAATATGTGCGATAATTGACAATAATATTGTAGATTTAGCTTACATACTTCGGTTTTCCATGCATGAAAATGGCATGTAGTTTTGGAAGCGCTCATTCTTATTCGATTCGACTCTAATTAATTATATTATCGTATCATTTGCAAGCAAGTTATGAAGTAATGAATTTTTACAAAATGTCATAGCTTTTTACATTTTTTTTTTCATTTGCATTGATTCGGAATGACAGTAAGATCGAAATACAACTTATGAAAAATATTGTATCATATACATAAAATTTTTTATTCTTATCATTTCTAAATTTTTATATTATTTATAGTAATACATGTATTATATTTATATTAAATATATTTATGATATCGATTGAACCGATGAAATATGTAATGAATAAGGTTACTGATTCTATTACTAATCCGGATTTGAAAATTCCATCTAACTTTGTCATATTTATGACCATCAGAAGAACCCCCAAAAAAATATTCAAAATATAAACTTCTTTATCTTACATCTTATTTAAAATTTGATATTAAAATAATAAATTTCAATAATTCGGTACGCAACTCAAAACGAAAAAGTAACTTTGTGGGACCCACAAACCACATCCCGACGTGTCACCAGCATCCTCCACCACGTATCCCATGCATTAACTGACAACGACGTCCAGGAATCCTAAAAACACCACGTGTCCATACCCCTCAAACCCCGGCCAAACAGTGCTCCAAAACTCTTCCGTACCAACACGTGTCGAATCCTGGTAGCTTCGGAGCGGGCGCAGCTGAAGGACTCTTACGTGGCAACGAGATTGCATGCGGGCCTTCTTAATTATGGATTAAGAAGAAGATTATCAGCCACTAATCTTGGATTTTGAGGGGGCATTAATTCCGTACTTAACTCTTAATCTTAGGTGTCAACTTCTCGTCTTCTCTTTTCTCTCCACGTGGCAGAAGCCCACATCCTCTCTTTCTCCCCTTCAGTCTTCTATTTCATTTCTCAGGTTGTTCAAACCTAGTCCAACCCAAAATTAAACTCAAAAAAAAAAAAAAAAAGAAGAAGAAGGAGAAAAAGAGAAGAAGAAAATCATTGAAGTTCATTCAAGAAAAGAAAAAGAAAAAAAGAAAGAAAGAAAGAAAGAAATTTTGAGGGAAAAATGAGGAAAGAATGTGAAGAAAATGGGGACGAATTTGAGTTGAGTTTGGAGTTATCTATAGGTGGGAGCTATGGAAAATCAGAGGGGGAAATTAGAGATAAAAATAATAATATTAATGAAAATAATTACAATAATGATGGGATTTTGAGATCTGATTTTTGTTATGGTATTGGAGATGAAATTTTGGATTTGCAGAGGAGAAAGGAGATTCAGGCCATGAAAAGACAAGAAGCCCGGAAGAAGAGAGAAGAAAAGCTGAAGAAATCAAGGGGGCTGAATGGTAATTCTGTGGAAGATAGGTTATGTTTGGAGGCTCAGAAATTTCAAGGAAGAGTTCAAGATAGGGAAATTAGGGAAAAGGATGGATTTTCAGAGGAATTGTGTAGGAAAAAAATAGATAATAATGAGTTAAATTTGTCTTTGTTCACAAAAGGGAATGGGTTTTCTGAATGTCCTTTTGGAGTTTCATCTAATAATGATTCACTGGAACAAACTTCTTCTGCTGTTTCTGATTCCCAGAAAGGTATGATTATTTTCTTCTTTTTGTTAATTTTGTTTGTTTATTGATTGTGTCTATGTTGTGGGGATCAGACATTTTGTTAGTTCTTTAGATTGCCTGGAGATTTTTGTTCAGATTCCGTTGCTGCGCTTGTCTTTTTTTATTTCGATTCATGTTTCATCTCGTATTTCATTATATCGATGTCTGTCAAGTGTATACAGGGGCATGGGATCTTCTACTCCAAATGATATTTCATCTTCTATTCTATACTTTCAAATGCAATGTGTATTGTATTTATTACTAAATATTTTTATAAGAAAATATTTAATACACATGGTATGTATTTAAAGCATGAAATAGAAAATGAAATACTATTTTGAAATAGAAGATCTCGTCCCCTATATAAGATCTTGAGTTTTTACAAAGAAAGCTTAATATACTTGGTATGTATTTAAGATGAAAGAATAAAAGATGAAATGTTATTACGATCCTAACCGATTTTGCTAGCATTTTAGTTTCTCATAACATCCTTTGAAGATTTCTTTGTTTTCCATTTGGAGGAATATTTGATATGTTTGCAATGGTATATGTTTCATGGTCTATTCCGTGTTTTTTGCATTATGGATCATAATATGTAGTTACTTAGTGAGTGGAAATCAAATGTTTCTGTAAGGAATATACCTGACGTGTATCCGTACAGGATGAAAGATCTATTCCGGTGGAGGATCCAAATTATTAATTGTGATAGTTTGGAGGTACATTGTCTTGAAAATTGCAGCAATGCCCCTAAAATCTAGCATGTGAATTAAAATGTTACAATTACAGGTAGATCTCTTGTTAAGTCTAAGTTTTTAGACTCTTCTAATTGTGATGTTACAAGAGGTGTCTTTGTCATTAGGTAAGAGGTGCCTTTGTTGTTAGGTCAGCTTGTTGAGTTAATTATCCCCTGTTTTTAAGCTTTCTACTAGCTGGGGTCAAAGCATTTGTCTTAAAGTCTAGGTAAATGTCTTAAGTCCTAAATCACAAGGAACAGATTTGAAGACAGAATTATCCTATGAAACTGGTATTTTTGAACAAATAATGTAACAATCTTTGTGCATTTTCAGGGGGAAGCAATAGCGACGTTGGAAGTCATTCAAGAAATGCTTCAGTTCATCCCGAAAGCAACGAATCTTCTTCTCACAGAGAATCCGAGCAAGATCTCGTACGCCCACCAAAACCCTCATCGAGCAATCCTCAGTCGAGTCGAAGCAAATCAAACCCAAACACTTACATTGACCAAACAAACAACACTTGCTCCACATCGGCCTCAGACACGAGTGGTGGTCTTAACGTAGCAGGTTCTATCCCGCGTATGCCCTGTGTCTCAACCACCGGAAATGGCCCAGACGGCAAAACAATAAATGGATTTTTATATAAGTACACGAATACGGAGGTCAAGATCTTGTGCGTTTGTCATGGGAGATCGTTTTCGCCCGCCGAGTTCGTTGAGCATGCCGGAGGGGTCGATATATCGCACCCGTTGAGGCACATAACCATCGTTCCTACGGCCTTTGGATGTTAGAGTTCTTCCTTTTTGTGCTTTTGTTCAGTTATTTTTCTGGTATAGTAGCGTAGGCTTTCCTCTTTGTGGAACATACGATGAAGAGTTTTGGACAATTTGGAAAGAGAATTTGAAGTACAATTTTTTTTTTTGTTTGCCTTTCTTTTCTCTTTTGTTCGTTTGGTCTTTTTCTCTTGTTTGATGGTTAAGGCTATTGAAATCAAGCACTATAATTATATATTCTAAGAATTACATATTCTTGTATGTTTTGGTCGTGATATTAATGTATCATTTTATGATTATTAAAGAAAAAATAATATAATTAAATTTGTATTATAAGATTTATTGTATTAATTGATAGCACGTAGTGATGGAAGTTTTTTCTGAGCAAACAGTCTCATATAAAAAAGGGAGGAGACATGAATTTATCTTTAATTTTAACATTTTTAATATGTGAAAAAGTAGTCATTAGTCATTATTGAATAATTTATTAAGAAATGAATATTGATTAATATAGGCGTGGAAATGGGAACTATGCAAATTTATACAAAAATAAATTTATAATTTAATGAACTTATTAAGTGATATTATCGCGTATAAATTTAATGCTACGAATTGATAAATATCACTCAATAAGTTCATTAAATTTGAAAATTTATAAAATTCAAGAATTTCGGCGGAGGGTAATATTGACAAAGAAAGTAAAATGCTCTGGAACTAGGAAAATTGGTCTGGCATTATTCCGTCCATATATAGATCATAAATGTTTAGAAAACCCTTCCTCTTCCTCGCGCCTCTTTGAGATCCACCACTCCTCCATATTCGCTTCAGTTAAACCCTAGCCGGAATCGCAGAAATAGTCGCCGGAAAATTTCATAGTTTAATTTTCAAGTAGAGAGAGGAACAAACCGACGCCGGTTTCTCTCTCGTTTTTTCTCTCGATCGGATCCGATTCTTGTCCAGGTAATACCCGATCCAACGATCCTTTGCTCGCGTTTATGCTCGGTATATATATATATATATATGTATCGTTTTCGGTATATGGATGAATGATTGATGCGGAGAGATGGGTGAAGCTCTAGGGTTTATGTGTGAATGATTTGAGATAATTTTTCATGTGGTTATGGGTTTTGTAGGTCTGTTATCTAGATCAGTGATCAGTGATGGCTGCGGCGGAGGCGGCGGTAGCAGCTCAGCAACCAGTTTCTGCTCAAGTTGTGAGTTCTGTTTATTTTGTTTATTTCTTTCTTTTATGGTAATTGGTTCTGTTAAGATGTGTTTGTTGTTTGTTAATTTAACTTGGGTTGAAATTTCTTCTGGGATGATAGGTTGGGAATGCGTTCGTGCAGCAGTACTATCACATTCTGCATCATTCACCCAGGCTGGTTCATCGGTTTTATCAGGACATCAGTAAGCTTGGTCGGCCTGAAGAGGATGGCTCAATGAGCATCACCACCACTATGGATGTAATGTGTCATACTCTCTCTTTCTTATGCTTCTGATGGTGGCTCTTGTTGGATTTCAAGTACTTTATCATTGATTGATTTTAGGAAACTAGCTGGGCCTGGGTGGTGGCCGAGTAATGGCAATTAGATATATAAAGTTTAACTGTTTTTTGTTTGGTTTACTGAATATGAGGATATAAAATTACAGAAAAGAGACATGCTTCTATATATTTTTTAATTATTTATATATTTTCTTTTTGGGTTGTGCAAAAAGTTGCTCATTGTTGTTCTTCTGTACCTGATCCTCTAGGGTATATAAATTGTGAATGGTGTAATTTTTTTTTAGTGGTTGGATCATTAAGCAAAAGAACGGTGGTAGGTTGAGGCATTAACCGATTTGAATTGGAAAATTTTGACTTAAATTTATTTATTTTTTTATCCATGTGGTTTGACTATGCAGGAAATTGATAAGAAGGTTGTTTCACTCAACTATGAGGAATTTAGAGCTGAGATTAAGTCGGTGGATGCGCAAGAGTCATTCAATGGAGGAGTCCAAGTTCTTGTAACTGGCTACCTCACAGGGAAAGACAACACCGTTCACAATTTTGCGCAAGCTTTCTTCCTTGCTCCACAAGATAGGGGCTACTTTGTTTTGAATGACATGTTCCGCTATGTGGATAATGTGGCTCCCAACCCTGCATTGGTCAGTGATACTGTGATACCGATTGCCGCTGCAGAGCCAGGTAACCTATACATCATTGTGTCTTTGGTTTTCTTGTACTTTTCATTATTGGTTCAGTTGATTTGTTATTATTATTATTAATTGTTGTTGTTGTTGTTGTTGGCAGTTCCGGCTCCAGTTGAGGAGAATCATGTTTCTGAGCAGAGCACTCCATCTGCAGAGGAAGCCCCTGCAGGAGAAGTTTACAACCCACCTGAGAATGGAGACGTGCCTGTTGCTGAAGAAGAAGTCCCTGTGGCTGAGGTTGTTGATGAAGTACAGGATCACACAGAGCAGGTGGTGGAATCCAGTGCCAAAATTGAAGAAGTGCCAAAGAAGTCCTATGCATCTATTGTAAGTGGTCATGGGCAATTTTACGAAATGGCCTACTCCTATATCATGCAGCTTGTAGTTGACTCAAGCCATTTCTATCTCTACAATGAGAGTCAATATATGATATGATGATCTGACTTCTGATTGGACCAATCGTGTCTATTTTCGATTTCCTTGTTTGCTATTAAGTGTGATAGATGTGAGTTTATTTTTGTCCACCTTTCAGTCACTTGATACCGATCCGAGTTATGATGTTATTTCAGGTGATGCATCTCAAGGAAAGTGCTGCAAGCTTCTCACCGCCACCAGCTCCTCCTCGGAAAGCACCACCAAAGAGCATGGAGCAAGGGAACCCTACTCCTGTCCTGGCACCTGATGGACCAGTTTCCAGCTTGGATTCTGTTGATAATGAACATAACCAAGAGGGTGAAGGTATGATATTCTGAATCATCTACCCATATCTTCATGCTGTTTCATTGAAGCGCCTTTTCAAGTATATGTAAATTATATCACCTCTACTTTGTGCAGCTGATGGTTATTCAATATATGTAAAGGGCCTCCCAATGAATGCCACTGAAACCTTGCTAGAGGAAGTGTTTAAGAAATTTGGGACTATCAAGACTGATGGAATTCAAGTCAGAAGCAACAGAGTAAGTTTTGATCTACTTATTTTTGTTTTTAATAAATATAGAAATGATTGATTGTTGTTGTCTTTGTGCAAGTTTTATGAATTGCACAATTAAGCCAATTGTTATATTTTTGCTCCAGCAACAAGGATTTTGTTTTGGCTTTGTGGAATTTGAGGAGGCAAGTTCGGTGCAAAAAGCCCTGGAGGTATGTGATGTTTTGTGCTTGGCTGCAAGAGAAATTGCATGACAGAATTAGATTGTTTTTCTTATATTCTTTTATCTGTGGCTTCTTAATAATTAATAAAACTAAAGCATAGAGAGGGGAAGGTCAATGGTTGAAGAGTGATTTTTATATTATTTGTTAGTCATTTTTTTTTTTAAATAACTTTATTCTTATCTGTGGGTTCTGTGGAAGTTGGACTTCGCAGACAAGTTTATATTTGATATGGTGGTGGCTGGTTTTTGTCATGGATAGGAAACTTCTATTTAAGAAATCAAGAATGCGTCCACGAGGTATAAAAAAAGGAAATATGAACTAAAACATCTCAATGAACTAATCAGGAATCGCATTCTGGACTTTCTGTAAGTGGATTGGATTGCAGACACAGCAAGTGCAGCTAAAATATGGAGTTTGCTCTTCATGTGTCATGCTGGACTGTTAACATGATGCAGCACTAGTTGCTCAAGAGTGATTATTACAGTTTCTGTTTTGTCCTCTTTCGAGTTGAATGTGGTTTTGGAACCAGAGTTTTGTTTTTATTCTAGTTTCCTATTTCAGTGCAAGTAGCCTTGATTTGCCTGTCTTAAAACCTGATCCACTAGGTTTTACTCTTCCTTATCACCACATTATCTTGATGTTTCAGGCTTCTCCAGTGGCAATTGGTGGTCGCCAAGCCTTCGTTGAAGAAAAGAGGTCCACGAACTCACGAGGCAAGTGGAATCAATTGGAGAATGCCAGATTTGGCCTCTGAAATGCTCATGTATTTATTAATCTCCATTTTTACTTTCTCCTGTTATATGTCACAGGAAATAATAATAATAGGGGAAGGTTTCAATCTGGAAGGGGCTACGGGTTCAGAGGCGAGGGAGTTAGAGGGCGTGGAAACTACGGAGGTGGTAGGGGTTACAACAAGGGTGATTTTAATAGCAGGAATGAGTTTGGCAACAGGGGTGGTAATCGGGGAGGATCCTCAAACCGTGATGGATATAGCAATGGGGGCCGCATGAATCGTGGGATGGCCAATGGCAGTGCAAAGAGTACAACGCCTCGTGTTCCTGCTACTGCTTGATGAATTGTAGCTTAGAGGTGCTTATTGAGAGGTTTCAGTAGGAATTGGATATTCTTCCTTTTCTGTCTTTTCTTTTTTCTTTTTCCACCCCCCCATAAGTTTCTAGTAATTTTTAACTGGTTGGACATCTTTTGCTTGGCAGTTCCATTACACTGTTAATGTCCGAGCTTTTTGCCTGCTCCTTCTGACTGTCATTTGTCACATTCTCCCCAATTTGTGGGTATAGTTGTTTAGTAGATGAGGATTGGTAGGTTTTTCTTTAGTAGAATACTGGTGACAGCCAGGGCCAGCCCCAGGATAAGCAATTTTCAGACATTTTTTGGGGTTTGTTTCTGTATTGATGAATTATTTTGATGTCTTGGAATGAAAATTTCTTTCCCCTATGATTTACTTGTGGTCTCAGGGGATTATTTCTGATACTGGCAACAAAGGTTTTCATGTTCAACTGGAAAGTATTATTTAGGTTTTGCTGATGTCTGATACAATGTTTGATGTGGAAGGTCACATGTGTTTATGGAAATATAAACGAGGGCAATTGACGCTTGACAGCATTTTCATCTCTTATTCGTTTTTATGTTTTATTTTTATTCCATTCAAGTATTTATGTCAAGTGTATAGTATTCATAATAATATGTATTTGAAGTACGGCACAATGATACAACATGAGTACAAGATTAACCTAATTTCCCATAACACACAGGTTTACTGAAAGAAAATAAGAGAGTTGAAAATATTAAATTTTGATTTTTTTAATTTTATTCTTCATAACTATTAACCACCATTACTGTATTAGTTACAGTCGTTATTTCACTATTTTTGACTCTGTTTGCTTCCATGCGGGTGATTTTTTCACTAATATTTTTTAATAAATTTAAGATATATCTTGGAATTAATTAAAAGTAATTGCACTAGGCTTTAACATTACGAGTTACATTTTCGTGCCATTTGCCAATCTCTCAAAACAAGTGCCGCACTGTGTGAAGAGAATGTTGATTTCTTAGAGAAATAAGATCGCCCTAATGGGTTGACACTTGACAATTCGGGAAAATTTTCTGATAATGTTTTCTAAGCTCTACTGGGATAGCTACCACAAAACCGGCGACTCAGCCACCTCCAAGGAAAGGTATTAATGGAGCGATTTTAATTCAATCCAATTGTTGATCTTTAACGAATAGAAGATTCAACGAACATGATCTGATTAAAAAAATCTATAATTTGAATCCGAATAAATAATATTAAACGTATTATATATATAATTATCGTACATATAATATATGATAGAACAATATATAAATATGTCATGTTTTTGGTAGTTATATATAGATATATCATATTATATATGGAGTTTAACATATAAATTCACCGATTTAAAACAAGAAGGAAAATATCATGAAGACGTACCAGTAGGACATAAAATTCGTGCAAAAAAAGCAATAGAGATGTCAATGGAACAAATTTTGATAACTTCCATGGTCAATCCAACTTATGAAAAGCATAATGGAACCCATGTAATATTGCAAATAGACTCGCACAAAATTTAACATCTTGACTGAAATTAAAATATTGAGAGAATTACATATTACTCTCTTGTGATTTTTCAAAATAACATATAGCCTCTTGTGTTATTTTAAATAACATTTAACCCTTGTGTTTTTATTTTTATTGCATTTAAAAGACATTTTGCGTGCGTGGAGTACCCATGCAAAAACTGAGTATGAGACTCCAAATTTGACTAGAAAATGACTGTCCTACCCTTGGTAGTGTATTAAATTCTCCTCCTCTTGCCGCTCATTGTCACCTTTAGTTTCCCAA